>QPKB01000008.1:18528193-18663242 GCA_003546025.1 Camphora micrantha | reverse complement strand
CCCCCCATGGTTTAAAGTAGTGATCTCATTCAAATCAAACTCAATGGAAAGAAATATTTCTTATGGCCTCTCTGCCCACTTAAGACAGACATTAACTACTCCAACAGAAGAAAAGCACTAGCTACTTGAATCAGAATAACTCCAAATTAGTGACTCGGGTACTGAATTCTATTGGACCAAATGTTGGGACTGTCTTTTCATTCCTTTAGATCAGCTCTGAAATGCAGACCCACTTAAAGAAATTATATCATTGGGTCAATAAAGCCCAGAAATTTTATTTTGATACTGAACCCGCCGATTATGAAGGAAATAAATTGGTTTAAGAATACTACAGTGCGTTTCTAAAACTTTGGACTGAAAGGGATTCCATGATACTTCATTCAACTCTACAACGCACTGTCTGATGTACTTCGCATCCAAGAAGAATCTCATATAAGTCAGTTTTCTTATGAATTTTCACCCGAAATTTGAATCTATTCAAGCAGCCCATAATGAATCGAGAAACAGCTCCTGTGATCTTGACATTTGTGTCCAGGAACTGATGCTGCAATCCCAATCCTCTGTCAACCAAGATTCCCGCTCATGATATCTACTATGCCAGACACATTTGCCTTGATAACTACCACCAAAGGCAAAGATTCCTGCAATATTCAGTGCCATGAATGATACTACTACAAATGAAGCAGTCACATCATCTCAGAATGCACCAGCTTCCTCCATGTTAGGGATTTTGTGTGATGCAATTTGATGATGCATCATTCGATTTTTCACATGAGAATTGATTTTTAAAAAAACTTGAAAACTTGATTTTCACATGCATTGTTTTAAAAATTTTAAACTTATGTTCATGCATGTCTTGGATTTTAACATTGGATGCATAAATTGATTTTAATCATGCATGCCTATGATCTTGGAATTCAAAATCATCTTAGGCATTAACAGGTTCATGTCTGGAAAACATCTTTTTGGATTGATTTAAACATGAAACCAAGCATGACCTTATCCATGGCAAAAATTTCCTCTTAGGAAATGCATTTTCAAAGTCAAAAACCTCTGGGAATTGTCAGTTACACTGACCTGCAAGCGGGATCCCACTCTCCTCGGCATATTTTATTTGGCGTCCAAAAACTGTCATAAAATCTGCCAGTCGGTGACCTAATCGTCACTAGTCGGCCAACGACCTGCAATTCTCATGAATCGATGGATTATGACCGTATGAGGTCAGCAGCACACCCTAACGACTAAGATATGCCGTTGGAAACATCTTTTTCTATATAAACTAGCACACTCCAACCCAAATTGAGAAACCAAGACGTACTTCCTTGAGGTAATTTTGAGGCCAACAAAGGGAGAGCTAAAGAGAAGGTTAGCTGGCAAAAGGGAAGCCTAAAGCTTGAGGAAATCACGAGTTAAATCAGACTAAGTAAGCTTTGCTTTCACCATCAAATGTTTCAAATGCTTTGTTTAAATTAAATTGTAAATATATTGTTAAAGTATGTTAACTATGATTTGGTTGTGTCGCTTAACATGAATATGATTGGTGAATTGATTTATTGTTTTGGCATACTCCACTTTGATTCACAATAAGTTGGACTCAAATTGGTATATCTTATTGAATTATGTTTTGCAATCACCTTTGAAATCACATGTAACATGATTTCATATACTTGATTGAGTCTTTGGTTGATTTCCATCACAAGAAAATAACTTTCATTCTATTCTTTGTTTTGGATTCAACAACACTCACAAATCACACGTATTAGGTTTTAAAGTTTCACACAACTTGCTTAGCATTGATAGGCATATTATTTTCAAGTTGGTTTTTAAATTACATGTGATTTTTCTTTTCACTTCAATCAAATATCTTTTTGTGATTTGCACTTTCAAATGCCTTAGGCATACATACTTGAGCTTACACTTTTAAATTTGATTGAAGATCACATGCATCACATGTTTTGGTTTTGAAAATTCACAGCTTGCTTGGACTAGATAGGTATATCTTATACAAGTTGTTTTTAACATGTGATTAGCATTCTTGCCTCAATAAAAAATGTTTTTATGATCTAAAACTTTTAAAAAAACCTTTGGCATGCATTTATGAGCTTTCATTTTCAAAATTGATCGAGGACATCATACATACACATTGAGCATTCATCTTTGCATTCATATAGTGTATGTGCGTGAGTTAGATTTTCACTTTCATATCCGCTTATTAGAGGCATTGTATTGAACTTAAAGTGTAATCTCTCCAAGTGTATTTTAGACACAATCTAGAGAGACAAACCTTAGGGTTGTAAAGGTTATTGCTTAGCCTAGAAGAGCATATTGTAAGGTTATTACTTAGTCTTGAAAAGCATATGTAGAGGTTATTGTTAAGTCTATCGTAGAGGTTATTGCTAAGCCTTAAAAAGAATTTTGTAAAAGTTATTGCTTAGCCTATTGAAAAGCATAAAGATAGTGGAAATCCGGTGGGATATACGATCAACAAGCAAGTAGTGGATTGTAGGCCATTGGAGGCCAAACCAAACTATAATCATTGTTGTCATGGGTGTATGCTTTTGGTGATGTTATAGCTTTCCCATACTTTATTCGTTTCATAAAAATTAAAATTTGGCATATTCCCCCCCCCCACCCCCCCCCCCCCCCCCACCCCACCTCCTCCTCCTTTCTCTAGGTTCGGATCCCCAGACTTTTCCTCCGGCAAGGCCTCCTCGATGTTTTCCAATCGGAGGAATGATCCAAGGCCAACAACGCTGACAGGCCAAGCTATTACGGATGTTGTGTCCGTTCTATCTCAGATCTCTTCCCCAACTCCAAAGCAGATTAAGAACATTTGAAAGTTCTATTGTTGAAATCTATGGCAAATGTGACAATCTCTACTATGGGGACTATACATTTAACTCTTCCTCTCTTTTGTTTTCTTTTTAATTAATTTTTTTTTATGACGAACCCGCCGACCCCATTGCGGTCGATCATGGTAAGTAAACTCCGGATACACAACACCACCCACTAGCACTGTGTATTGGGTAAGGGCCACAAACAGTTTGAAGCAGGACCTCCACTCAATTACTGGACTTCCTAATCACAAACAATTTAAGTGTAGGTACAGTAGCTCTTCCTTAGCTTGCTTATCTACAGTTCATCCACATCATGGTACATACATTCAAGAGCATCCACACATAACTTCTATCTAAACTACATTTCATCATAAAGAAACTGACACTGGAAAAAGGTGCTTAATAGCTGCCAATGTAACCATATGCTATCTTCTGGCACTAGTATGATTGTGCTATAGCAATACAACCAGCCTTTCATTGATACCTATTATGTCCACATCTGCTCAATCTTTCTTTGTTGGTCAGTGGCCTTTAATAGTCTTCTTTACTTTTAGCCGAGCCAGCCTCTCAATCGATAGACTATTACTGATGTCCTCTGTATCGTAGTTATTGCCCACAGTCTAGAGTCGAAGTTCTCACGGAGGCCTAGGCGCCCCTACTGGTATTGCGATATTCATTGTGACTCGTTTGGCGTACGAGAAGGCAGTGGCTGCTACGAACCAGAAGTATTCGGCGGGGTCTCACGACCCGCAAACCGTAGAGGCTCTTAGGTGGACAGATAATTGCAAAGTCACCTTCTCTTATGGGTATTTGGGGCTGTCACCTTCTCTTTCGTTGTTGTTGTGCTACATTCAGGTGACTAAGAAGGTACTCAAGAGAAGAGAATGGATAGGAGTGGTTCTTCGTATGGACACAGATTTATCATCGCCCTTCACAAAGCACTCTGGAAGCAAGTCTCCACTTCAAGGCCATCCACTCATGTGTTTCAACATCCTCTTTAGCTTCCCCGTCGTTATAATGATAGAGCTTAAGGTATCGAAAGGACTCTCTTTGTGGTTATCTTGGCTTCGATTCTTTGAATTGCATCCCCACAACAAATCCCTACTAAAAGTTCATTATTCATATTTCAAATCTTTGTACAACTTATTTTAAGGCTCTCAATTCTGAAAGCCCTCCGTTATCTTTCAATTTCGCATTCACATCCATCCATCTTCTCGGTTCATCCACCACATTTATGATTAGCAAGTGCCAACAACATACAGAAGGTACCTCTTCTTGAATATGAGAGCAGTTTAACTCGTCCATAATCGGTGCTAGATGTAAGGCCTTAAAGCGAACCCTACATGTAAACTATTAATCATTTGGAAACCTCACTTGTCTCTCACACGAGTAGTCCTAACACCGTTACCGTGTTCGTTCTTTTTTTTATAGTGTCACTCGTTACGCTCCATCATCATGACTTTTAATGAAGCCAATATACCTCTTGGGACACTCCTTTATCTAAAACCATCACATCATCTCTAGGTACCCTTGTCATAGGCTTATGATTCCGCAGATACTGATTATGGGTAGGACACTATACGGGGATCAGGGATACGACTTCCCCACTTTTGAAAAATTAAGACATGGATGTTCGATACAGGTGTTCTAAATTTTTTTTCTTAGTACTTTGAATCAATGACATTATCATTGGTTTTCGTGCCCTTTCTAGCATTTTTTATTGGTAAAACGTGGAATATTAAAAGAACTACATAAATAAATGACTTTGTAAGTAGATATGGTCTTAAACACTGTTTCCTATAAGGATCAGTGCATATCAGGAGGTACTGATTATAGTGTCTATCGGTGATAACGGATACGTTGAGTTGTAGCAAGTATCCGGGTATCATAGGTCATAGCTTTTCTCACATATGAAGATTTCTTCCTCTCGGTAATTTTTTTTTTCCATTAATTGCTAAGTGAGAAGACACCTTCAGGATATTTGGGGGCACTTAGCTTAGAAAGCCGAAAGTTTGATTTGCAGATATCTAAGTCTTTTCTGGCATTACTCTCATAGTTTCATTATGCCACTCATAAGTTAAACCCATGATATTTGTTGGCAATTTTGTATATCTCCTTTGTTCTTATCAAGGATGTAAATATCGGCCGCTGACGTAGGTAGCGGAGCGATATATCATTGGGCGTGGCGGCCGATACCGCACGCACGAAGAAAATATCTGGCGATAGCAATAGTATCGCACCGGCTACAATGGCGTAGCGCCGCTAACCCGCAATGTGTAGCGGCCGTACGGCCGCTACAAAGCGTAGGGCGGCCGCTACGCTTTAAACCCTTTATAAGGCACTCCTCCCCCCTTTTCCCTTTCTCTCCACGCCGGCCCGAGCTTATTAACAGTGTTCTAAGCTTCAGCAACTTTCAAGAAGTTCAAGTTTTTCAACTAAAGTGTACAAGATAAGAAGAATTACAAGTGAAGTAATACTAACTAAGTGGCAACAAGTATAAAATACAAAGATTACAAGCATACAACTCAAGTTCCAAGGAATCATAGCAAATCAAGTGAAAGACTTAATCAAATTCCAAGCTTCCATTCCAATTCTTATTTTAGGTATGTTTTTCTTTTTGGATTTTTTTTTCTAATCTTTTCAAACTTTGAGAATCATATAAGTATATGAATATATGATCAAATGATGAGATCCATGTTTCCCATAGATCAATCCATCACTACTTGAATGTTTATTGATTTTTCTCTAATTTTTATTTTCGGATTTATTTATTTTTGAAAAAAAAAATGTGTATATTCATTGAAAACCAATGAAACAACTTGGAAATTGCTTGTAAATGATAGATCTATGTTTCCATAGATCAATCCATCACTACTTGAATGTTTATTGATTTTTCTCTAAGTTTTTATTTTCGGATTTATTTATTTTTTGAAAAAAAAAATGTGTATATTCATTGAAAACCAATGAAACAACTTGGAAATTGCTTGTAAATGATAGATCTATGTTTCCCATAGATCAATCCATCACTACTTGAATGTTTATTGATTTTTCTGTAATTTTTATTTTCGGATTTATTTATTTTTTGAAAACAAAAATGTGTATATTCATTGAAAACCAATGAAACAACTTGGAAATTGCTTGTAAATGATAGATCTATGTTTCCCATAGATCAATCCATCACTACTTGAATGTTTATTGATTTTTCTCTAAGTTTTATTTTCGGATTTATTTATTTTTTGAAAAAAAAATGTGTATATTCATTGAAAACCCAATGAAACAACTTGGAAATTGCTTGTAAATGATAGATCTATGTTTCCCATAGATCAATCCATCACTACTTGAATGTTTATTGATTTTTCTCTAATTTTTATTTTCGGATTTATTTATTTTTTGAAAACAAAAATGTGTATATTCATTGAAAACCAATGAAACAACTTGGAAATTGCTTGTAAATGATAGATCTATGTTTCCCATAGATCAATCCATCACTACTTGAAAGTTTTATGATTTTTCTCTAATTTTATTTTCGGATTTATTTATTTTTTGAAAAAAAAAATGTGTATATTCATTGACAACCAATGAAACAACTTGGAAATTGCTTGTAAATGATAGATCTATGTTTCCCATAGAACAATCCATCACTACTTGAATGTTTATTGATTTTTCTCTAATTTTTATTTTCGGATTTATTTATTTTTTGAAAAAAAAATGTGTATATTCATTGAAAACCAATTAAACAACTTGGAAATTGCTTGTAAATGATAGATCTATGTTTCCCATAGATCAATCCATCACTACTTGAATGTTTATTGATTTTTCTCTAATTTTTATTTTCGGATTTATTTATTTTTTGAAAAAAAAAATGTGTATATTCATTGAAAACCAATGAAACAACTTGGAAATTGCTTGTAAATGATAGATCTATGTTTCCCATAGATCAATCCATCACTACTTGAAAGTTTATTGATTTTTCTCTAATTTTTATTTTCGGATTTATTTATTTTTTGAAAACAAAAATGTGTATATTCATTGAAAACCAATGAAACAACTTGGAAATTGCTTATAAATGATAGATCTATGTTTCCCATAGATCAATCCATCACTACTTGAATGTTTATTGATTTTTCTCTAATTTTTATTTTCGGATTTATTTATTTTTTGAAAAAAAAAATGTGTATATTCATTGACAACCAATGAAACAACTTGGAAATTGCTTGTAAATGATAGATCTATGTTTCCCATAGATCAATCCATCACTACTTGAATGTTTATTGATTTTTCCTTAATTTTTATTTTCGGATTTATTTATTTTTTGAAAAAAAAAATGTGTATATTCATTGAAAACCAATGAAACAACTTGGAAATTGCTTGTAAATGATGGATCTATGTTTCTCATAGATCAATCCATCACTACTTGAATGTTTATTGATTTTTCTCTAATTTTTTTATTTCGGATTTATTTATTTTTGAAAAAAAAAAATGTGTATATTCATTGACAACCAATGAAACAACTTGGAAATTGCTTGTAAATGATAGATCTATGTTTCCCATAGATCAATCCATCACTACTTGAATGTTTATTGATTTTTCTCTAATTTTTATTTTCGGATTTATTTATTTTTTGAAAAAAAAATGTGTATATTCATTGACAACCAATGAAACAACTTGGAAATTTCTTGTAAATGATAGATCTATGTTTCTCATAGATCAATCCATCACTACTTGAATGTTCATTGATTTTTCTCTATTTTTTTATTTTCGGATTTATTTATTTATTTAAAAAAATTGATATTTTAAGTAATGAAATACCAATTAAATGTCAAGAGAATAATTCCTAAGCGTTATATATGTTTCCTCTAACATGTTTCTTTATTTTTTTTTTAATTTTTAACATACTACTTGTTGATATTTATAGCAAGAGCCAGGTATTCAATATATTTGTCTTTGGCAATTGATAAGTTAAAATGTCTCGTGATATTGATCCCGCATGGAGCTTTGGTGAGGCAGTTGAGAATAATAGGTTGAAAATCAAATGCAAGTTTTGTGGAAAAGTGACCAATGGGGGCAATACAAGATTCAAGCACCACTTGGGCCACATTTCCGGCAATGTTGCTGGTTGTACCGAAGTACCAAGGGAAGTCAGGGAACAAATGAGAGCTTTGGTTGGCCAAAACAAAGCTAGAAAAGTAGAGATAAAAGAAAAGAAGCGGCAAGATGTTGATGCTGCCCGTTATGATGTATTTGGGGATGAATACTTTGATGAGGAGGAAGATGCACAGATGGAGGCCGCACGCCGAGAGTCTTTGATGACTCAACAAGAAAAACATGAACGTCGTGCATTTGCTGGAAGCAAATATTATGATGCAGGGGGCTCATCTGCTACTGTGCCAAGCAGGGGTAAGGGCATTGCGGGGTCCATACGTAGGGCATTTAGCACCCGGGAACGGGATGTTGATGTAGAAATTCTCTCTACGGGAAGAGCAGTTCCTCTCCCTGTTGATCCTCTAACACATAGGAAAGAGGGAGCCAAACAACCAAAAATATCTAGTGTTATGAAAGGGGTAATGAAGGCTGCAAGAGATAAATTGGCTAATGCTACAGCAAAATGGCTAATTCACAAGAACATACCACCTACAGCAGTAGATTCCCCATATTTCCAGACTATTCTTGATGTTGCCGCCGAGGCTGGGCGGGGTATACAGGCACCCTCCGTATATGATGTGAGCACTAAATATCTTGAAGAAGAATATACAGAAATAAAGGCTTGGGTGGAAACGTTTAGGCCGATGTGGCAACAGAATGGTGTTACCATCATGTGTGACGAGTGGACCAGCGGCATCCAAACACAATTAATAAACTTTTTGGTGTATTCAGTCGCTGGGACTATCTTTGTGAAGTCCATTGATGCAAGTGAACATAGACGGACAGCCGCATATATATACTCTCTTATGGATAAAGTTGTAGAGAGTGTGAGAGAGGAGCATATTGTACAGATTGTTACAGATAATGGCGCCAATTTCAAGGCAGCAGGTTGCAATTAATGGAGAAGAGGACCCATTTATTCTGGACCCCATGTGCAGCACACTGCATAGATCTCATCTTGGAAGAGATTGGAAGGAAGACAAAAGTGGCTTCATTGATCAAGGCATGTAGAGGAATTACAAGATTTATATATGATCATTCCTGGGTGTTAAGTTTGATGAAAAGATACACAAATAACCATGCCTTGCTGCGTCCAGGATTAACAAGGTTTGCAACCCATTTTCTGGCTATGGAATGCCTTGTAAGATTTAGAACAGAGTTCATTCAGATGTTTGCATCAGAAGAATGGCTTCGTTCGAAATGGGGCAATGCAACTAGTGGTCCGGGGTTTGAAGTCCCAAACCTGATGAGGGACAATAAATTTTGGAAGAAAGTGAAGAAGATATTAAAGGTTTTTGAGCCTTTAGTTAAAGTGTTGCGGCTTGTAGATGGTGATGACAAGCCGATAATGGGCTTTATCTATGAAGCAATGGATCGGGCAAAACGTTCCATTAGGGGAAATGTTAGATATCACGATAAATATATAAAGATTATTGATGCCCGCTGGAACGATCAGTTGCACCATCCATTGCATGCTGCAGGTAATTAATATATATATATATATATCTTTGAATTTTATACTCTTTTGTTTTCCGAACTAATGTATTTATTATCTTGTTTGCTCACAGTACATTCTACATATTTATAATGTAGGTTATTTTTTGAATCCCAAATTCTATTATCGCAATGTCGAACTACACACCGAAGCAATAGATACGGACTTGCGGGTAGGATTACGAGAGGTATTAAAGAGATTGTTAAATCCAGATGATCAAATTGATGCCATACAAGAGGTGAGTGGGTGGTTACTTATGAGAATTTAATTATGCTGCCAAGTGCCAATTGCCATACAAGCTGTATGGGTTTACTGACTTATATCTAATTTTCACATTGTAGATATCTATGTATACACAAAGGAGAGGACCTTTGCTAACCCTCTTGTGATACGATCGATTGGAAGGATGCCACCTGGTATGACTATGAACAAAAGACCCCACCCAATAGTATTGAATCTTGATTTATTTATCTTAATTGATTACGAGGACTTGAGGGTTACAAATATTTAATTTTCTTTATTTATTTTTTGCATTTCAGCTGATTGGTGGATAAATTTTGGAGAGAGTACTCCACATCTAAGGAGCGCGGCTATTCGCATCCTTAGTCAGACTACAACATCTTCCAACTGTGAAAGAAATTGGAGCACTTTCTCTTTGATCCACACGAAGGCCAGAAATCGGCTTACCATGCAGAAACTCAACAAGCTTGTATATTGCCATTACAATCTGAAGTTGAGAAATAGAATTAGGGAGAGAAGGGCAAGGGATGATCCTACTTATTGTCCTATTAATTTGGATCACATATTCCGAGAGGACGATCCCTTACTCCCATGGCTAGCCGAGATAGAGGATCCAGTGCTAGATTCAGATCCAAGGTTTCAGGAAACGGTTCAAGAGTTGATAGATGAGGATGTGGGTGAGGCACGGGCACTTGCAGAAGATCAGCCACCTCAGGGAGAAGGTACCAGTAGGACTAGGAGGAGTGGGAAAGAACCTTCTGCTGAGAAAGCTAGTTCCACCACTGTCTCTTCGAGTAGCCATGGTGGAGGAGATGTAGGAGGAGACAGTGGGACCGGTGGTACCAGTGAATACTATCAACATGATGAAGACGATGTCGTTCCTATAGAGGAAGTACAAGAGTTACCTCCATCTAGAAGATTTGATCCAAGCCGTGGTTATCAACGGCGTCGAAGAGATTCACCACCTGGAGCTGGAGGTAGTAATGAGCAAGGAAATATGGGTAGAGATGTTGGAGGACAACAAGCGGCATCATGAACTGATTCGTGGAACCCTAGTTACAGTGGACAAGGACCCTCACAATATTTTGACTATTTTCCATATGGTCAAGTACAACAAGGAGAAGAACAGTCTTCAACTTCGGGGTTCTACTCATATGGTGACTATGGTGAAACGCAATATGGTAGATATCCACCTGGACCACCTCCACCTCCACCTCCACCAAATTTTGATGATGCGGGTGCGGCTTCCTTCTTTGGAATTGTGGATCCCAATGCCCATCAATATCAAATTCAATATGGTGCCAATAGAAATGATAACAATGATGGGGATGAGGATAACCATAGCCCTTTGAATCTTGGTAGACATTCCTTTTGGTGGTGATTAAGGTATTCTTATTTCCTTCACTAACTCTCTATTCTTTGTCATTTCTAAATTGGTGTTGAATGTTGATCACTTCATAGTTCATTTACTTGATGGAATTTGAACATTAAATATTGAAGTATTGATATTTGATTGTTCAATGTTCACTAATGAGTATTGAGTAATAACCTAACTCTAACTCTTAAGTCGTCTTAATTCTTATGCCTTTATTTCATGTTCTAGTGTGTTTTTTTTTTTTTTTTTTTTTCTTTTTGTTTTTTTTTTTATGAACTTTCAATTACTTTTTAAGTTAGCATGACTAAGAAACAAGAATACATGTGAAAAAACAAATCATTACTATTATTTTCTATTTATACTGCGATACAGGACCTCATGTATTGAGGGCACCGCTACGCCCCCTTTTCTTACTTACTTTTGCAAAAGAACCACATTTTCTTTCATTTTACAATTTTCTGGATTTTTTGGAATTTTTTCAAATTTTTTTGGCGATTTTTTCAAATCGCACCACTACGCCGCTACGTATCCCCGCTACGCTACGTATCGCCCGCTTCGTATTGTTTTGGCGGCGGGCGTACCGCTATTTTCATCCTTGCCAGTGGGTCGTAGTGACCCACATCACTTTGGCCATAGATCTTAGCAAAGGTTTAAAAGTATTTATCAAATTATTGACCGAGGACTATAATTTAGGACTGTATCTAAATTCGGCACTTGAAGGGGACAGAATCTAGCTAACACATGGGAGCAATGGATGCTCCCACTAATCCTTCAGAAACCCTAAATTGTTGTTTCAAAGCAACCATGCAACACTTTGCATCTAAGATGTGAGAGTTGCCTTAAACTACTTGGAAGGCAACTGTATTCTTTATCAACGGCAGGCATAGATCGTTAGGTCTTTCCGGCTCCTCAAATTCTACATGTTCAGCAGTAGTGGAAGCATCGGTAGGATTAGGTGGTTTAGGCGGCTTCTTCATAGCAACGTATATATTTAAAACCATGAGTCTTTCCTATCGGAAAAGTTGGAACCAGCGAGTAGGGATTTGAGAGGACAAAGATAGATTATTGACAACTAAAATAAATACATACTCACAAATAATCATAAATGCTTCGAATTTAAATCACGCAACTGTAAATTTAGCCTAATTTATACATGTAGGGGAAGAAAAATTAAACTAGACTTATTTAGTAACCATGTATCAGGGTCAATGGGCAACATACACCTAGTTACTTTGGATGAACCGACAATAACTATAAGGCTATCCTAATACATACACGATAAAAAGACCGGTGACACTTGCGGGAAAGATAACCACAGTCTAATTAGGAAGTACACGTAAAGATACCTTATCCCGGTCTCCAAGTGATTGAAAAACAATCGTACATGTGGGCACATCCTTGATCTTCTAAATGGATCCCGCAACTCTGATGCTATTATTCATTCTACAATTAACTGTAGCAATGTCTTTAATTCAAATCAAAAATCTATTATTATATATTATAGACATAGGATTCCATTTCGCAATTGGAGTCCGATTTCGCAATTGATTTTTAAATTGTGGCTCAATTTCGATATCAATTTTGAGTAGCAACAAATCCATATCTAGGTGGACTCTTTATGGATAGAGATATTCTCACATGATGATTCCTTTTTTATATTTTGTTGCAAATCTAATAATGCTACTTGCTACCCTATACAAATTCAGCATTTTCTCCTCATCGAGACACTCCCTTGTTCCGTAAAGTACAGAAAGAGAGCTCTTTCAACCTAGACTCCCAAGCAACCAACGAAGTGGGAATCTTTTAAAGCAAAACAAGAAAAGCACAGGGCATTGAATAAGACCTGCTTAAAAATTTCACAGAAAGGCAACAATTGAAAGTTGACCGCCTATGGCCATTTGTTTGGCCCAATTGAAAACCTAGGATTTCTAAGGGCTCATTGAAAAAAATTCTAATCTAATAAGAACTCTAGATTTTAAGTTAGGATTTACACTTGAGTAGATAGTGTACTATCAATCCTGTCATTATTTGGCCGGCCACCTTCATAAATTTACCTTCACCAACTTCCACATTTTCCAGCTATTGCCAGTTTGGCAACTCTACTAATAGAGTCAAGTGAAGTAAAGTTGATTTTGAAGAAAGAGTAAAATATACGTGGGTTATGAATTATGATTGTATTTTATTTTTAGTTGTATGTTATGGAAACTTTTTGACTTTTTGTATGAGAAAGTGAAGTTTTTTTGTATTTTAGTGGATAAAGATGGTTGTTTTTTGATTTTTTTTTTTTTTAAGAAAATGGAGGGAGTTTTGAATTAAAGTGCTTTTGATATGACATTTTGTCTGAAAAATGGAGGCTTTACTCAACTTTTACTATGCTAGTAAAGTGCCAAACTTAGGGCTTGATTAGTTATGAGCATTTCTGATAAGGAAGAGAGTTTGTTCGGAATTTTTGACATGATGTGACATCTTCTCTCCAAAGCATTTCAAATACTCTCTTTTTGATGAAATAATTCAAAATTCCAAAACTCATGAAAATGCACTTTTAGCTTATGAATTCTCAGAATTTCAGCATTCCAAATGCTATATGAGGTTGAGTATTTGGAATTCTACTTTGGGAGGCAGCATTTGAAATTTTCAGAATTCTCCCAGACAAAAATTCTCACAATTCTTCCAAACAAACAGGCTCTAGAGGCATTTCGGACAAGGAATTTAACTTGTTGAGAATTTATGATAGGATGTGACATCATGGCCCGTGGACATTCCAAATACTCTATTTTATGCAAGAATTCAAAATTCCAGACCACATGAAAAGGTACTTTTTAGCCTTATTAATTCTCACAATTTCAGCATTTCAAATGCGATTGGGAGTTGCGCATTTGTAATTCTACTTTAGAAGATGCATTTAGAATTCTTAGAATTATTGGAGAGAAACTCTATTGGTCCAAGCAACATGACCATCCCAGCGATTACCGCGACAAACGCTGACAAATGGCCTTTAATTGAGTCCGGAGTCCGGATCCCCTGTTTCGTCGCAACATGGGAGTGCGGTTCTACCCAATCCCATTGTGACACGTTTCATACATGTCACATCAGCTATGCCCCCCCCCCCCCCCCCCCCCCCCCCCCCCTCCTTCTTTCACATGCTTCTCTGAAAATGGATAAAAGAAAAGGAGAATGGGTCTTTCACAAATACAACAAATTGTTTGAAACAACAAACCCAGATACATGGAAAAGACTCTCTCCTCACAATTCGTCTTCTCCAAGAGATAGGTTGCAGTTGCGCATCTTTTCGTCTCTCTCTCTCTATTCTCAAGTTGATCCCTAATCTTTGATTTCTTTTACTAATCTTTGTGAGGTTTCTTATTTTCAAACTGATTTCTATCACTACCTTACACGCCTTCTAGCTCTCAGCCCGTTTGGTTATTTTACTTGTAAAGTCAAGTTAAATGAAGTGAAGTAAAGAGAGGGAATAAAATACAAATGGATTATGATAGTATTTTATTTTTAGTTGTTTGGTATGCAATGTTTTTTACTTATTGTATAGGAAAGTGGCTTTTTTTTATTTGTATTTTAGTGGATAAAGGTGATTGCTTTTTTACTTTTTTTTAAAAAAGATAGAGGGAGTTTTGAATTAAAGTGCTTTTGATGTAACATCTTGTCTGAAAAATAGAGGCTTTACTTGACTTTTATTATGTTAGTAAAGTGTCAAACGAGGAAATTACAGTGCAGACGAATTTAGGGTCTATAATGAGTTCATGCAAGAAGGGGGAAGCTTTGATGGTTTTCCTTGTTTGTACTGTTGAAAGGCACAATCTTTTATTGTGGAAACTGCTCAAATCATTAGATCTTTGATCTTAATAAATATGTTTATTTGTCCTCTTTGAGCGTTTTCCTTTTGTTTTTTTTCAAATAATGTTCATTGCTTGAATGGAGCCTCATAGGAATTTTTCATGGCCGGTGGCGGTCAAAGAAGATTTGAAATCAACAATCCAACAAATCCAACAATTAATAATCATGACATGAAGCTGGATACTCAAACATCAGCCCATTTGCATGTGCAAGTCTCCTAACAAGAGATTTTGCCCATTTGCATATGGAAAGTTGGACGGGTTTTTCATTCTTCTGCAGGTTTACTGCATAACAAGACCAGCTCAAAGGGAAACTGTAGACGATCTTTCATATAACTTATTTGGGCATTAGTGAAATGAGTGTAATCTGATTGAGAAGAATTTCCATTTTGTATTCCATGATGAAGAGGGAGTCTTAGAGGCAATTCAAAATCAGCGCCACATCATCAACTCTTTTACAAATCTTCTACTTAAACTGCAATGTGTTAAAATAGGCCCAATGTGAGGCTTAAGAAATGTATTAAATGGTTTAGAGTAAAAATGGATCACTAAACTCGTGCATATTCCAAATAGATATTGAAGAATTGAGAGTTCTCTTTGCTTCCCCTCTATTGGATCGTACAAGAAGATCAAGTTCTACATGAACAAGAATGTTAGTAGAGCCTCCACATACTTTGTTATCAGAAAAAAATAAATAAATAAATAAAGAAAATGTTTTGTGCTTCTAGTCATGGTTTGTGGGCCGGTTCTAATCAGTGGACTCGTTCTAAACTTGACCATATAAGCAAAGATCCTGGCGTTAGACCAACCCAGTTCTAGACCAACAATACTCCACAAAATCTACACCCAACTAGTTAATTGTAAGAATTGGGCCTGACGTGTACTTCTCATGCTGCTGCATAAAAGGCTTTCTTTCAAACAATTTGTTGTATTCGTAAAAGGCCCATTCTCCTTTTCTTTTGTCCATTTCAGGGAGGGACATAGCTGATGTGACCTGTGTGAAACGTGTTATAGTGGAAATGGGCAGAATAGCACTCCCTTGTTTCGACGAAACAGGGGATTTGGACTCCCAATAATTATAGGTCCGACGCTAACAAATGTTTAGACGCTCGGAGAACCTTAGTCTAATTTAATTGATTGATAGGATATAGGAATTTAATTCAAAAAATACATATGTTAGTATTTATATGGTTACTTTCTTTGTATTGCAATTCCAAAATTTTAGTGATGGCCCATTTGACGAAAAATTTATATAATATTTTCTTGTAAACGAACTAGACATTTACAAATTAAAGAAATAGAATGATCAGATTAATTGGTATGAGCATTTAAACAAATATTTCTTCTAGTTATACTCTAGGGCTTGACTTCCAACACCCGCTGACAACCATCATGGCCAGCAAATGAACTTAATTTGTTAAAATAATCTTTATTATTTAATTTTAATTCAAGATGTTAGAATAGTGGTCCACCTTTAGTTAGAGCATTGGTCAAGGGGTCAGATTGATTGGAAGACACTAACTACTTTTTTTTTATAAAAACCCAGAAAAAAAGCTAAGAAAATATTTGTACTTTTCCTTGCAAAAAGCTTTCGCCCTATTAGTGCCCGTTTGGTAATTTTTTTGTAAAATAAAAACAAAGTAAATAATTAAATCAAAAGAAAATAAAATATAAATAAATTATAATGATATTTTATTTTTAGTTGTTTGATATGAGATCCATATGACTTTTTTTTTTTTATATAGAAAAGTGAAGATATTTTACCTAAAATTATTGGATTCTGGTCAATGCTACAATATGTATATTTTAAGCACACACGAAAATAACTAATAGTTGGCGTCCTTTTATAAATAATTGCATGGATAAAAAAATGGAAGAATATTTGAGAGAGAGTAGTAGAGAAATCGGACCTTTTGCTTTGGTAGATTCCAATGAGCAAAGATGTGATTTATCAGCTTCGAGGGTGAAGAAGGCTTGATCTGCAGATATGCTTAAAATAAGACTAGAGAAGAAAGACTATATCATGTAACAAAATGGAATGGAGTTGGAAGCAGAGGTAAATAAATCCAGGCCAACCAATTTTTTTCTTAGCCAAAGGCCTAAATATTCAGATGATTCAGCCATTTATATTCTATACAAAAAAATAAAAACTAGATTTATGAAAAGAAGATAAAATATGATCCATTAAATATTTAATTTATCTACTATGGGAGCCCCTCGTCCAAGTTCACCTCAGACCCGGGACATAGGACGGGTTGGGGGGATTCTAAAGATATCCACTAACGCAGCCCTGATGGGATCCACCACCAATGAGTTTTCACCATCCAAAATGAGTGCATATTAGATCCACCCGTCTCAAATCTGTCCAAATCATTCAGATGGGAAGGTGCTCAGGCTCAGCTGAGGGATGCCCTCTCTGTTATGATCGATATGTTATGTAAGAAAGGTTGGGTGGGAAGAACAGACTTATTTATTTATATAATATGTTTATGTTCATACCAAATAAAAATTAGATTTTTTAATAAAGAGATAGCTAGAAGAGAGATGAGCTTTTGAGAAGTTCTTACAGAGACAGAGAGAGAGCGCGCCTTAGGCCTTGATGATTTGATCTTGATCTTTTCAAAACTAGAAAAAACCAACTAATTGAACTTAGCGCGAGAGAGAGCGCACAAGAGAGAGCTTAGCGAGACAGTGCATACAAAAACTGAAGGCGAGTGATGATAATGAGAGGGTAGGCAACGTTTATTTCCAATCCAAGCAGGGCGGACCCAAGTAGTTGTGACCTGGGGCGACCAATTTTTTTTTTTTTTTAAAAACAAATTACCTCAAAGTTGGGACCTTGGGCAGGGCCATTGGATAGATTGGAGCATGATCTGGTGCAATCGCCCCAAAGTCGGAATTGAAATCCTCACAGAGTTGAATGGGCTCTTGGAACATGCCCATATGTCAAACTTATCGCTCCACATATATTAAAAAGATAGCCTCACATATATAAAACTTAGTTGGTAAAAAAAAGAAGAAAAGAAAAACGTGCGGCAACACATCACTTCCTCTTCTTTCGAAACATCTGTGCGCCGGTTGTAATTGAGCTCCTCGTTGCCAATTTCTATGTACTGTGTAGACTACTGCATCTTTATCTGTCAACACATATTTAGAATAATTCTTCATAATCACTTTATATATCTAAATCTGAATGCTTAATCTCCAATTTCTATTTCCAAACCCCGAATCCCTAAATCCTAATCCAAACCCTAAGCCCTAAACCATCAAATCTGAGCATATCTATAAAAATCAAAAAATGACCAAATTCATTTCTGTTATCCTGTCTTCTTACCCCCACTGTGATTCAAAGACTGAATCACGTTCCCATTATCCAAAGGTTGGAGGCTTTGAGAAAGTGAAAGAAATGGAAAGGATGGGTGTCCTCAAAATGTTCTTATATTTAGTTTTTCTCACACACTCACTCACCTTGAATTTGCAGCAATGTCCATTGGGCATTGATTTTGACATATAAATTTAGTAAAACATGATAATGTGAGTTTGAGTATCTAAAATCTAAGTTAGAATTATTTTTTTATCCATCTAAAGTTTTTGAGTACTTCTAATTAGCATCCTAACCTCTCTTCATTGCCCAATCTTCAATAACTTCATGCATCTAGTTGAGGTTTCACGAGTTAGACTTTTCTAAAGAGAAAACATATTGGTGCCTTTTGGTAATGAAAAAGTCTTCGGTAAAAGTCTAGCAAAAGTTTTATTTTTTTTAATGTTAAGTCTATCAAAATTTTAGCCCCACCTAAATAAAAATCCTGGGTCCGCCACTGAATCCAAGTGTGCCGGGCTGGGCCATGGACACACAATTTCAATCTCAGGAAGCAACATAGAAATTGCGCGGACACCTCTTTCTGTTGTAAAAGTAGACGCTCTGTAGAAGCAGCTGAGCACTTGGTTGGAAGCAGGGAGGAGATGATGGAAAGCAAAGAAGACCGACTCAAAGAAGAAAGAGAATCATCAAGAGGCCCGTGTGCTGCCCCGTATTCCTCCACATCCACACGTTACCGTTTTCAAAAAGCAGAGGAAAGAGACGGAGACTTTCAATGTTTCATCTTCTGTCCTCATAGTGAATTGCTTTATCTGAAGTAGGTCCCATTGGCAGGTGGGCACACGTTTCTTTCAAAAGACACAAAATACAAAGAGCTTTTGTAAATGACAGATTAAAACTAAATATCCTATCAGTGAACTTAAGAGAACAAATCACAAAATCAATATTTAGATAGGATTTCTGTAAATGGGAGATTCAAGCCATGTATTCATTGGGGACCCCAAGATTTTCATTTGAGGGGTGCGGACACTAAGATGGTAAGTTTGATTTTGGGAAGAAAACAGAGGTTTTTTCATGTGGTTTTGAGGATAGATTCATATTTTTATTGGATTTTTTAAAAGTGGACTCATATAGTTTCATGGAGATTCTTTTTTTTTTTTATCCGCCTCTTATTCTCACTTACTCTTTAAACAAACTTGTTGAAAAACATGATTCCTTGGTGGAATTCTATCTATTAAAGCTATAATTCATTCAACACATACAACATTAAGATAAGTTAGTCCTTAAGATTAAACCTATTAAAACTAGTCAAAGGAGGCCCGTGCCGAAAAAAAAAAAAGAAAATGAAGTATGAAAAATGAATAGAGTTAATTATTACTTCATAATATAGAATATGTCAAGAAAAATTATAAAAATTCTTTTTGACTGTAAGTTGATTAAATAAATTATAATCCATCAAGACCTTATTAACTGAAACCTCCCCTCCCGTTCCCTGATTCTACTCCGAAAATGCGGACCGGCATTTTCCGAGTGGATCCGTCCTCGGAGCACTGTTCAAAGATGCTCAGAGTGCGGATCAACCGAATATAAAGTATATGAAGTGAATCGTGCAGAGTTTTGAGTTTACGTATATTTTATTTTTCTATAAGCTTGACATTTATTTTTTAAATGAAGAAAATTCTTCTAACTTATTAATTATTGCCTATTTTATGTGATCAAATTACAAAGTTAATTTTTTCTCCATTTTTTATACTTGAATATATAGATAAGATATATTTGTGCCTAGTAGTACTTAATTATTTATAAACATATAAGCACTATGTTGTATAGGTGCTCCAGACATATAATAATTTTAAAATTTAGTATTTCGGCGCTCCGTGCTTACGCTCTGGACACTTAGATCAAGACCAGTAATTTTTACGTTAAAATTTACACTTTAGTAGACAGTGCACTATTGATCCTGCCATTAATCGACCACTTTCAAGAAATTATCTTACAATGGCATGTTTTCAAAGAATTTAGACAGTGTGAACCCACCTAGCAAATTCTTTAAAGTGGGCTCTACGTCTAAGGGATCGGTAAGATTAATGCAATTTCAGACAGCTGTATGACATGACAAGGTAGTGACATGATGTGCCACCTGACGATTCTTAAGATGGAAGTACTGGCACGAGAAATTGGGAACTCAAAGCTTAATTGACTTAAATTAGAGAAATTTTAATACGAAGGATTTGCCAGACATAAATCTTGAATCCATTCAGAGGTTTGTGTTGTTTTTTAGAATTTCTGAAAATCATGTGTAAGAAGTTGTCTGAAAATTTTATTTGTTAGAATTTTGAAATGCTACTCAATTTTTCTCATTTAAACTTTTTTTTTTTTCGATATGAATTCTAAATTGAGAATTTTTAAATTTTCGTATTTCATAAACCCTTGTTTCATTACAGCATAAATTCTTGACTGAAGTTATACATTTTTATGCATTGTACCATATTTGTTAGTGTGTCATCTGCTAATACATATTAAATATTAAAGGATCTTTTAAAACCTTATGTGCTAAAGTAATAATGTTGTCACTTCCGGTTTCTCTAAACTTAGAATGGGGACATATCCATGTACCAAACACCCGAATTAGTTTACATTTTATGGGGTGGACGTTACAATATATGCGTACACTAAACACGCACAGTGCAAAACATTTAAAAACTGATAATGTTTGGCATGCCATCGTTCTCAGAAAAAACTAGATAAATACATAGCAGAAGAAGAAGAAGAAGAAGAAGAAAAAAAAACTATTATGGAAGAGAGAGGGTACAGAGAAATCAGAGATTCATTGGACAGATTACGAAGAACAAAGATGAAAGAAGAGAGCGACAATTGATTTTGAAATAGATTTCATTAATAGATAAGTTCGAGTAAGATTCAAAAGAAGAAGAGGCCTTAAAATAGACAATGACCATAAGATGGAAGCAACGACAAATTCTGTGGAAAATATTTTTCTATCAAAAGATGCTATTGCTAGGTAGGAAATGGGTTGGAAGGAAGCAACGGAGCAATTGCTTGGAAATATCATGGCTTGACTTGACCGACATATGAAAGCAAAGCGGTGATGATGCAAAGGACTTTTCTTCCTCTTTCAAAAGCATGTCAAGAGGGAATCGGGATCATCGGGTTTTTTTTCACGGAGAGACCAAATCACGGTCCCCACATCACCGTGGGCAGCCCCTACTTGGACATAAGAAGCTGTCCTGCGTGCACGGTAAACTGCCCAGCCGTGACGTGGGTCGCCATGGGGAAAAGTCTCACCGATCTGGACTTGACAAGAGGAAGTGCTTTTTGTAATAGATTCCTCCACCTTGTCCTTCCACGAAAACTTCGCAAGAGGAATATGTGTGCACTTTCTCCTCTATTTCAGAGTCAAGTGAAATAAAGCTTCCATTCTTAATAAAAAAAAATCACATCAAACGCACTTTAATTCAAAATTCCCACATTATTTTTCAAAAAAAAAGTCAAAAAACAACCTTCTTTCTCCTCTAAAAGACTAAAAGACAAAAAAAAAAAAAAAAATCTTCTTTTTCTATATATAAATAAAAAAATCTCCATACCAAAAACTAATAAAATAAATACCATCGTAAACCTATTTATATTTTATTCTTCTCCAAAATAACATTACTTGCACTACACTACATATTAGTAAGTTTTCCAACGGCCTAATAGAGGAAATCAAAATATTTTTTTTCAAAGAGAAAAGAAGAAAAGGAATGCAGAGAGAAATGAATAATGACTTTCTTCGAAACTTTAGAGAGGGCCACACTTAGATTGATTGTTTGTAAAATACATTATTTATTTACTTCTAAAGAAAATTATAAATGTGGTCAATTTAACCTTGTTATCAATACAGATCGAAGTGGAACTTGCTAAATGGCAATACGGAGGGAGAATGGTGATCCTAAGTTGTTCATAACCAGAAGATGGAGCCCACTTAAAGGATTTAAAGGGCTTATAAAGGATCTTGAATTGATGATATCCTATCCTGCGGTAAAACAGAGGCCAAATAATTATTCAATAGACAAAATAGGCATGGCAAGATGAAAACCAAAATGGTAGTATACAACATGCAAAGGTTTATTTGTTCTATGATTTGGATAGCAGACATCTTTTGGAGGTGCCAATCAACGACTCTGTTCGACAATTCAACTCTCCAATTACTGAAACCAGTGGCCAAGTGGGACAATTAGGCATAATATGATCTTTAGTCCGATTTCAGGTAAAAATTGCAATAGGTCCAGTTAAAGTAGGCTAATCGCACTGTCATGCTCCTATTAGGAGTGGATTTTGGGGGAAGATATTGGTTTTTAAATTTTGACCCGAGTCGAGTTTAGATATCTAGTTTTAGGTGTGGTTTACTCACTCCTCTCTAATTAAATACTTTACAAATTTATTTTATAATTAGTTTGACAATCATAGTAGAAACGGTAGCAAGCACTTTATTTGAACATGAGTCATAGGTTCAAGCTTTGCACTCAACGTTGTAGGCAATTTATTTATTTTTGCTTTCAAAAAAAAAAAAAAAAAGTCAAGTGCATCAATGGCTCAATGAATAAACACATCCAAATCTCTCAAAGGCCGTGTTCGGTGCTACAAAAACCCACAACGGGTCGGGCCGGGTCTGTGATGGGGCATGTGAGACATGTCGACCTAAACATAAACCCAACCCAACCGGTTGCCATCCCTAATGATAATGTTCTCCAATAACCGCTTGTGGGGCCTGCTTAGATGCCTACTCATTAGTGAGGGTGGGGTGTATGGAAAGGTCTTCTTATGAATAAGGAGTCGACAAAAAAGAATGAGCCCCGTTAGATAATTCTAGCTCTTGATTTAAAACCCATAAAACTTAGTGGTCTTCTAACCATAGGTTTATTAGAGATTCAATCCAATGGTGAAGAAAGGTTTGATGAGTAGTGAAGTTGGGGCCTACTGCCAGATCATGATGGGGGTGAGAGTGAATGGGCCCGCACTGATCAATGGTGGGCCCCACCGAAGTTGACTGCATATAAGAAATAAGAATGCCCATAGGAGAACATTTTTCTCATAATGTCATGTCTTCTCTTTTGGGTAAAATATCTGATCTTTTGAAGGGAGTCCTGCCAACCTTATTGAGTGTGCCCCAACTGTTAAAATAAAGCCAATTATAATAAAGAGAAATTCTCAAAAACTCCCCTATATCAAAAGGAAAGTTTCTGCCCCTATCTATTAGCCAATGATTTAAGAGAATTTATAAAAGATCCACAGTTTTAGGAGAATCTTTAGAAGAGAGAATGGATAAGTGTACCATTGATGACACATGTCACACTTTCACCGGCTAAAAGAGGGGCTTTTTTTTTTTTTTTTTTTTTGTGAAAAATGCCCGAGGAATTTTGTAGCGTAACTCTATAATAAATGTTCAATGACAGGCCAAAATTTAAAGCAAGACAAGGCGAAGTGCTTTTCCTTGAAATTTTCACTTTCTCTTCTATTTTGATTTCAATTACCTTTAATGGAGGAAATGAAAGTATTCTTTTCTTCTTTTTTTTTTTTCGCAAGAAGAAAAGCAGTGGCTGATAGAAATAAGTCAGGGCTTGCTTTGAACCTTCAGAGAAAGCAGAGAAGTGATACTTTATTTACTTCCCTGCCACATTTAGGCTCTATGTGGTTGGCCCATCTTATATGGTTCTACAGGTTAAAGGACCCAGTGAAAATGCACTCGTCCCTTCAGAAAAAAAAAAAAGAAAAGAAAAAAGAGCACTTTTCCTCTATTATAAATGCTGACTCGCGACGTCTCAGGCCAGCCTTATAATTCCATCCGGGAGCCAGCTTTACAATCAAAGTTTAACTGCTGGCCTCCGTATTGTCTGAGAACAGATTTCATTCTGGCTAGCAAAAAAGGCCCCTGCTAAGTCTCCAAAAAATATATATTACATGTATATATTTCTTTACAATATTAACTAAAAAAGTAAATCTAAAATAAAAAAGTATTTATCTTTTATTCTAAAATAAAAAATATATATTGCATTCAGCATTCAGAAATTTCTATACCTGAGAACTTATTTAGAAAGTAAGTAGTGCTATAAAATTGTATAAGCTATAATTACATTTGAATTAATTTTAAGGTAGAAACAGTCGGAAATAAACATGTTAAGTTAAAACAGTATTCATTTCATCTCTTAATAAGTTACTAAAATATAAAAATCATAAAACCAATTTTCAAAAATGTATAGAAAAATTCATATATTCTTTAAGATTTTATAAATTGCAATCTGTGTTGCTATTATAAAAAAAAAAAAAAAAGATAGCCCTATTTAAACGTAAAATGAACAAAAATAATTTTAAATTGAAAAATATGAAACCTGGTAATGTCATATTTAAATGTACAAAATTGAGAAAAACATAATATCATGTGAATCCCAGAAAATTTGGTATCTTAAATTTTACTTATTTTTAAAATTATATGTTAGGCCAAAAACCCGAGACAGGGCTCGCCATGGTGAGCCAACTGCTTGCTATAGCAAGCATGATGGAAATCACCCAGTTTAGTCCGAACTCTTATGAAGAGTTTGTGTAGACTTTCAATTCTGAGTGTATTATTCTTAGAAGTCTCTTGGACGATCTTGGGGCTATATATTAGGTGTTTTCCTCAAACCAAAGGCATCAATTACCTCTCTCACTATTCCGAGTAAGAAAGGTCTTAGATAGAGAGAATTTTTCTCTATAGCAATCAATTAAGAGATTGGGCTGAAACCTTTTGCTCTAGAAGGTTATGTGCTTCTACTTCTTTGTAGAAGGGGTGTGCATCTTGGCCTAAAGGTGTTAAAGGAGGATCAAGCACGGGGAGCGGTGCACAGCGGGGTAGTCGTGGCAATAGGATAAGTTGTGCAAGAACAACTACAGTCCTTAGGTCAATATACTGACTAAGATAAAGGAGCTGTGAGTATATCTTGTAACCGTTCAATGGTGATTGGTTTTTCAGATCGTGGTTTTTCTCCTGGTAAGGGTTTCCACGTTAAATTTGTGTCTGCCTTCTTGTGGTGATTGCTTGGTAGATAGCTTTGCAAATTCTATCTTGTTTGGTTGGTTACATCATTTGTGCATCGGTTAATTGGACTAGCTTACCAATTCCATTCTAGTAAAGTGCAAACTTTCAATTGGTATTAGAGCGGGTTGCTATTCTATTGTGTAGATCATATTTATTACTAGAATGAGTATCTACCACGAAAGCACTTCAACCAATAAGCCTCCTTCGTTGAATGGTACCAATTATGCTTATTGGAAAGCCATAATAGTTGCCTTCTTGAAAGCCATAGATATTAATGTTTGGAAGTCTACTGTGAATGATTATTCCTTACCTACTGTCACCACTGATGGGATAACTGGTCCCAAATCTAAGGAACATCGGACTAAGGATGAGGCACTGGCTACCATCTACAACTCTAAGAAGACAAAAAAATGATCCAACCGCAGGTTCCAGTTTTCCCAGGTTGCAGCCAATCTTGGTGAACGCCTCCAACCAGGCATAAATCAAAGTAAAGAGAATTTAGTCTGCAAAGCTTCTATATGATTGATATGCATAGCGATGGTAATGTCTAAGTCCTGGTCAATGAGGAGAAAGTCTAAATTGAAACATGCTTTTGTTCATCTTTTAACTTTTTTCCTTTTTTTTTTTTTTTTGTAACCCAGGGTATCCCTGCTCACCCCAATCTAGGAGCCTTTGGCCCTGAGCCCAAGAGACACTTGATTCTGGACAGCCAAGAATTGATCCCTTGGAACACTTGCATACCCTCCTATCCACATACAAAATAGGAAAGCCCATAATCTTTTACCTTTTTGGGGCAATATTTAATATTTAAATGGAGAGTGCGGTTCACTGAAGAGTGAATGTATTTGGGAAGATCAATAAGAGAAATCATTTTTTTTTTTATATGATTAACATGCGAATCTCATAGAAGAATGGATGTACATAGGATCATCTACAGTAATGGCTCAGGAAATTAAGTTAATTGTTTTTCCCTCTAATTGCCTCATATAAAGACTTCCTCTCCGGTTTCCACCCTCCCTAGTATTTTGTAGGGATGGCAATGGACCTTCGGCTGTAGAGCTGACTTTAAGCCCAAGATGGCAAACGATGAACATCTTTCTGCCAGTTCACCTGATGATCCAGCATGAAAATTTTGGCCATTGGCCTTTATTTTTAGGCCGTTTGCAAATTGGTTTGGGCGTTGGTCTGTTAAACTTAATTAATTAATCTCTTTGAACCAATGCGACCTTTTTGAAATAGCTGCTCCTATTTCACTAAAATCTAAGGCTGAACTTCAACTTCCTACCCTGGACTTTTTTATTGAAGATACGTGGGTCATTCTAAGTTGATAATAAGTTCGATCTTTCTATGATTGCAAAGAGAAATGACAACATTGAAGGACTTTTGCAAGGGTTTTCTGTGGAGTTGCCTCCAAGGCCCTGATAATGTGGCTGTGTGATGTTGGAGTTTTGTAGCACAATTTCTTTTTGGTGATGGCAAGGAAAAGCAATTCACCCCCACTCCTACAGCAAATGGTCTTTTGTGGAGTTGGGAACAAATTGGAGAAGCATTGCATCTCCAAACGGAGAAATGATGAGCACAACTCAGGAAATGAAAGGCTTTTTTAAGGAATCTTTTGACTTTTCGATTGGACAAAAGATGGAGAAAGGGTGAGTGAAACCCATCTATAAAATAAATTATATTTTATTTATAGTACTGAAAAATGGATCAATTGATTTTTTTTCTTAACCAGTAAAGATTGGGTTTGCTTGGAGAGAAGGGGA
This sequence comes from Camphora micrantha, assembly GCA_003546025.1. Lineage (NCBI taxonomy): Eukaryota > Viridiplantae > Streptophyta > Magnoliopsida > Laurales > Lauraceae > Camphora > Camphora micrantha. The sequence continues at coordinate 18,636,154 of QPKB01000008.1, read as the reverse complement.
CAAACCGTTGAAAGATCTAAATAGCAGAAGCTATATGCATAACATAATAGGATGCTTTAGTGATATTTTTGAAACTTAGCAGCAATGTTTAAAAAATGATGAGAAAGTTTTGTGATCATCGTTGAAATAAAAGAGGAGAAAATTTGTCAAAAGTAGTTTTTGGAAATAAATTATGTTAGTTTTACAATTATTTATTTTTTATTACTGAAAATGAATTTATGTTCTTTGAGAATTTCATGATAATAGGGAAAACCTCAAATTTGAAAATACCTCAATGATTTTCCATATTATACCAGAGAATGATATTTGTGACACTGATATTTGTGACACTTGAAACTGACCAACATGCCATGTGTTTCATTAAAATAATATGATCCTAAGATTTCATCATAAACATAAATAATAATAATAATAATAATAAAATCTGTTTTCATTGAGTAAGTAGCAATACTTATTGACAGGGTCGCACTTCTCTATAAATCTTTCTTTTGTGCTTGACTTAATCTAAACTGGAATCATCATTATCAAAGTTTTGTCCCAACTATGATGATATAAATTGGAATTAGTAGTGATAATTTTGCTAGTCAATACATACATAGAGAACAAGAAAAGGAAGCCAAAAAACTGAACTGTTGGGACAACACATGTCAGGATTATCACCGTAAAGGAAAATTATTGTGTAATTTAATGACTGTAAGCCTAACATGCCGTGTTAATAGACAAAAGCTATGTCAATGGGACATTGACCCCACAAAATACAAAAGGTGATGATGCAAGAAACCAAATTGCTAATATTCATATATCATGAGATTAGGGTTTTAAATTTTGGGATTGGATTCTTGGCCTTTTAGGTGATTGATCCCACCTTTAAGCGAGTCAAAAGTTTTTTAAACTCATCTAGAAGACCCACCTACTTCCAACAGATGCCACTTATCCTGACCTGACCCTCAAAATGTAGCATACGTACTTGGTTTGGATCCATTTAGCTAGGTTTGAGGCTTGGGTTTGTATCTCCTGAACCCAACAGAGAAATATTCAATTTGGATCTGGATCTAGGTCCATGCAGTATTAAATTGTGGACCTGAATCTTACCTAAAATGGCCTTTTGTTTGCAATTTTTCATATAACAACAAAGACCCTCTTACAAAAAAATGTTTTATCAAATGGTTTGTATGCATTGAATATCATGTCAACTTACACATGAAAATGACACTTTATTTTTTCTTGTGTAAAAGAAAGTATTATTACTTAAAAAAAAAAAAAAACACAACAACTTAGAAGCACAAATTATTCTCAAACAGTTAGTCCGACAAATTATCGGTCCACACAATCTCATTAGTTAAAGAAAGCCAGAACTTCGACAAAATGATGAGCCACCACATTTACAGTTTTTTTAGACCAAAACAAAATCCTGCCATATCAAAAGCTAATGCTGCTTTATGAACGTCCAAAATCTTAGAATCAATAACATGATAACTTAATAGCCTCACTGTTTCTAAAGCATCCAAGAAAATAATTATGATATTAGGCATAGAGAATTGTGTGGCCCACGTATCATGGGTCTCATGTCAAATTAAGTAGATGATAGTTGCCAATATAGAAACAGAGTCCTACTAGTCATTACCTGTCTTTTATTTTATCGTCAATTTTTGAAAATCTTTCAAGTGATTATTAAAAGCGTCAAATCATGCTCATTTTTAATAGGATTCGAGATCTTCTGCATGCTACTCAGATCCATAGGAAATTCATGAGATTCTGCAATGGGGACAAATTGATTAAAAATATGAAGTGTATGAACAGTGGTCAAAATTCACTCAACAGGAGTTAGGCCTATTGTCATATTTATCCTCAAAAATTAATTGTCGTCAACCCTGCATTTGGCAATAAAATTTGGCTAGAGGTAAGCATTTATGTTTAGCTGTAGATTTTTATTAATTGAATTTGAGCCTCGGTCACAAATGCTGAGAATTCTAACTCTCTTATTAAAGAAGTCTAATTAGTTAACTTGGCCCCGGGGTGGAGCCGGAGGACCTCTCAGCGCAGAATAAAAATAAATATAAAAATAAAAAAAAGGGGACAAAATGAAGGAACGCCTTCTGTTGTAAACATTTTCATGATATTACATCCGAGAAAAAACAAGGAAAAAAGATTTGATTTACATAAAAAGAAAACAATATTGGAAAAATTGGAAATATCGACCGACGATCATTCATTCATTCGTGTGTCTTCCACAGTTGCCAGTTTCCGGGAGATAGCTGCTGCACAAGGGAATGTGGGGGAAAGTTGAGGTCCAACAGGAGATGCTATCTGCTTTTCTTTTGGTTCCCTGTCGTTCTTGATCTTCTTTTCTTCGGAAACTGAAGTCTGGACAATCTGAGAAGAAAGGCTGGAGGTGCATTTTGGTGTTGGCATTGTCCCACTCCAACGAGTCCCACCATCTTCTGCTTCCTTCGATCTGTTTGAGAGAGGATGGTAGACTGTTTATAGAGAAAGGAAGCATCTTCAGCATTGGGCAATAGAATACATCGATTTGTTCAAGGGAACTGCAAATTAATGTTCTCTTACATATACTCTTCAAGTTCGGTAGAGCAGATAATTCTATTCTCTTCAACCTTGGTAGTGTGATGGGTATGTTATTATTTGCTTCACCCATGTCTCCCATATCCACTACCATCTCCTCTATCGCGCTGCAGCCTACAACAATAATCTCTTCAAGGTTTTGGAGGGTCTGGAACCACCCAACCGATAATACATACTTCAGCTTTGGACATTTATAGATGTCTATGCACTTGAGGTTTGCTAGGTTGTCACCCTGAGTCGGTTCCTCCATGTATATGGTACTCAAATTATTCAATTGGGAAATCCACAACTGAGTTAAGTTGCTCGTAGGAAAAGCAACAGAGTTCATACAGTCACCATCAGAGACGCTTACCACACATTCCCGACTATAGAAAACATCTCGTATTTCTTCTGGATTAAAGTATTCATCGCCAACTGTAAGAAGGAAGCAATTTAAACCTCGCCAATGCCTAGATCTTACATAGGACGAGAAAGCACTCAAGTCCACGAAGTTGACAAGAAGTTTTTTTAAATGCATCAACCTCACAATGTCTTCCACACCTGCTCCCCTTCCATTTCTATCTTCATTTGATGACCACTTCCATTTACTCTCCACCATTGACAGCTCTTCTAAATGAGACAAACTGGATATTGCGCCAACAGGAACCATTTCTAAACTTTCTGTGAAAGACAGGCCAAGGCATTTGAGATTGGTTAAACTGTCCATTCCATTTGGCAAATATTCGATTGCGGTTCCAGTGAGGTCCAACACCCTAAGTTCTCTGAGTTGAACAAGTGAAGGAACCATTGTCAAATTCTCACAATCCTTTAATAGCAGAGCATGAAGGTTTACTAAGTTGGACAATGATTGCGGTAAACATGTGATGTCAGTATCGGACAAATCCAAAACCCTAAGGTTTTGCATGTGTTCAAAGAATAAATGATTGATGTTGCCCAATTTAGAACCATTCAGTAACATTGTACAGAGCTTCGGACACTTGGATTGACATGAAAGCAATTCAATGTTGCTGCTATGCATCAAAGATACTCTAATTACATCATCCATCAAATTCTCATCTCTTGGAAACTTACCTACATTGGAACTGACCTTGACCACAAACTGACGACTCTTCCTTGTGATGGCAATAGCTAAATCTCTAAGTAAATCATGCATCCTTACAAAACTTCTATTAAAATCACCAAGCTCTCCTTTCTCCAGCATACACGCATCTTTTAAATCATTTATTACTGTGTAGCCTTTATCAAACCCCTTCTTTCGATCCTCAATTTCATCAAAAAATCCATCTGCCATCCACTTCTCAATTAAAGAATCGCATCCTATTTGATCATCTTCACGATATAAGGCACAATACAGGAAACAATCTCGGTGTATTTGCGTTTTCAAATGTTCAAAACTGAATCTCAAGCAAGAGAAGACATCATCTTCTAGGCCTTCAAGATCAGGCCTCGAGTTTTTCAAGTCTTCCAATGCATTCCTCCATATTCTAATATCATCCACACCCCTCATAGCTGCTCCCACTGCAATGATTCCAAGAGGCAAACCATCACACTCTTCAACAACAACCTTTGCAATTGGTTCTATTTCTGGTGAAAGTACAAAATCAGTACCAAGCTTTTCCTTGAACAAGGTCCATGATTCATCCTTGGTAAGAGCATCCACTTTGATTGTCCTTTGACTACACATCCCTCGACATACTTTTTTAGATCTAGTAGCCCACACTATCTTGCATTTGTTCTCTTGATTTGGTTATGGAACCCCAACTTTGGTAAGAGGAAACGTACTCCACATGTCATCTAAAATGAGCAAGAACTTGCCTCTTCTGTTGAAAGCCTCAAATAATTTGGCTGATTTACAAAGTGTATCTTTATAATTGGAGAGGTCTACACTCAATGCCTTTGAGAGACGGTCTTGCAACTCCTTCAGGTCAGACTCCTTCGAGACTGTTACCCAAATGACACTATTGAATGTCCTGGCCTTCATAAATTTGTTATGAATGTGGGTCATTATGGTCGTCTTGCCGACGCCCCCCATACCATAGACACCGATATTTCCTACCTCATCATCCATTAGACATTCCTCTATCGTTTGCAAATTTTTTAGTGCAGTTGTTTCACCCACTATTTTTATCGGAGGAAAAGTCTCTGTACTACCTACCAACAAGTCAACAACCAATCCCTCCTGAAATCGCCCATTCTCTTTTAGCTCGACTGCTTCTTTAATCTTCTCTTCGACTTCCTTGGCTAGATGCATGCGCAACTGAATATGAGTCCAACTCACTTCCCCAAGCTTTTGTTTAATGTCATGCACTTTATCTTTAGTATTTTGCACATTTTTCAACCATAATTCTACCTCTCTTTTTGGCATCTTCCCATATTGTAGTTTTTCTCTTTCTAAATCTTCCCGTACATCGCTCTCACGACAACTCAATTCTTCAATTCTTTTATCTAAAATATCCTCATTTTCCTTTAGACTTTGCAGAGGTGCACATATTGCCTTTCCCATTTCAAATACTGTCCCAAGATGCTCCATGTCCACTATGTAAAGGAATAAAGAAGTCATTATTCAAAACATAGAAGATAAAGTAAGAATATATATACAATGAATTAAATCATTTAAATATTATGCCCTTTCATTTGTATATTTTTTGAATCGTGATCTCATATACTTACTTGAGTCGCAGAAACTTAGTCCACCTCATTTATATATTAGCCATTAGCTTGATAAAACTACATCCAAACCTTTAAATAGCTAGTTCCACCATGAATATGATTTGCATATATAAAAGGATAGTTTAAAAATCAAAAAAGGAAGGAAAAAACACCGGCTCATGCTCAATATAGAGGATGAGACTGTCAAGATTTGAGAGTGTTAGATATCGGTAAACTTTATCTGGTAAGCAAGCTAATGGTGCATTCTTTTAAATTGATAGAAGGTTGGACCAAGTTTCTACAATCCACTAGTGTGGAAAAGTGATTGACAAAAACTCTAGATAAATGAGACACATAGGAAGAAACATAAAGGTACATCAGGAACAAAATTATAGGAAAAAAAAAAAAACAAAAACAATGGCTTATCTTATATGAAAACTTGTTGAGTACTTAATCAACCAAGTTGACTTCATTTGGCCATGCATTGACTAAGTTTGACCGAGTTTCTTAAGATATTTGTTGAAATCCTCATTAGTAATTGGACTCATTAAAACTGATACACTCCGTTCACTGGGAGAGCTTTGAAAACTCTAAATCATACCATTCAATACTCAAGATTTTTAGAGAAACAATTCTTTGTTTTAGTGTTGATGATGAGGGACGAGCCGCGTACGTGAGTACTTTACCTTACAAAAAAAAAAAATCTTCCATTTACAAGAGCCGATAAAGAGATATCCTAGACTTCTTATTTAGTCGACTTACAACATTCACATCGAATCTTATTAATATATTTTCGCAAGACCTTTTTTTTTTTACATTTTGTTACTTTTCTTTTACATACAAACTCTTAAAGGCTCAATATTTAATTAAATCCTAGCTATGTCTTCTGAGAATAATTCTCTTCTTGGGGTTTAAGGCCTTCCCTTCTCCTAGCTAGGTTCCATTTATCTAAAAGAAATAAAATGATTTTCATTTCGAAAGGGAAACGGTCCTAAAATAAATAAATAAATAAATATATATTTTTACCCTTCTTTTACTATAATTAATAGGAAATTAGCCTTTGATACTCTATCCCAAATGGCATGTATATAACTTCGATTATATGTCATAACTTCACACATGTGAGGTTCATGTTGACAACTTATTTTTATTTTAATGTTGTTAATATTTTCTCTTCTAGATTCCACCGTCTCAATTTCAAACAAATCCTTACTGTTTTATTTGTGCAATACTCTTAACACCAACCACCTACATCAATACCCATGGTAGTTATAGAACACTCCACTTGTATGACTTTCCAATATTTGTAGGTAAACAGTGCTTTGCAAAAACGGAAAGTAGTTTGTTTATTTGTGACCTGTGACGTTTTGGTTATTTTATATATATATAAATAAATTATTTATTTTATTATTATTATGTAATTGTATGTATTTTAGTTAAGTAAGTGGTTATTTATTGGTAATTGTATGTATTGGTTTTGGTTATTTATTTTATTATTATTATGTAATCGTGTTCTTTTCTAATATATTACTACACATCCATTTCAATATTCTCAGATTTGTTACACTTTTTTTTCTCCAAAATTATCTTCTTTTATTATTCTTTTGCCCAAAACTATCCCTAATGTACTTACCATATCTGTTTTTCTCTTCTCAACATTTATTGTACTTTCCCAATGGGTATATCATGAACTATTTCATCCATCAAGTTCCCCAAAGTCTTTTTTTTTCTCATTTCTTGAAACTTGTAACAGATAAGTCCACAAAACTAGGTCATTAGGTCATCATTTCATTAGCATTTGTGGACTCAATTAGGTTTAATTGCATAAATTTTGCACTCAATTTCATGATTTCATGCATTTGGGGTTATTTTTGGAAACATGGTCATAATAGGTCAAAATTAATTGAATTGCATGACTTTTGTGAAATTAAGTTTTTCTCATCTCATTTATCACCCCAAAATTAAGCTTTTGGTTTCATCAATGCATATTTTTGCTATTTTTGGCACCATGTGTTATTTTTGGAAAGTTAGTCATTCTGGTGCATCACTAGGCATGCAGGGTCCCATACATGGTTCATAATTATTTTCTTACACATAAGTAATGTTAAATTTATCTCTTTCAATTTGTAGGAGAAAACAAGAAATGGGACCTGCATTGAAAAGCAATTGAGTAGGGACCACACTACACGCCTAAGGAGGAGCCCCACTTTGTCAGCATGCAAGTTTCCAAGATTTTGAGAAATTCTTCTTTCTATGTGTTGCAAAAAATTGTGATTCAAATTCAAGAAAGAGATTTGTTCAAGAATGGAAAGAAGATCTAAAGAAGTTTAGAAGAGTCGAACTTGTGGAAGAAGAAATCTAATCCAAGAAGGTAATAAAGATTAAGAAGGAAGTAAAATCAAGAATAAAAAAAAGAGGAGAAACCAAGTGTGTTGGACGTCCACTAATGGGCTCCACAAGTCTTGGACGTCCCACATATGGGAGCACAAATTTAGGCACACAATTTGACTTTTTTTTTTGGAATCCTTCTCATGTACAATTTTAAAGATCTTTTGAGGAGTGCAAAGATGGAAAGAATGGGACTACAAGACTTTATCATTAGCAAGAAAAGTTGCCAATATAGGAGGATTGCTTGGAGTTCAAGCCAAAATGGAAGAAGAATCTTACCAAACAAGGAAACATAAAAAAATTATAAAAAGGAAGCCAACAAAATGGCTGGACGTCCAATGACTCTTGTGTAGAATCTTGGAGGCTTTCTCTCTTCATTCCTTTCCACTCCCATCCACCCTCTCTCTAGTCCCCTTCTTCTTCTTCTCCATTCTAATTCTTTAGATATAGATCGAGAGATCATGTTGAGAGAATGATGAAGAGAGAAGAATCTTAATTTTTTTTATACTCAAAGATAAAGGAATAAAGACACTACTTGGATTGATTCTGCGTATTCTTTGCGTAATTGATTTAATTTTCTATTTCTAGTTCTTTTATGTGTTTTGATTGGAGACTATTTCGCATGATTAGATCTAGATTTTTGAAAATAAAATAAATGGATTAAAAGTCGAGAGACATCAAGTAAGCACTTGCATTGTTTTTTTTCTACTCTAAGAAGAGGGGACTGCATCATCATCGCATTATCAACGCTTGCAGGATTGTCTAGTTTCTAGATCTTTGGTACATCTTTTACTCTTTTTATTTTTCCACCCTTTTGTTTTATTTTAAAATTAATATTCTGATTTTTTTATTTACAAATTCTAGATTAAAAAAAAAAAAAAAACCTCAACTTGCATCTTTCTATGTTTAGTAGAAACTTACTATTTTTTTGTTACTTGCATAATATATGGTTGGAAAGTGTCTGTGCATACATCATATTTAGAAATTGCATTAGAACAAGTTTTTTTGTTGCTGAAATCACAAGATTATCAACTGATTAGAAAGATTAAATTCAGACCTGGTATGTGAATAGTGAAAAATTCTGCACAGTTTCAGCAGAATTGACCCAACTGTGTTACAAAAGTGCGCGATTTAAAAACAAGGTAAACGTGAATGTTTTAGTCCGAAAAATATCAGATTTAAAGTATGGTAATTGGACTTTGAAACCCCAGAATTTCAGCCAAAAATAACCTCAGGAACCGTGTCAACTAGAGGCTCAAACAGGGGCAGTTGAGAAGCCTGCGTTCAGATTTCAACAGCAAAACAATTCAAGTAGGCATCTTTAGGTGATCATATCTTTTTCATTTTAAGTCCTTTTTCCATTCTTCTTTTTTTTTTTGTTGTATTCATGCGTCATCAAAGTATTGATTCCAGCCATTAGATTTAGGTTCATATCATCTTAGACTAGTCGTACAGTCCAGCAAAATTGGGCATGTGCAAGAGTTTCCATACTACGAATTTTTTACAACATGCATCAGATTTTTAGAAACTTCCATAAAATTGCATTGTTATTATTTAGGGCATTATAGATCATTCATATTTGCATAAAAAGTTATTTTGATAATTAGGATTTAATTTAGAAAATTTCATTTTGATTTATTTTATATTAAACTGGTTGTTTGATTTGTGTATTTTGCAGCTTTTAGTTTAATTAGTATTATCTAGATTAGGTTTCTTTATTTAGATTAGTGTTTTTATTTTTGGAAAGTTGATGTAATTTAATTAGTTTCCATTTAGGCCAGATTCAGTATTTATTTAGGATAGGTCAAAGTTGGAGAGACTTTCAAAAGGCATTGCTCCCTGTGGATCAACCTAGACTCACCAGATTATTACTACAATTGCACCCTATACTTGGGGTCCGATCAGTAGCCACTAATAACATTTACTATTTTGGTACATAGTGTTGAAAATTGGATTCCACCAGAGGGGGAGTATTGAAAAGTATTTATGTAGGCTCTACTAATGCTTCGAGATTATAGCAGGAATGGTTGGCTAAGAAAATTAAATATGGTGTTAAAACCAACCAGTCATGGGTTTGAATCCTAGGAGGAATCAGTTGGCGCTGGAAAAAAAAATGTGTGCCACCAAATGTGCACGAACCAGCTTCCACCCAAGGAAGAGTGTTGAGAAGTGGGTTCCACCTGAGAGGAAACACTGAAAAGTATTTATGTTCCTTAACTAACACCTCAAGTTTCATGGTAGGAATGGTTAGCTAGGGATTCTTAATAGGGGGATTCGGCGAGAGGTCCCTCAAAGTATGACTTTAATGCAAACAATCCACAAAAAAAAGTTATGAAGCCAAAGGTCCCTCACACACATTCTCATACCTAAAATATCTAATTTGCCCTTTCTTTGAATCATATCCCATGATTAGTGGTAAATCCCATTAATTGCCCTAGATTAAAGGAATCATATCCTGTCATTTAATTGCCCATGATTAAAGAAATCCCATTAATGATATTTTCAAATAAATTCTAAAAAAACACAAGTACATTTCAAAATAACACAAATAAATTAAAAAAAACGCAATAATTAAAAAAAAAGCAATAAATTTTCTAAAAAGGCAATAAATTTCAAAAAAATGTAGATAAATTTAAAAATATGCAAATAAGTTTAAAAAGATCGAAATAAATTTCAGAAAATGTAAATAAATTTCAAAATACTCAAATAAATCTCAAAAGATCCAAAGAAAATTCAAGAAATGCAAGTAAATTACAAAAGACGCAAATAAGTTTTAAAAGACGCAAATAAAATTAAAAAACACAGTCACATTTGCCAAAACCATGATAAATCATTTTTCAAATTTCTGAAAAATTTGCCAAAAACTCAAGTATTTTTGCCAAATCTTAGTTAAATTTATTTCAAAAAACATAAATAAATTTCAAAAGACGCAAATAAAATTAAAAAATACAAATAAATTTAAAAAAACGCAAATACATTTGCCAAAACTAAGATAAACCAATTTTCCAAATTTCATAACTCAGATAAATTTGTTCCAAAAATCAAATAAATTAGCCAAAAACTCAAATAAATTTGTCCCTAACTTAGATAAATTTACGCAGTACTCAGATAAATTTGACAGAAGACAGATAAATTTCACAAAAAGTCCGATAAATTTGAGAAAAGCTCAGATAAATTTGACAAAACTCAGATAAATTTGCCAAAAACGCAGAGAAATATGACAGGAGACAGATTAATTTTACAAAAACTCGGATAAATTTGACAGAAAGCTTAAATAAATTTGATAGTAGGTATGGGCTTTTAACTGAGGGTGCAGATTTGGAAGAGAAGAATGGGGGAGGAGAACCATAACAATCTCAAACACAATTTTAGATTAAAAAAATGTGCAGTTTTATAATGTTGTTGTTGATAGTGATGATAGGACTCCTGCTACTAGCTGTACCTTTCTTGAAAACTTGTGATGCATCACACAGTCCACAATCTCAATATTTCCCTTCCAGAACTAGAAATCAATACAAAATTACAGAAATCCATTTGTCGTCATTTTAAAAGTCCACACTTAGCACAAAAAATCAGAAAATATTCACAAAATCACATATCCAAGATTCAAAGACCAAATGGGTTTCCAGAAATCAAACATGAATACCTAAGGAAAACAAAACACAGAGAAACACTTCACCCATTGAAAAACAAGTGCCCAGGTTAAAGAAATAACCTTCACCCATGACGTGTCCAGCACCACTCTCATACTTTTGTAATATGGTGAGGGCCATATTTACTCATGCACTCACAAACTACCTAAACCTACCCCTTTCATCTTTATCACTACAACACGTTCTGCAACAGAATTCCCCCCAATAGAGAACACGTTCTCGCCTGGGATATGAATGTTGCAGGAAATCGTGGGCCCCACTGATCGAGGTTCAGATCAGTCTCTACCATCACGGTCGCCCAGCCTTGTAAGGATATTGGAACGGACGAGATCATGATCAGGCAAACTTTGGATTTGGGGGTCGATGGGTGAGATTTGATTGAGAATTGGGAAGACGTAAAGAGATCAGTGGGAGAGAAGGTGGTGGCTTTCCGATTTACACCTCGAGTACCATTTTTCTACAGCAGTCGAACATCGCGGCACGTAGATCTGTCGACTGCAACAAACTCTTGCGTTTTGACAACTCTGGATGGAATCAAAAATCCTCTGCAAGTTCTTCTCAGGCGACGAGTGCAGAAATCCGGATCAAGGATGATCTGTGGAGTCGTTTGAGAGGATTTAGGAAGGATGAAGGAGGGAAGATTTGAAATTTTAAATTTCAAAATTTATGCCTAAAACGGTTGAAAGGGCAAATTAGTCCTAAAAAATGAAAGCATGTGGCTATAGGGACCTCTGGCCGCAAATAGTCTAGCTGCTTGGACTAGAGCCTTTAAAAAGAATTTCCTTGGACTGGAGGCTGGATAGATTCAATTCTAGGGACCTTTATCTAATTATCTCTTCTTAATATGGTATCAAAGCCAACCGGTAGGAAGCTTGAATATATACATATATATCACCAAAAGTGCGCCGACGGGGACGGGGTTCCTCCTAACGGGGAGTATCTAATACCATATTAAGTTTCCTTAACTAACATTTCCTACCAAAACCTAGAGGCATTAGTAAAGGTATCACAAATAATTTCTAATACTCCCTCTTAGGAGGAACATGGATCGTGAGAGAAGGTTGAGGAATTAGTAGAGTGGGTGAGTATAGTATACGAGAGTGATGATATGTTGTGATGATGGAGATGGGGTTGATGTTGTGCAGCGGCTGCTGTGTGGGTCGGTTGATGAAGGGTGATGGTGTGCTCGAATAGGTTGGTTGGGTGTGGTGGGTTTGAATGGGTTGTTGAGTATGATTTCTGGGTTTGATCCATTTTGCACGTTTTTTTTTTTTTTTTTCACTTTCTAATTGTTCTCCTTCTTCCCCATTTGGTTATTTTACTTTTGAAGTTTAAGTCTTGTTTGGAATCATTTCAATGTTTAGTTTCTCCGACCAAACACTTGCAACTGATCACCACCCATAGTCACAATCTTCAAGCACCATCATCGTCGTCTTCTTCTTCTTCCCCATTAATCCGATCCACCAAACCCATCTCATCACTCACTACAGCCGTCTATCTCTCCAAATCTCTCTCCATCTCTCTACACCCTTACCAAACGATTCAGATGAGGAGGGCAAGAGAGTGGAGTTGCAGGTTTCAACAAAAATGGTGAAATGGGTGACGATATCATTAGAGAAATAATTATGTCTAAAAAAGTATATAGCCCCCTAATCCGTCATTTTTATGTTTTTGTACCAATGTCTATTTAATCAGAGTTTAAGCATATTTTTTTTCGTAAAAATTCCAATAAAATATAAATAAAGCTGAAACTTCATCTATGATTTAAGAAAAAGATGTAGAAAGATTTGATTGAATCACCAATAAGAGATTTTATTTACTTAGTAACTATTATCATTATATTTCCTAATGTTAAATATTTTATAAATAGACCAAAATATTCCCTTGATATTTATAGAAAGTGAAATAGAATGGGTAATTACTAGTGGAAAAAAGAAGAGAAAAGAGAAAAAGAAAAAATACTATTAATTTCATGTTACATTTATTTATTGTTTCATTCATTTTTGTTTAGATTTCACACAAAAAAATTCTTAGTAAAAAAATGTATATAATTTCATATACTTGTTTGTGTAAAGTCGTGGAAGAAGAAAACACGGCTTTCTTCTTCCGAGGAAATGGATTTCCAAATGGTGGCGTCCATTTTCATCCTAGTAAAAAAAAAGAAAAGAAAACAGACTAAGGCCTTGTCTGGTATCTTTACTTTTATTTCGATAGATCCTTCCAAAATAGAGAAAAGAACCATAAAAAGGATGCTAAAGCTCTTATTTTCACAAGGCTACAAAATGAGGCCTTCATTTTAAGAGGACTTGCACCTACTTCTATAAAGTGGGCAAAGGGTACAATCGAGTGCCAAACACTATTATTTTTCAAATCTTTACCCACTTTAGAAATTTAGACAAGTAGAGATTGGAAATAGAAATGCTAAGCATAGGCTAATATCGGGCATTTTCTACTACTACACCGAACAATGATTGATATTTAGAAGAGGAAATCTCCATTCCATTTTTATAGAAATCCCTCTACTTAAATGCATCCTTAGGGCCACACAGAACCCACTTGTGTCACTTGGAATGTTATAGTGTATGACACAGTGGCCAACCCATGATTTGGCTATCATTAGTGACCCGCAAACAAATGGACAGATGGGGCAGTACTTAAAATCAAATTTTGAGGTTAGTCTTCATCTTTCTCTTTTTTGAGGGTGAACTTGTGGTTGTTTGACATTGATTTGGTGAAAAAAGCCCAAACCTTTAGTATGTGGGCAAATAAAAAGATTCCAAAAAGTAGTCCAAATAATTGATAGGTATTGAGTTTACTTTTTAATTCCATATGAAACAGGTGCACACTACTGTTCATTAAAATTGAACTATATCATTTTTTTAGTAAAATATTATATTTCTAGATTGTCTTAGTAATTTAAAGTAATATAATTGTAATTTTATTATCATAAATAATAGGACACATATCTTAATCATATGATAATAATAATGATAATCAGTAATAATATCATTGTCATCTTATGAGTTTATATATTATCTTATCATAGATGTTTTTCCATTTCAATATATTTATATAGAAAATTTTGTATTGTTAAATTTTATAAATCTTTAAATAGCTATAGATCTTTTATAGTATGAATTATATTAACCATGCTAAGTGCAGCATATTTTTCTACTAATCTCATCACATTATAACTTTTGATTTATCCTAATCCTTATCAAATCATAAGTTAAATATTTGACTTATTCTAACTCTTATCAAATAATAAAATAAAGAGGATTTCACGGAAAAAAAAAAAAAAACACAAGATGGCACGTGCACGAAAAAGGACCTAATACTTCTACTACACAAAAAAGGCCCTCCAGCCAATTTTAACCTCTTTTTTACCCTTTACATTAAGCGACAAGAAATATCGCCACTCGTTTCAATTGGGCAAAAATATCGTCGCTCGTGTCGTCTTATTCTTCTTTCTTTCTCTTCTCCTTCCTCTTTCTCCATCTCCCCCACTTCATTTGCATCGAACCCACAACACCTCCAACATCCTCGACACCTCCATGAGTCAATTTGCACCTTGAGTTTCAACCCCAAGTTCACTGGAGAGCAAGATCCATAGAGAACTTAGGGTTGAAACTGAAACTGCATATATCTCTTAAGGTTTTAAACCCTAGCACGAGATAAGGTCCCATGCTAGATCTTTGACATGCAATTCAATAAACGCGACTAGAAACATCAATCAACCATGAATTAAGCATTCACACACAAAAGGAGATACAAGATGTACGTGGCAGACTTGATCTCGGAAAAAAAAAAAAAATGGATCCTGGAACCTAGTACAGGGAAACAATCAAGCATTCTGCGAAAGAAGATCATAAGAGTCACTAACAACCCTTCCCCAGTTGCTTCTCAACCTAAGGGATTGCAGATCCACTCACCAGCCGCTCGTCGTTCACCTTCCCCCGTGCTTGAATCACGCCTACTATCACGAAGCCAGTTTGAGACGAATTACAGAAAGAATAGATGAAGATCAAATCTCTAGAGGTTAAAGCTTTAGCACATCAAAGGAGGAGGCTCTAGAGAAGATGCCAAGTTCTCTCTTTAGATCTTCTTGAGTTGTTGGTGCGAGAGAAAATCACTTAAGACTAAGAAAATAATGAATTTCGTAGGTCACAACTATGGTTCTGGGATTGGGAAAGTTTTAAACAAACTTAAGTTAGATCCAAGAAATCTCTCGTGGGTAGTTCGAATGGGACTAGGGTCCATTCGAACGTCCGTGACACCAACTGGGCACAACCACGCAAAGTTTATTCGAATGTGCAGAAACTGCATTTGAACGCTAATGCTCTTTAGATTCTTGACTTGAAACACTGAAGAGGTCTATTCGAACGTGCCGTATCTTCGTTCGAACACTGAGACTCTGAAATTTTGACTGGAGATGATGCCACGATACGTTCAAATGGGCATGAAGAGCATTCGAACGTTGAGACTCTCGGGTAGTTGGCTAGCACCTTGAGTCAGAACCATTCAAACGTGCGTTCGAACGAGCACATCCCATTTGCCTTTTTTTTTTTTGTTTTCAGGCTTTTGATTGTCTTTGAAATACTATGTAGACTTCCCTTCTTCCAAAAGAGAATTATGCAATCCATTCTAGAAAAAAAGAGAAAATTACAATAATGTCAAGCCCAAGTTTTGTCCAATCCCATGAATGTGCCAACACTCTAAATGCCTTACAATCTCACCCAAAGTGCAGATCTCACCAGAACCCCTAACAGTGCTCTTCTTCGGCAACCTCCAATGGTTATCCAACTCCATTGATCTAAAGCCCCACCTCTGGAAGCTCCATGGAAAGCACGACCCTATCCTCACCTTTCGTATTGGGTCTGGCACCCTCATCTTCATATTCGACCATGTCCTTGCGCACAAGACTCTTGTCCAGAAAGGATCCGTCTTCTCTAACTGCCCACACACCAGCAAAGTGAGTCGTATCTTCACCAACAAACAAAACAACATCAATCGGCCAGGTGGCTTGCTTTGGCGCATCCTACGACGGAACCTCATGTCCGAGGTCCTTCACTCTTCCCGGATCAATTTCTATGCTCAAGGCCGCATGTGGATCCTTCATAACATGATCCGACAACCAGCTCAATGACCATGCTAAGTTAGGAGAGCCGATTTGGGTCTTGGAGACCATTAGCAGAGCATGTTCTGCTTGCTCTTGCTTATGTGCTTTGGATAGAAATTTGATGAAACAATTATTAAGGAGATTCTAGGCATTCATCGTCATCTGCTTCGAACCTCTGTGGGTTTCAACGTCTTCCCAATCTTACCCAATATTGGAAGTTTAATACTTCGCAAATGTTGGAAGGAGGAGGTTTTACAGATCCGACATGAGAAATTGAAGCTTCTTGACCAATTGGTAAGAGCACACAAGGATAATAAAACAAGACCACTAAGACGAAAATGAAAATGGGTTTCTCTTCACTTATGTGGATTCTTTACTAGGATCTAGAGCATCCACATGAGGAAGGGAGAAAGCTTCAAGAGGAAGAGATGGTTTCCCTATGTAAGGAGTTTCTGAACGGGGGAGTGACACCACGTCCACATCTCTTTAGTGGATCATGGCTAACTTGGCGAAGCATCAAGACATGCAAGATAAGCTGGTGGAAGAGATGGAGAGGGTCATGGAGAAGGAAAAAAGATGTGATAGAAGAGCATTTGGATAGGTTGTCAGTATCTATAGATGGTGGTCATGGAGGGAGTGGCAGAGCCAGCATTTTCTTTGAGAGGGGGCAAGCGAAGGTCAATTAGAAACGACGTAGCTAGGGCTTTTTTCCTAGAGGGGGTTGATAACAAATTTTTATATTTGGTGATTCTTTTCACTTAAAATTTTAAAATAAATTTATTTACTCTTTGCATAGTTTTTTACTAATATTTAGGGAAAATTTCCTCAATTTGAAAATAATTCAATAGTTTTAAAGACTTAGTTTCTAAAAATTTCGAGGGTAATTAAAATATCAAAATAATAGGGCTCACTGTAATGAGTCCAAATCACTCAAAGTAATCATTTACTCTGTACTTTAGGACCAAGAATTGTATTTCACTTTGATCAAAGTAGATCTTATTCAGATTGATAACATGTAAATCAATCGACACATAATTAATCAATAAAAATCTATTGATTGATTACTTATTTTTATTGATTGATTACTTGCAATCATTTAATGGGCTATGGTAGACATGGATGGTAAAAAACTAATTGATTGGTTACTTGTGATTGTTTGACGGGCCATAATGCCCCTGAGAGGCATGAATGGTTGAGAGCACACCAATGATAACTAATGCCATAAAAGAGTGAAGATTCATTGCACAACATCCATGATGCTTAGAATAAACAACCTCTTTTTAAGTAAACTTTTCCCAAAATTTTACTCCAATCGTAGTTGGTCCCACCATAAGATTGAAAACACATTTTTTTGAATATTTGCTCAAATACGGTGGGACCAAATGCTATTTGAATCCAAAGGATAGCTAGGTTCTCAAACCGAACTATTGGTCGATTCTAAAAAAGTATAGAGGATTAATATCTCTTACGAATATTTACAATTATTTGGAGAGAAAACGAGATGGGAAGAAGAATTTACTTTAACTAAATCCTTAAAACTCTCCTTAAATTTTGGAGAAAGATTTACTTGTCTTTTAGAAGCTAGCAAAAGACAAAATTAACATGGAGGATTTTCAAATTCTATGCTTTTATAAAAGAGAAAAAGTAAATGAGGAGGGGCAAAAATGTAAGAAATTAGCATATTTTTTAAACAATTCCATGTATTCTAGTAATTGAAAGAAGTTGAGGGGCAATTACCCCCCTCCCTCCTCCACTGCATGGAGGGGCCGTGGCAACATTCACCCGCACACTTTTGTGCTGCCCCGTCCAGTGTCGGAGGAGGTGGAGTTGGAGGGATTGTTATTCCAAAGAAAATGACAACGTCATTGCTCGGTTAAAATGAGGGACTAAAAGTAGAAAATGGGATAAAATTTGGTGGGAGGACCTTTTTTTTTTCTTTTTTTTTGCAATAGAAGCTATGAGGTCCTTTTTCATGCAGGGCCATCTAAGAGGTTTTTTCCCCTAAGATCCTGTAAATTAAAAATAATTTCGTCCTAGTCTAAATGATATTCATTTCACATCCAACATTCTAGAGAGAGGGGGAGAGGGATTCCATGTTCCCTTGCAACGGTGATGAGAAGGGAGATGGTTGAAAGAGGAGAACGAGTAAAAGATTGATTGATGTGGGAAGTGGAATCCAAAGCCACTATCAAGATGGAGGGAGCTAGATGCCACCGGTTAGGTGGCGCCTGTGTAACAAAAGCATACCCATTACAGATGTAATTCGTTTTACCCAAGGGTGGCGCTACATTGATCACAGTGGGGTCAATTGACCTTATACAAAGCTTTTGACCTCACTCAATGCCTAAGTTAATGTGCTATCTGTCTACCAAAACAAAAAAAAAATTAATAGGCCATTGCAAAGGAAAGATCAAGATATTGTGAATGCCATAAAACTAGATAAAGTGTCTAAACTACGATTGCAGAAAATGAGAGATGATGAATGGGCATTTCTATTAACTGAAGTGTCTTCATTTTTCAACAAACAGGTCATTTCTATCCTGAACATGGATGATAAATTTGTAGTTTTGGGGAGGCCACGACGCAAAGCCCCACAAATTACAAATTTACACCACTATTGTGTTGAATTATTCTATACAATCATCAATATACAACTTCAAGAGCTCAACAACTATTTCATAGAGGTTAATACTGAGTTGCTTTTTTGTGTGGCTTGCTTAAATCCCACGAATTCGTTTTCTGCTTTTGACAAAGAAAGGTTGGTCCCTCTTGCTCAATTTTATGCCTTTGATTTTTCTGCAATAGACCTCGTGGCACTTGACCATTAATTTCAAAACTACATTGCTAATATGCATTATAGCAACGAGTTTTCAGAATTTAAAGGAATTGGTGACATTGCTAGAAAATTAGTGGAGAGAAAGAAGGATATCGTATACCTATTGGTTTATTTGCTTTTAAAATTGGCGTTGATTTTACCAGTAGCGATTGCTACGGTAGAAGGAGCTTTTTCAGCAATGAAGTATGTAAAGAATAGGTTGCGTAATCGAATGGGAGATCAATGGATGAATGATTGTTTGGTCACATATATTGAAAATGATGTGTTTCTAGTATTGATAGTGAAGCTATTATCCAACGATTTCAGTACATGAAAACCCGTCGAGGGCAGCTATAAGAGTTCATGTATTTGTATTTTCTTTTTGGATTAAGAATTATTAGTAACAATGTATTAAAATCTCTTTTTATTTTTGTTTGAGAATTCAATGTTATCTTTCTCGGATTATCGGAGTATTTGAGAATTTTTTATTATATTTGTCGAATTATCGAAAGTAGATGGTAGATGTTGATAAAGGGGAAAACAAATTAATTCGATTTGCGGAAAATAAGCCCCTTGTTGACCCCGCTTACTTGAATTCCTAAAAATGCCACTAGTTTTACCATAGTTGTAGGTCCAGAAAGTTTAACTCAATAGACATCTTCTTTAGACACACATTTTACACGTCTATGATTTACATACATAGATTACAGTAACCAAAAGTGCAAATGCATAAAAATTACCCTTGCGATTTTATTGCAAACAAATAACCTCAATGGGAAAAGAGAACAAGGATTGCAAAACTAATAATGAGAGGACACATATAGTATATTACAAGTCTCAACTAGGAAGTAACATAAGAAACCGATTCTTCCTAAAAGAAGGAGAAATCAAATACTTAAGTTTGTTGGGTATTTGTATTTTCATAGAAATATACCTGCTACGATATTACATAAAATCAGGATACAGCTGCAATTAAAAGTGCATGAGTCAAACGAAAGAACCTGGTATTTCAGCTCCTCAATGGCGAACAATGAGAGACTCCAATTGTTGAAATCGCAACACTAATTCATGCACAATCAAATGATGCCTGCATGGACATAAAATTACAAAAATCATATGGAAACAATAGATGAAAGTAAATTTGGAAAATGTGTTAATAGGGCCCAGAAACGTTTTTGGAGATGTTCCTTTCGTATTTGTTAATAGAATTACTTGATTACATTCCTTCATGTGATGCAGTTAAATTAAAAAAGAAAATAAAGGAAATTTTGTTTAGGGTTATATGATTCGAAGACATGTAGTATATGACTGCAGGGCAAACCTGTGACTGTGAGCACAATTAAGATTGTCAAGTATATTGTTGAAGATCTTACCAGGGTTACGTTTAGTTGTAAAGGTCATTCATGGTATATGATGATATATAGCAATTTGATTTAATGGTTGGATTTGACAACTTAAACATAAGCTGATGGAATTGATAATCAAGTTTTGCGGGTACAATTCACTGTCTGTCAAAGAAGTAAGTTGATTAGCTGGGATGGGCTGAATTAGTTCGCATTTTTTTTTTAATTATCTAATTTTTAGTTAAATTGAAATCACGAATTTGATTTTCACCTGTAATAATATGGTTTGATTCATTTCACACCGTTCATACATTCTACTCAGTTAATTTAAAGGTACTTCTTCGTTAGTGTGTCCTGTACTAGTACATATTAAATATTAATTAATGGATCTCTGTAAAACTTATGTTTTCTCTAAATTTAGAATTTGGGACATATCCATGTACCTACACACAAATCAGTTTACATTTTATGGTGTGGATGTTACATTATGTGTACATTAAGCATGCACAGTTCAAAACATTTAAAAACTGATCATGTCTGCAATTTATGATCAGAAAGAATTAGATAAATTCAAACTAGAAGAAGAAGAACAAAAACTATCATGGAAGAGAGAGGATTGAGAAATCAGATCTTCATTTGACAGATTACCAAGAGCAAAGATGAAACAAGAGAGCGACTTTGGTTCTTTTAAAATCATACATTCTACTGATTGTTAGTTTGTCCCCTACTAATACTGATGCAATGGGTTGGAAGGAAGCAAGGGAGCAATTGCTTGGAAATATCATGGCTTGACCGGACCAACATGGGAAAGCAAACGACTTTTGTTCCTCTTTCAAAAGTGCTTTTTGTACAAATCCCCCCACCTTCTGCTTGCACGAAACTTCACAAGAGGAATTCAGCTGTCACTTTCTCCTCTCGTCCTATCCCCATTACCTTTAATGGAGGAAATTAAAATATACATTTTTTAAAGCAAAATGAAGAAAAGCAATGCAGAGTGAAATGATTAATGACTTGATTTGAAACTTCAGAGAAAGCAGAGCGGAGGAAACCATGACTGCTTATGTGCTTGGCCATCTTGTCCAATTTAATTAATCTTATAAGGTTCATTTATTATATATGCATGGTATATGAAAGTAGATTTTTTAGTTATTCTATTGCAGAATGGAGCCTTAAAATTAAATATGTTTTCTCTAGCAAGATAGACACACTCTTTTTGTTAGATATCTTTAAATTAAATATGTAAAACTAAGTGGAGCCTTAAAATTATATTGCTATCCTGAGCGTTATTGCTTAGAAAGTGATAAAGTAAAGGTGATGGTAAATTTGACCTAGATATGGCATTTAAAAATAAGGTACAATTGCAATTAAAAGTGGGTGAGTACTGAAAATGAAAGAACCTGATATTTCCAAGTCCTTAGTCACAAAGAATGAAGGATTCCGATTATAGAGCTCGCAATGCCAATTTACGCGCAACCAAACGATGGTGGCCTGGACAAAAAACTTACAATTATTATAAAATGGAAACAATAGAAAAGAGAAGGGTATCTTGTAAAAAGGCATTAATGCGTCTTAAAAACATTTATAACCTATGTTTTCTTCATATCTGCCAGTTTACATTAATCCTTCACACGATGTGCTAATAAAATAGGAAAAGAGAAAAACAAAGTAAAGTTTTTAATGCTAATAGAAAGTATGACTGTTGGGCTAACTTATGACGAATCAATATTGTGGTTAATGTTGGAAGATCTTATCGTGGATGACTTTTGGCTTAAAAGATCATCATTTTCTATGATGATACATGTTTCATATTTTATTTAATGGCCTTAAGGAATTAACAAAAGTAAACTTACACTCAATCAATTGATTGATTATTTGGGAAGAGGAAAAGGTGCCAATTTTCATTCATGAAAATCCAATGGCATATATTGGTTAGATAGGGGTGAAACTTTGGTCCGTCAAAAGCCCACATATTGATTAAAAAGTTTCCTTTTCTAGTGGAGCCAGATCGTTTCACAATTTATAAAGAATGCAGATTTTTTCTCAGAAAATGGGCATTCATCTACCTTCTATACCGGTCAAAGAGACATCTTAATGGGTCATAGTGACCAACATCACTTTGGCCATAGATCTCAGCAAAGGTTTTTAAAAGTATTTATCAAATTACTGACCGAGGACTGTAATTTAGGACTGTATCTAAATTCGTTTGAAGAGGAAAGAATCTAGCTAAACACATGGGAGCAATAGATGCTCCCACTAATCTTTCAGACACCTTAAATTGTTGTTTTAAAGCAACCATGCAACTCTTTGCATCTTTATAAGATGTGAGAGTTGCCTTAAACTGCTTGGAAGGCAACTGTATTCTTTATCAACCAGGCATAGATCGTTAGATCTTTCCCACTTTCAAATTCTGCATGTTCAGCATTAGTAGAAGCATCAGTAGGACTAGCGAAGCACGCCGTGCTCGGCTTGGGCAACATAATTAGCGGTAAAAATATATATAAAAAAAATTTCAAAATATGATAATTCCTACTGAGAAAGGTATTGTTATCGATATAGATGAGTAAATGTTTAGATATAAAAATGAAATTGACATAAACCAATTCTATTGGTATCCAAAATATAAAAAAAAATCTATTAGAAGAAATTTGGTAATAAAAATTAGAATAAAAAGAAAAAAGAAAAATTAATATAAGGAATCTTTTCCAAGCATTTGCTATCTCTTATTCTCTTCAACTATTTTTCCCAGTGTATAAAGTTCGTCCGTCTTTCTTTCTTGAGGCCAATATCAATGAATTTCTCATCTATTTTAGAAAACAATTAATGGTAAAATAAATAAATAGAGATACAGGAGATGCAATTAAGGATGGAATAAAAATCTAGAATAGATAGATGATAGAGCACAATGCCATGGCATGCCTCCAAAAGAAATTATTATAAGATGCAACCCTCACAATTGGAAGGGAGGGTCAAAGGACAGAAAGATAGAACACATGCTTATCAAGAAACAACAACAACAATTATAATTTTCTTCTTGCGTATCATTTCCTTGAGAGATGCTCTTACATGAGCAAATGCCTGTATATATTACTTGGACAAAAACATCGTGAAAAAAAAAATGACAATAAATCAAAGAAAATTAATAGAAAAAAAAACAATATACAAATGCTAATCTAATTAAATAATCAACAAATAAACATTTTAAAGAAGAAAACGTGTAATAATATATTTATCAGCCATAAAGCAATGTATAGATTAAACAGATGAGATCATCCGATGGTATTAGTACAACCCTTCAAGAGATGGATATCGAGCTTCCAATATTAACGGCCATCAATAAGACATCATGATCTTTTCCTACACCGTACCACTTTGTTTTTCTATATCTAAATC
Source organism: Camphora micrantha (assembly GCA_003546025.1). Taxonomy (NCBI): domain Eukaryota; kingdom Viridiplantae; phylum Streptophyta; class Magnoliopsida; order Laurales; family Lauraceae; genus Camphora; species Camphora micrantha. The sequence goes on along the minus strand of QPKB01000008.1, from coordinate 18,612,217 downwards.
ATTTCCCAACACATTTCAAACTCAGCCCAATCTCAAAATCATCATGGTGAATCAAATCAATCAAGCTAATGGAGTTTCTTCCAAACACCATAAAGAAGTGAAATGGAATTTTTCTGAACATTATATCACTGATGCATTACCATCCCAAAGCACGAGAATTAACGTGGGAAAAAAATAATTCAAAAGAAATAAAGAAGGAAAACTTTGATGAACCCAACCATGGAATTAGTGCTCGTGAGAACCTTAGTTGCCTTATCCCCATCAATCCAACCAGCCAGTCTTTCCTATCAGAAAAGTTGGAACCAACAAGAGTAGGGATTTGAGCGGACAAAGATAGATTATTGACAACTAAAATACATACTCACAAATAATCATAAATGCCTTGAATTTAAATCACACAACTGTAAATTTAGCCTAATTTATACATGTATGGGAAGAAAAATTAAACTAAACTTATTTAGTAACCATGTATCATCACCCAACTCATTTGGGTCAATGGGCAACATCCACCTAGTTACTTTGGATGAACCGATAATCACTATAAGGCTATCCTAATACATACATGATAAAAAGACGGGTGACACTTGCGGGAAAGATAACCACAGTCTAATTAGGAAGTACACGTAAAGATACCTTATCCCGGTCTCCAAGTGATTGAAAAACAATCATACATGTGCGCAGATCCTTGATCTTCTAAATGGATCCCGCAACTCTAATGTTATTATTCATTCTATAATTAACTGAAGCAATGTCTTTAATTCAAATAAAAAATCTATTATTATATATTATAGACATAGGATTCGATTTCTCAATTGGAGTCCGATTTCACAATTGATTGTTAAATTGTGGCCCAATTTCGATTTAAATTTTGAATAGCAACAAATCCATATCTAGGTGGACTCTTTATGGATAGAGATATTCTCACATGATGGTTCCTTTTTTATATTTTGTTGCAAATTGAATAATGCTACTTGCTACCCTATACAAATTCAGCATTTTCTCCTCATCCAGACACTCCCTTGTTCCGTAAAGTACAGAAAGAGAGCTCTTTCAACTTAGACTCCCAAGCAACCAATGAAGTGGGAATTTTTTAAAGCAAAACAAGAAAAGCAATGGGCATTGAATAAGACCTGCTAAAAAAATTTCACAGAATGGCAACAATTGAAAGTTGACCGCCTATGGCCATTTGTTTGGCCCTATTGAAATCCTAGGATTTCTAAGGGCCCATTGAAAAAATTCTAATCTAATAAGAACTCTAGGTTTTAAGTTAGGATTTACACTTGAGTAGATAGTGTACTATCGATTCTGTCATTGTTTGGCCGGCCACCTTCATAAATTTACCTTCACCAACTTCCACATTTTCCAGCTATTGCTAGTTTGGCAACTCTACTAATAGAGTCAAGTGAAGTAAAGTTGATTTTGAAGAAAGAGAAACATATACGTGGGTTATGAATTATGATGGTATTTTATTTTTAGTTGTTTGTTATGGAAACTTTTTGACTTTTTGTATGAGAAAGTGAAGTTTTTTTGTATTTTAGTGGATAAAGATGGTTGTTTTTTGACTTTTTTTTAAGAAAATGGAGGGAGTTTTGAATTAAAGTGCTTTTGATATGACATTTTGTCTGAAAAATGGAGGCTTTACTCAACTTTTACTATGCTAGTAAAGTGCCAAACTTAGGGCTTGATTAGTTATGAGCATTTCTGACAAGGAATAGGGTTTGTTCGGAATTTTTGACATAATGTGACATCTTCTCTCCAGAGCATTTCAAATACTCTCTTTTTGATGAAATAATTCAAAATTCCAAACCTTATGAAAATGCACTTTTAGCTTATGAATTCTCAGAATTCCAGCATTCCAAATGCTAGATGAGGTTGAGCATTTGGAATTCTACTTTGGGAGGCAACATTTGAAATTTTCAGAATTTTCCCAGACAAAAATTCTCACAATTCTTCTAAACAAGTAGGCTCTAGAGGCATTTCGGACAAGGAATTTAACTTGTTGAGAATTTATGATAGGATGTGACATCATGGCCCGTGGACATTCCAAATACTCTATTTTATGCGATTGGGGGTTGCGCATTTGTAATTCTACTTGGCCATCTTGTCTAATTTAATTAATCTTATAAGGTTCATTTATTATACATGCATGGCATATGAAAGTAGATTTTTTAGTTATTCTATTGCTGAATGGAGCGTCAAAATCAGCCTCATCTACAACTGCATCCCAGCATATGTTACATAGCAGGGACAGTTCTATCATCGCCGCCACTGATATCATAAAGAACATGGTCAGTTTCATCTAGAATATGATTTGATGTTTTTCTTTAGATGATTGATTTATATTTATATATAAGATTGATTGAAAATATTTCCCTTTAAAGGCATTTAAATAGTTGAATACATTAGATAAATTCCCCATACTATTCAATTGAGAAATGATCTTAATTTATACAATGAAGAAAGAGCAAACCTAATCAACCACAGTTCAAAATTTAAAATTTTCTAAAATCTCTAATCACTAACAAGTCAAATATTTTCTCTAGCAAGATAGACACACTCTTTTTGTTAGATATCTTTAAATTAAATACGTAAAACTAAGTGGAGCCTTAAAATTATATCGCTATCCTGAGCGTAATTGCTTAGAAAGTGATAAAGTAAAGGTGATGGTAAATTTGACCTAGATATGGCATTTAAAAATAAGGTACGATTGCAATTAAAAGTGGGTGAGTATTGAACATGAAAGAACATGATATTTCCAAGTCCTTAGTCACAAAGAATGAAGGATTCCGATTATAGAGCTCATAATGCCAATTTACGCGCAACCAAACGATGGTGGCTGGACAAAAAACTTACAATTATTATAAAATGGAAACAATAGAAAAGAGAAGGGTATCTTGTAAAAAGGCATTAATGCGTCTTAAAAACATTTATAACCTATGTTTTCTTCATATCTGCCAGTTTACATTAATCCTTCACACGATATGCTAATAAAATAGGAAAAGAGAAAAACAAAGTAAAGTTTTTAATGCTAATAGAAAGTATGACTGTCGGGCTAACTTATGACGAATCAATATATATTGTGGTTAATGTTGGAAGATCTTATCCTGGATGACTTTTGGCTTAAAAGATCCTCATTTTCTATGATGATAGATGTTTCATATTTTATTTAATGGCCTTAATTAGGAATTAACAAACATAAACTTACACTCAAACAATTGATTGATTATTTGGGAAGAGGAAAAGGTGCCAATTTTCATTCATGAAAATCCAACGGCATATATTGGTTAGATAGGGGTGAAACTTTGATCCGTTAAAAGCCCACATATTGATTAAAAAGTTTTCTTTTCTAGTGGAGACAGATCGTTGCACAATTATAAAGAATGCATATTTTTTCTCAGAAAATGGGCATTCATCTACCTTCTATACCGGTCAAAGAGACATCTTAATGCACTTCCAGTGGGTCATAGTGACCCACAACACTTTGGCCATAGATCTCAGCAAAGGTTTAAAAGTATTTATCAAATTATTGACCGAGGACTATAATTTAGGATTGTATCTCAGAATTCTCAGAGAGGTTGAGCATTTGGAATGCTAGATGAGGTTGAGCATTTGGAATTCTACTTTGGGAGGCAGCATTTGAAATTTTCAGAATTCTCCCAGACAAAAATTCTCACAATTCTTCCAAACAAACAGGCTCTAGAGGCATTTCGGACAAGGAATTTAACTTGTTGAGAATTTATGATAGGATGTGACATCATGGCCCGTGGACATTCCAAATACTCTATTTTATGCAAGAATTCAAAATTCCAGACTACATGAAAAGGTACTTTTTAGCCTTATTAATTCTCACAATTTCAGCATTTCAAATGTGATTGGGGGTTGCGCATTTGTAATTCTACTTTAGAAGATGCATTTAGAATTCTTAGAATTATTGGAGAGAAACTCTATTGGTCCAAGCAACATGACCATCCCAGCGATTACCGCGACAGACGCTGACAAATGGCCTTTAATTGAGTCTGGATCCCCTGTTTCGTCGAAACATGGGAGTGCGGTTCTACCCAATCCCATTGTGACACGTTTCATACATGTCACATCAGCTATGTCCTAAACAAAACCCCCCACACCCCCACCCCCCCCCCCCCCCCTCTCTCTTCTTTCACATGCTTCTCTGAAAATGGATAAAAGAAAAGGAGAAGGGGTCTTTCACAAATACAACAAATTGTTTGAAACAACAAACCTAGATACATGGAAAAGACTCTCTCCTCACAATTCGTCTTCTCCAAGAGATAGGTTGCAGTTGCGCATCTTTTCGTCTCTCTCTCTCTCTCTCTCTCTCTCTCTCTCTCTCTCTATGATCCCTAATCTTTGATTTCTTTTACTAATCTTTGTGAGGCTTCTTAATTTCAAACTGATTTCTATCACTACCTTACACGCCTTCTAGCTCTCAGCCCGTTTGGTTATTTTACTTGTAAAGTCAAGTTAAATGAAGTGAAGTAAAGAGAGGGAATAAAATACAAATGGATTATGATAGTATTTTATTTTTAGTTGTTTGGTATGCAATGTTTTTTACTTATTGTATAGGAAAGTGCTTTTTTTTTTTTTTTTTTTTTATTTTAGTGGATAAAGGTGATTGCTTTTTTACTTTTTTTAAAAAAAGATAGAGGGAGTTTTGAATTAAAGTGCTTTTGATGTAACATCTTGTCTGAAAAATGGAGGCTTTACTTGACTTTTATTATATTAGTAAAGTGTCAAACAAGGAAATTACAGTGCAGACGAATTTAGGGTCTATAATGAGTTGATGCAAGAAGGGGGGAGCTTTGATGGTTTTCCTTGTTTGTACTGTTGAAAGGCACAATCTTTTATTGTGGAAACTGCTCAAATCATTAGATCTTTGATCTTAATAAATATGTTTATTTGTCCTCTTTGAGCGTTTTCCTTTTGTTTTTTTCAAATAATGTTCGTTGCTTGAATGGAGCCTCATAGGAATTTTTCATGGCCGGTGGCGGTCAAAGAAGATTTGAAATCAACAATCCAACAGATCCAACAATTAATAATCATGACATGAAGCTGGATACTCAAACATCAGCCCATTTGCATCTGCAAGTCTCCTAACAAGAGATTTTGCCCATTTGCATATGGAAAGTTGGAGAGGTTTTTCATTCTTCTGCAGGTTTACTGCATAACGAGACCAGCTCAAAGGGAAACTGTAGACGATCTTTCACATTACTTATTTGGGCATTAGTGAAATGAGTGTAATCTGATTGAGAAGAATTTCCATTTTGTATTCCATGATGAAGAGGGAGTCTTAGAGGCAATTCAAAATCAGTCACCACATCATCAACAAATCTTCTACTTGAACTGCAATGTGTTAAAATAGGCCCAATGTGAGGCTTAAGAAATGTATTAAATGGTTTAGAGTAAAAATGGATCACTAAACTCGTGCATTTTCCAAATGGATATTGAAGAATTGAGAGTTCTCTTTGCTTCACCTCTATTGGATCGTACAAGAAGATCAAGTTCTACATGAACAAGAATGTTAGTAGAGCCTCCACATACTTTGTCATCAGAAACAAAAAATAAAAAATAAAGAAAATGTTTTGTGCTTCTAGTCATGGTTTGTGGGCCGGTTCTAATCAGTGGACTCGTTCTAAACTTGACCATATAAGCAAAGATCCTGGCTTTAGACCAACCCAGTTCTAGACCAACAATACTCCACAAAATCTACACCCAACTAGTTAATTGTAAGAATTGGGCCTGACGTGTACTTCTCATGCTGCTGCATAAAAGGCTTTCTTTCAAACAATTTGTTGTATTCGTAAAAGACCCATTCTCCTTTTCTTATGTCCATTTCAGGGACGGACATAGCTGATGTGACCTGTGTGAAACATGTTATAGTGGAAATGGGCAGAATATCACTCCCTAGTTTCGACGAAACAGGGGATCTGGACTCCCAATAACTATAGGACCGACACTAACAAATGTTTAGACGCCGACTCTGAGAACCTTAGTCTAATTGAATTGATTGATAGGATATAGGAATTTAATTCAAAAAATACATATGTTACCATTTATCTCGTTACTTTCTTTGTATAGCAATTCCAAAATTTTAGTGACGACCCATTTGACGAAAAATTTATATGATAGTTTCTAGTTAACGTACTAGACATTTACAAATTAAAGAAATAGAATGATCAGATTAATTGGTATGATCATTTAAACAAATATTTCTTCTAGCTATACTCTAGGACTTGACTTCTAACACACTGCACATGCCCATGACCCGCTGACAACTATCATGGTCAGCAAATGAACTTAATTTGTTAAAGGGCCAGCTCTCCTAAACTAAAACTTAAGATAAGGTAAGCTCAAGTGTGTGGTGGGATCCACCTGGAGACCTACATGAGGATGAGGATGGAGGGAATTTCAAGGACTTCCTAGGATCTTACTCTTTGCAAAAAAATCAGCTCCAACTGTGATTTTTATCATCTCCATATGGGCCTAAAAGTTTAATGGTTAACAATACATTTGGATCGATACATAGTCGATCCAACGGTCCAGTAAATTCGGATCTGATCGAAAGTTGGTGGACATGTGCAATTTAGGGGGGTCATGTGTTTGGTCCATTTGGATGGACCAAATGTGGGCCCTACAAGCATGAGCTTACGAGATTTTATCATAAGCTTGAGCTTTGAAGAGCCTTGCTCTGTTAAAATAATCTTTATTATTTCATTTTAATTCAAGATGTCAGAATAGTGGTCCATCTTTAGTTAGAGCATTGGTCAAGGATCAGATTGATTGGAAGAAACTTTAGAAAAACAAAAAAATGCTAAAAAAATATTTATATTTTTCCCTGCAGAAGCTTTCGGATTCTAATCAATGCTACAATATGTATATTTTAAGCACACGAAAATAACTAATAGTTGGCGTCTTTTTATAAAGAATTGCATGGATGAAAAATGGAAGAATATTTGAGAGAGAGTAGTAGAGAAATCGGACCTTTTGCTTTGGTAGATTCCAATGAGCAAAGATGTGATTTATCAGCTTCGAGGGTGAAGAAGGCTTGATCTGCAGATATACTTAAATAAGACTAGAGAAGAAAGACTATATCATGTAAACAAAATGGAATGGAGTTGGAAGCAGAGGTAAATAAATCCAGGCCAACCAATTTTTTTCTTAGCCAAAGGCCTAAATATTCAGATGATTCAGCCATGTATATTCTATAAAAAACCAAATTTATGAAAAAAAAAAAAAAGATAAAATATGATCCATTAAATATTTAATCTATCCACTGTGGGAGCCCCTCTTCCAAGTTCACCTCAGACCCAGGACATAGGACGGGTTGGGGGGGATTCCAAAGATATCCACTAACGCACCCTGATCGGATCCACTGTAAGGAAATTACTTTTAGGTCTATTACTTGGACCACAAGTCCTTACCTTTCCCGAATTGTGGTCATTATAGGAATTCTGTTTTCATAGGATATATGCTATTCAAAATAGGTTTCTCAATGAGATATATTCCATATTTATCTCTACCTTGATGGACGGTTGAGATTAAGTTTAAGGAAACCCTAAATTGGAAATTCGGTCCTCTCTCCACCTATAAATAAAGCATTTTGTCCAACACAAAGGCTACACACAAAACTCAACACATTAAGGGTTTATAGGCAAGGAGAGAGATACCGGAATCATCCACCCAGTCTCTTCTTCGACGGATCTCAATATCAATCAGCACCAGACAGCAGGATCGGAAACCTCTCTGCATCAGGATGGCTGGAGGTACTCTTCTATTTATTTAAGATTAAATCCTACACGTGATTATCATGATGTTCAAGATCTTAGGGTTCATATTAATAATAGCTTTACATGTGGTATCAGAGCCCAGGTTTTAGAGCACATGATCGTCCATTAATTAGGATAACTTTGCATCGCCATAATCGGCAAATATAGATCCGTTTCTGACCTTGTTTTAAGCAATTTATTGATCCAACTATTATGGCCTGCATGAATGGTTCAGATTTATGTTATTCCGCAATTTTAATTTTACCACGACTGTTTGATCATGATTTATTTAAAGTTTTAATATTTTTTTTATTATTATTAATATTGCTGCATAAAACTCCTACGTGAAAGTCAGTCCGATCGATCGGACCTGAAGCCCGATCGATCGGCCAGGAAACTGTCTCAGTTAAGTGACAGTCTGATCGATCGGACCTGCAGTCCGATCGATCGGCCAGCGGCGAATCCTACCTGTTTTTTATCCACATCTTTCTAAAAAAAAAAAAAAAAGATTTTCAAGCAATTGCAGCTAACCTTCCAACCCATTTCCTACCGGGTCATCTCAAGCAATTGCTCTGTTGCTTCCTTCCAACCCATTTCCTACCTAGCAATAGCATCTTTTGATAGAAAAAGATTTTCCACAGAATTTGTCGTTGCTTCCATCTCATGGTCATTGTCTATTTTAAGGCCTCTTCTTCTTTTGAATCTTACTCGAACTTATTTATTACTGAAATCTATTTCAAAATCAATTGTCGCTCTCTTATTTCATCTTTGTTCTTCGTAATCTGTCCAATGAATCTCTGATTTCTCTGTACCCTCTCTCTTCCATAATAGTTTTTTTTTTTTCTTCTTCTTCTTCTTCTGCTATGTATTTATCTAGTTTTTTCTGAGAACGATGGCATGCCAAACATTATCAGTTTTTAAATGTTTCGCACTGTGCGTGCTTAGTGTACGCATATATTGTAACGTCCACACCCTAAAATGTAAACTGATTCGGGTGTTTGGTGCATGGATATGTCCCCATTCTAAGTTTAGAGAAACCGGAAGTGACAACATTATTACTTTAGCACATAAGGTTTTAAAAGATCCTTTAATATTTAATATGTATTAGCAAATGACACACTAACAAATATGGTACAATGCATAAAATGTATAACTTCAGTCAAGAATTTATGCTGTAATGAAACAAGGGTTTATGAAATACGAAAATTTAAAAATTCTCAATTTAGAATTCATATCGAAAAGCAAAAAGTTTAAATGAGAAAAATTGAGTAGCATTTCAAAATTCTAACAAATAAAATTTTCAGACAACTTCTTACACATGATTTTCAGAAATTCTAAAAAACAAACAAACCTCTGAATGAATTCAAGATTTATGTCTGGCAAATCCTTCGTATTAAAATTTCTCTAATTTAAGTCAAAGCTTTGAGTTTCCAAATTCTCGTGCCAATACTTCCATCTTAAGAATCGTCAGGTGGCACATCATGTCACTACCCTTGTCATGTCATACAGCTGTCTGAATTGCATTAATCTACCGATCCCTTAGACGTAGAGCCCACTTTAAAGAATTTGCTAGGTGGGTTCACACTGTCTAAATTCTTTGACCCCCAAAGAGCCGTCGGACAGCCCTCCGGGGCTCGGCCTTCTTTATCAGTATCTTTCATATAACGAATGATCTATCATAAATGCATGCAATATATAATATTTATATTCATATTAAGCTAATTTTGATCGTGAAAGTTGTATGTTTAGGGTTAGGTCTCACTCCATGACCCTACCAATGAAACACTGAATTTTGGCCCTAATAGTACCATCATGATGTTTACATTACATATTGTTCAAGCGCATGCAGCATTTAGTCACCCACAGGCAGATTATATTCATTCGTTCAAACAATAATTAAGGAGTGTTTGTTCATAATTAAAAGTAACATCACTCATTAACACCACTTTGAATATGACGACCTTAAATGATATAATGTGTAGAAATTATGGTGACTACCCACAGGAGCACCTACATATATTCTATGTCGTATATATTCATATATTATGCATGTGTTGTCTTATTTTAATTAAAGCCTTATTGTTGTCTCTCTATTACAGTTATTGCACCCACTACTCTGAATTCGCATGCTACATCTGTCACTAAGCTCAATGGAACCAACTTCTCAGAATGGAAAGAGCAAGTTGAGTTCACATTGGGGGTACTTGAACTGGATATGGCTCTTCTTAAAGATAAGCCAGCTCCACTCACTGAAATAAGTACCGCTGAAGAAAAGAACCTCTTTAATGCTTGGGAGAAGTCTGACAGACTAAGCACTATGTTTTTGCGAATGACTATTGCCACCAACATCAAAACATCCCTTCCTAAACCTGAGAATGCTAAGGACTATATGAAGGCCATTCAAGATAGGTTTAAGACTGCAGACAAATCCCTTGCTGGGAAACTAATGGCAGATCTTACAACCATGAAGTTTGATGGCACTCGCTCAATGCATGAGCATGTCATTGAGATGACCAACCTTGCAGCTAACCTAAAGAGTTTGGGACTATCAGTGGATGAGGCTTTTCTCGTCCAATTTATCCTAAACAGTTTACCTCCTCAGTACGGGCCTTTCCAAATTCACTACAAGACTATTACGGACAAGTGGACAGTGAATGAATTGGCTAACAAACTGGTTCAAGAGGAGGCCAGGCTTAATCAACAAGGTATTAAATTAGCTCATCTCGTTCAAGGAGCTGGACACAAAGTTGGGAAAAAGTATAATTCAGGCCAGAAAAGGGCACCACCCAGATCTAATGAGGCTGGTCAGCACCCCAAGAAGAAAAAGAAGGAAAACGTATGCAAATTTTGCAAGAAACCTGGACATTTTCAGGCAGACTGCATTAAATGTAAAGAATGGTTCGAAAAGAAAGGTAACCCTATGGGTTTCGTAAGTTATTTTGAATCAAATCTTACTCATGCTTCTTCTAATACTTGGTGGATTGACACTGGTGCTAATGTTCATGTTTCCAATACAATGCAGGGATTCCTTAAGATCCAAACCATAAACCCAAGTGTGAACTTCCTTTTTATGGGCAACAAAGACAAAGCTCCGGTTGAAGCTATTGGAACTTTTCGTCTTGTTTTAGATAGCGGTTATCAATTAGACTTATGTCAAACTCTTTATGTTCCGTCTATTTCCCGTAATTTGGTTTCTGTAAGCGCACTTGATAAAGTTGGTTACTTGTTTGAAGTAGGAAATGGTAATTTCAGTTTATTTAAAAATTCTAGTCGCATTGGTTCTAGAATTTTGATTGATGGGCTATATAAATTTCATCTTTATAGTCAATTTGCTGAAACTCATCTTACCCTACATTCTAAGGAAACAAAACGAAAGTCATCTAAAAATGACTCTTATTTCTTGTGGCATAAAAGACTGGGTCACATATCCAGTGAAAGAATCAAACGATTAGTAAAAGATGGTGTCCTTCCGGATCTAGATTTTACTAATATTAAAGTGTGTGTGGATTGTATTAAAGGCAAAACAACACAACACACAAAGAAAGGAGCCACAAGAAGTACTCAGCTTCTTGAAATAATTCATACAGACATTTGCGGACCCTTTGATGTTCCAACCTTTGGGGGAGAAAAGTACTTCATTACCTTTATTGATGATTACTCACGTTACTGTTATTTATACTTGTTGCATGGCAAATCTCAGTCTGTGAATGCTGTACAAGTGTTCATTACTGAAGTCGAAAGACAACTAGACAAAAAAGTGAAAATCATAAGGTCTGATAGAGGTGGTGAGTTTTATGGAAGGTATGACGAAACAGGACAACATCCTGGACCTTTTGCAAAACTTCTCCAAAAGCTTGGAATTGTTGCCCAATACACAACGCCTGGTTCTCCATGGCAGAATGGTGTAGCTGAAAGGCGAAATCGTACATATATGGAAATGGTTAGATCCATGATGAGTCATGCTAACTTACCTATATCTTTATGGATGGATGCTCTACGCACAGCTGTTTATATCTTGAACAGGGTTCCTAGTAAGGCAGTTCCAAAAACACCATTTGAATTGTGGAAAGGATGGAAACCTAGTTTAAGACATCTCCAAATTTGGGGTTGCCCAGCTGAGGCTAGAGTCTACAATCCACATGAAAAGAAATTGGACCTTAAAACAATCAGTGGTTACTTTATAGGTTACCCAGAAAAGTCCAAAGGATTTAGGTTTTACTGCCCTAACCATAGTACGAGAATTGTTGAAACCGGCAATGCCAGATTCTTTGAGAATGGCGAAATCAGTGGGAGTAATAAATCTCAAGATGTGATCATTCAGGAAATCAGGGTACCTATCCCTTTACCCTCTATTCCGAAAGATGTTGGAAATCCTGTTGTTGTTGAACCATTTAACAATGCAGCAAATCCAATAAATGATCAACAACTCCATAATGAGATTGTCGCCAATGAACATATGGATGAAGCACCAGAGGAACCAGCATTAAGAAGGTCTCAAAGACAAAAGAGATCAGCTATTTCCAATGATTACATACTTTACCAAATAGAATCTGAAGAAGGGACAATTAAAGACCCAGTTTCTTATAAACAAGCCATTAAGGATGTTAATTCTAGTAAATGGATTGATGCCATGAAGGATGAATTGAAATCTATGGATGAAAATCAAGTATGGGAAGTTGTTCAATTGCCTCCAGGGCACAAACCAGTTGGTTGTAAATGGGTCTTCAAGACCAAACGCGACTGCAAGGGCAATATTGAACGACATAAAGCCAGACTTGTTGCCAAAGGTTTTAATCAGAAAGAAGGCATCGATTATACTGAGACTTTTTCCCCTGTGTCCAGGAAGGATTCTTTTAGAATTGTCATGGCATTAGTAGCTCACTATGACCTCGAGTTACATCAAATGGATGTGAAAACTGCCTTTCTTAATGGAGACTTAGAAGAAGAAGTCTACATGTGTCAACCTGAAGGCTTCATAATTGAAGATCAGGAAGACATGGTCTGCAAACTTAAGAAATCAATATATGGACTGAAACAAGCTTCGAGGCAATGGTACCTAAAATTTCATGAAATCATTACTGATTTTGATTTCAAAGAAAACATAGTTGACCCTTGCATATACCTCAAGATCAGTGGGAGTAAGTTCATATTTTTGGTTCTGTATGTTGATGACATATTACTGGCTAGTAGCGACCTTGGTCTCTTACATAAAACAAAGGATTATCTCTTTAAGAACTTTGATATGAAAGATATGGGTGAGGCTTCCTATGTGATAGGAATAGAAATATTCCGTGACAGGTCACTTGGTATCTTGGGATTGTCTCAGACAGCATATATTGACAAAGTTCTAGAGAAATTTGGCATGATGACCTGTTCCTCTAGTCCTGTTCCACTGCATAAAGGAGATAAGCTTGATCTTACGCAGTGTCCACAGAACGACTTGGAACGTAAAGAAATGGAAAAATATCCTTATGCTTCTCTTGTAGGGAGTTTGATGTATGCACAGGTCTGTACTAGACCTGACATTAGTCATGCTGTTGGCATGCTGGGTAGATTTCAAAGTAACCCAGGAATCGCTCATTGGAAAGCTGTAAAGAAAGTACTGAGATACCTCAAAGGAACAAGGAATTATATGCTCACCTACAGAAAATCAAGTCACCTACAGGTGACTGGTTATTCGGATTCAGATTTTGCTGGATGTCCTTACACGAGACTTTGCACTCTTGGCTATGTGTATCTCTTATGTGGAGGTGCGATATCATGGAAAAGCCAGAAATCCGAGTTGCTTTATACATCCACCATGATGGCTGAATATGTGGCATGTTATGAGGCTGCAATTCAGGGAACATGGTTGCGTAATTTTATCTCTCAGTTTGGAGCTTTGAGTTTCATCTCTAAGCCATTAACTCTTTACTGTGACAATGACGCTGCAACCTTCTTCTCCAAGCATGACCGGATATCTAAGGGAGCCAAACACATGGACCTTAAATATCTATCACTGAAGTAAGATGTTAGATTACAGAAATTTGTCATTGAGTCCATACGTACAGATTTTATGGTCGCAGACATATTCACGAAAGGACTACCTCCAAAGACCTTTCAAGGACATGCTCAAAGCATGGGTCTTGAAGATAGTTCTTAATTATCATTTTCTGCCTTTTATTTCTGTACTTGTATTTGACATTTATTGAGCTCTTAATGCAACTCTACATCTGCTATTTCTGTTTTTCCATTGTGTACATATTTATGTTTGGATGAATAATAAACAGATACAGTCTTTAAACACAGACATTATGAGACCATTACGTATATCTCCCATTATGGTCTAGTTATGAAGGTTGTAGATGACGTAGTACATGGAAATAAGCATGTTGCAAAATAATATGTGCATGCCATGACTCACATAGACAACCGAATTAGCCAAGACAATTATGATAACCGACTAAAGCAGTGTTTAGCATATAATGCGCGCCTTATGATTCCTAAGAATGAAAACATTAATGGTTCTTCCTATTGACCAAGTGGGAGACTGTAAGGAAATTACTTTTAGGTCTATTACTTGGACCACAAGTCCTTACCTTTCCCGAATTGTGGTCATTATAGGAATTCTGTTTTCATAGGATATATGCTATTCAAAATAGGTTTCTCAATGAGATATATTCCATATTTATCTCTACCTTGATGGACGGTTGAGATTAAGTTTAAGGAAACCCTAAATTGGAAATTCGATCCTCTCTCCACCTATAAATAAAGCCTTTTGTCCATCACAAAGGCTACACACAAAACTCAACACATTAAGGGTTTATAGGCAAGGAGAGAGATACCGGAATCATCCACCCAGTCTCTTTTTCGACGGATCTCAATATCAATCAGCACCAGACAGCAGGATCGGAAACCTCTCTGCATCAGGATGGCTGGAGGTACTCTTCTATTTATTTAAGATTAAATCCTACACGTGATTATCATGATGTTCAAGATCTTAGAGTTCATATTAATAATAGCTTTACATCCACCACCAATGAGTTTTCACCATCCAAAATGCGTGCATATTAGATCCACCCGTCTTAAATCTGTCCAAATCATTCAGATGGGAAGGTGCTAAGGCTCAGCTGAGGGATGCCCTCTCTGTTATGATCGAAATGTTCTGTAAGAAAGGTGGGAAGGACAGACTTATTTATTTATATAAGATGTTTATTTTTATACCAAATAAAAATTAGATTTTAAATAAAGAGATAGCTAGAAGAGAGATGAGCTTTTGAGAAGTTCTTACAGAGAGAGAGAAAGCCTTGGGCCTAGATGATTTGATCTTGATCTTTTCAAAACTAGAAAAAACCAACTAATTGAACTTAGCACGAGAGAGAGCGCACAAGAGAGAGCTTAGCGAGACAGTGCATACAAAAACTGAAGGCGAGTGATGAAAATGAGAGGGTAGGCAACGTTTATTTCCAATCCAAGTGTGCCGGGCTGGGCCAGAGAACCTTGCCAGGACACACAATTTTCAACTCTCAGGAAGCAACATAGAAATTGTGCGGAAACCCCTTACTGTTGTAAAAGTAGACGCTCTGTAGAAGCAGCTGAGCACTTGGTTGGAAGCAGCGAGGAGATGATGAAAAGCAAAGAAGATCGACTCAAAGAAGAAAGAGAATCATCAATAGGCCCGGTGCTGCCCCGTACCTTCCTCCACGTCCACACGCTACCGTTTTCAAAAGCAGAGGAAAGAGACAGAGACTTTCATGTTTCATCTATCTCCTCATAGTGAATTGCTTTATCCGAAGTAGGTCCCCACGGTAGGTGGGCACATGTTTCTCACAAAAGACACAAAATACAAAGAGCTTTTGTACATGACAGATTAAACCCTATATCCATCAGTGAACTTAAGAGAACAAATCACAAAATCATATTATAGGATTTCTGTAAATGGGAGATTAAGCCATGTATTCATTGGGGGACCCAAGATTTTCATTTGAGGGGTGCGGGCACTAAATGGTAGTTTGATTTTGGGGAGAAACAAGGTTTTTTCATGTAGATTTTGAGGGTAGATTCATATTTTTTATTGGATTTTTTAAAGTGGACTCATAGTTTTCATGGAGTTTTTTTTTTTTTTTTTTTTTTTTTTTTTTTTTTTTTTATCCGCCTCTTATTCTCACTTTCTCTTAAACAAACCTTGTTGAAAAAAAGTGATTCCTTGGTGGATCCTATCTATTAAAATATAATTCATTCAAATACACATTTAAGATAAGTTAATCCCTTAAGATTAAACCTATATAAAACTAGTCAAAGGAGGCCCGTGCCGAAAAAAAATATGAAGTATGAAAAATGATTAGATTTAATTATTACTTCATAATATAGAATATGTCAAGAAAAATTATAAAAATTCTTGTTTGACTGTAAGTTGATTAAATAAATTAATTTAATCCTTCTAAGATTTTTATCTATAAAATAAAAGGAAAATGAAAACGTAAAAATCTCGTACATGATTTAGAGAGAAATGATTTCTAACAGAGACATCCTTGAATTTCATTGAATTCTTAAATTACATCATAGTATAGTTTTCTTTCAGATCTTAAAATTCAAATAAACATAAAATAACTTAAAAGTAAATTTAAATTTTCTATGTTCGGATTCTCACATTAATGCCTATGATATTGCAAGAAAAGCTATGGTGAAAGTACTTTAAACTTCAATCCTCAGGGCAAAGATCTTGTCTAAGCACAACTACATCGGAAAAATCCCTATAATTGTTTAAAGAGCTGCTTGGAAATTTAACAGAATAGCCACAAGAGAAAGTAAATTGCTTATGTCCTATTATTTGTTTGGCCCAATTGAAATCCTACGATTTGTAGCTAAGTGCCCATTGAAAATTATAATCCATCAAGACCTTATTAACCGTAACCTCCCCTCCCGTTCCCTAATTCTACTCCGAAAATGCGGATCGGCATTTTCGGAGTGGATCCGTCCTCGGAGCGCTGTTCAAAGATGCTCAGAGTGCGGATCAACCGAATATAAAGTATATGAAGTGAATCGTGCAGAATTTTTAGTTTATGTATATTTTCTTTTTCTATAAGCTTAACATTTATTTTTTAAATGAAGAAAATTCTTCTAACTTATTAATTATTGCCTATTTTATGTGATCAAATTACAAAGTTAATTTTTTCTCCATTTTTTATACTTGAATATATAGATAAGATATATTTGTGCCTAGTAGTGCTTAATTATGTATAAACATATAAGCACTATGTTGTATAGGTGCTCCGGACATATAATAATTTTAAAATTTAGTATTTCGGCGCTCCCGTGCTTTACGCTCTGGACACTTAGATCAAGACCAGTAATTTTTACG
Source organism: Camphora micrantha (assembly GCA_003546025.1). Taxonomy (NCBI): domain Eukaryota; kingdom Viridiplantae; phylum Streptophyta; class Magnoliopsida; order Laurales; family Lauraceae; genus Camphora; species Camphora micrantha. Next base: position 18,595,096 of record QPKB01000008.1, on the reverse strand, counting down.
TTAAAATTTACACTTTAGTAGACAGTGCACTATTGATCCTGCCATTAATCGACCACTTTCAAGAAATTATCTTACAATGGTATGTTTTCAAAGAATTTAGACAGTGTGAACGCACCTAGCAAATTCTTTAAAGTGGGCTCTACGTCTAAGGGATCGGTAGATTAATGCAATTTCAGACAGCTGTATGACATGACAAGGGTAGTGACATGATGTGCCACCTGACGATTCTTAAGATGGAAGTATTGGCACGAGAATTTGGAAACTCAAAGCTTTGACTTAAATTAGAGAAATTTTAATACGAAGGATTTGCCAGACATAAATCTTGAATTCATTCAGAGGTTTGTTTGTTTTTTAGAATTTCTGAAAATCATGTGTAAGAAGTTGTCTGAAAATTTTATTTGTTAGAATTTTGAAATGCTACTCAATTTTTCTCATTTAAACTTTTTGCTTTTCGATATGAATTCTAAATTGAGAATTTTTAAATTTTCGTATTTCATAAACCGTTGTTTCATTACAGCATAAATTCTTGACTGAAGTTATACATTTTATGCATTGTACCATATTTGTTAGTGTGTCATCTGCTAATACATATTAAATATTAAAGGATCTTTTAAAACCTTATGTGCTAAAGTAATAATGTTGTCACTTCCGGTTTCACTTAGAATTGGACAGATTACGAAGAACAAAGATGAAAGAAGAGAGCGACAATTGATTTTGAAATAGATTTCAATAATAAATAAGTTCGAGTAAGATTCAAAAGAAGAATAGGCCTTAAAATAGACAATGACCATGAGATAGAAGCAACGACAAATTCTGTGGAAAATCTTTTTCTATCAAAAGATGCTATTGCTAGGTAGGAAATGGGTTGGAAGGAAGCAACGGAGCAATTGCTTGGAAATATCATGGCTTGACTTGACCGACATATGAAAGCAGAGTGGTGATGATGCAAAGGACTTTTCTTCCTCTTTCAAAAGCATGTCAAGAGGGAATCGGGATCATCGGGTTTTTTTTCACGGAGAGACCAATCACGGTCCCCACATCACCGTGGGCAGCCCCTACTCGGGCATAAGATAGCTGTCCTGCGTGCACGGTAAACTGCCCAGCCGTGACGTGGGTCGCCATGGGGAAAAGTCTCACCGATCTGGACTTGACAAGAGGAAGTGCTTTTTGTATAGATTCCTCCACCTTGTCCTTCCACGAAACTTCGCAAGAGGAATTGATGTGTCACTTTCTCCTCTATTTCAGAGTCAAGTGAAATAAAGCCTCCATTTAAAAAAAAAAAATCACTTCAAACGCACTTTAATTCAAAATTCCCACTATTTTTTTCAAAAAAAAGTCAAAAAACAACCTTCTTTCTCCACTAAAAGACCAAAAAAAAAAAAACCCTCTTCTTTTCTATATAAAAAATAAAAAAGTCTCCATACCAAACAACTAAAAATAAAATACCATCGTAACCTATTTATATTTTATTCTTTCTCCAAAATAATCATTACTTCACTACACTATATTAGTAAGTTTTCCAAACAGGCCTAATAGAGGAAATCAAAATATTTTTTTCAAAGAGAAAAGAAGAAAAGGAATGCAAAGAGAAATGATTAATGACTTTCTTCGAAACTTGGAGAGGGCCACGCTTAGATTGATTATTTGTAAAATACATGATTTATTTACTTTTAAAGAAAATTATAAATATGGTCAATTTGACCTTGTTATCAACACAGATCGAAGTGGAACTTGCTAAATGGCAATACGGAGGGAGAATGGTGATCCTAAGTTGTTCATAACCAGAAGATGGAGCCCACTTAAAGGATTTAAAGGGCTTATAAAGGATCTAGAATTGATGATATCCTATCCTGCCGTAAAACAGAGGCCAAATAATTATTCAATAGACAAAATAGGCATGGCAAGATGAAAACCAAAATGGTAGTTTACAACATGCAAAGGTTTATTTGTTCTATGATTTGGATAGCAGACATCTTTTGGTGGTGCCAATCAACGACTCTGATCAACAATTCCACTATCCAATTACTGAAACCAGTGGCCAAGTGGGACAATTAGGCATAATATGATCTTTAGTCCGATTTCAGGTAAAAATTGCAATAGGTCCGGTTAAAGTAGGCTAATCGCACTGTCTTGCTCCTATTAGGAGTGGATTTTGGGGGAAGATATTGGTTTTTAAATTTTGACCCGAGTCGAGTTTAGATATCTAGTTTTAGGTGTGGTTTACTCACTCCTCTCTAATTAAATACTTTACAAATTTATTTTATAATTAGTTTGACAATCATAGTAGAAACGGTAGCAAGCACTTTATTTGAACATGAGTCATACACTACAAGAAAAGTGACAATTAGCGGCAGTTTATAGCGGCGGTTTATTTATCCGTCACTATAAATAAGTATTAAGTTAGAAAAAGCGGCGGAAATTATATTTTGCTACTATAATAGTACATATAGTAGCGGAAAATATATTTTGCCACTATAAACATCATATAGAAATTACAAACATTATATATAGCAGCAGCAAATTTATTATGCCACTATTTACGTATAGCAGCGGATCGTATATTCCGTCACTACATCAATTACACATTATTTACGTATAGCAGCAGAACGTATATTCCGTCACTACATCAAATACACATATATTATGTATAAATACATATATACATTACAAATCTATTATTTGTATTAACACTTATAAAGTATACGTATACGTATAGCAGCAGCAAATTTATTTTGCCACTATTTACATATAGCAACAGATCGTATATTCCGTCACTACATCAATTACATATTACAATTATTTACGTATAGCAGCGGAACGGATATTCCGTCACTATATCAAATATACATATATTATGTATAAATACATATATACATTACAAATCTATTAACACTTATATGTATAGCAATGAAAAGTATATTTCGTACTAAATACGTGTAGCAGCAGAAAATATATTATGCCACTATTTACATATAAATACATATATTATGTATAAATACATATGTACACCAGCGTTTTTAGCAGCGTCCAATCTTTTCCGCTACTATACGTTTTTAGCAGCATCCAGTCTTTTCCGCTACTATACGTTTAAACCCCAGCCTCAAGTCCTCGCTCCCACTGCATCCCCAAAACCCTACTGTTAGCAGCGTCCAGTCCAAAACCATTTTCGTCTTCCCCAAAAACCTATTCTCTGAGATCCCTCTTCCCCAAAATCCTAATCTACACAGAGAAGAAGAAGAAGCAGCCATCGACATCAGCTTCAGACCTGATCGAGGTTTGGAGCTTCCAGCAGCTTCGAGGTTTCAGACCAGATCAACATCAGAGAAGAAGAAGCAGAAGCCAGAGCAGCGACGCTGCATTTTCTGATCTTCGATCTCTGAGATCTCTCTTCCACAAAACTCTAATATTTGTTTGAAGCTTCCAGCAGCTTTGAGGTATCAGATCTGATCGACATCGAAGAAGAAGAAGAAGAAGGAGGTAAGACCTACTTCCCTGCATTTTCCTATCTTCGATCTACACAATACATTCTTTTTTTTTTTTTTTCTCACAAATTGCTTGTGAGATCTGTTTGGATTTTGCATGGATATTCGATCTGCACAATACATGGTGTTTCTACGACTGAGGTAATCTACGTTTCAAATTCTCTTTCTCCCCTTTCCATTTCATCACCAAAAAAACCCCAATCCATTCATCACAATTTCATCTTTGAGTAGATCCGAACCCTTTTTTTTTTTTTCTCTCTCTTTTTAAAATGTTGTTGTTTGACTATGTTAGGTTTTCTTCCTTAGAGTAAAACCAGAAGATGATAATGGTGATGGTTTATTATGCTCTGCATTTATTATTATTATGAAGAAGAAGAAGAAGAAGAGATTAGGGTATTTTTGTTTTTGTGGATATCAGGGTTTTCTTGATGATGGTAATGATAATTGGAGATTAGATGGATAGATAGAGAAGAGATTGTATTACAATTTCCGAAATGTAGAATCTTTTTAATCTTGCTTTGTCACTTTTGAGTAGAAAGCAGTGAACAAACTCCAGATCGATGGGATACACACACATACACAGTAATAGAAACCTAAGAACAAACTCCAGGTCCATGAACTGAGCAGAAGTTGTGTTAGCTGTATTATTTTTGTTGCAAAAGTATATGTGCTTTTAAGAAAACGGAAGATTTCTTTATTTGGCTTTCCTACAGATGTAAGGGGTAAAATCAATGTTCTCTCATTTAATCACTTGGCTATATCATCACCCTGTAAAACAAGTAGAGTATATCAGTTTATGCTTCTGTCAACCAGCATCTATCTTGTCGCATTTTTGTACTTTGCATGCGTGGAATGGGAGAGTAAAATGTTTATAATTTATGAGAATTAGGGGATATTATGGTTGTTTTTGAGCAGTTTGCTATTTCAACACTTGGGTGAATGTTGATGTCTGGGGTGATGCTTTTTCACCGAACTTGATTGTCAGGTAATGAGGTCTTGTTTCTGGCATGGCCTCAAAGGTAGTGGTCTTTTTCTTTATCTATCCTGCTGCCTCTTGAACCTTGGTAAGTTTGCTGAACAATTCACTTCTTCCAAATGAAACAGGAGACAAGTGAGCCCAAACTAATCCTTGATTTCACCATCAATGTATGGCCACAGATTCCATTGCTTGTAAAGGGTCAACCTTGATTTCACTTTGAAATACCTTTTGGGTGCATCCAAATAAGTCTTGATTGTTGCCAACTTATAACTCAATTTGAGAAATTATACTTACTGCTTTAGATCTCCACTGTGGTGCTGTTATTTTGCAAACCGACAGATCAATCAAACCCGACTTGCTCTGAATTGGCAGGCAATATTCACCTTTGGATTGAACATATGAAAGCACATGATTTATTCAATGGGGGAATTGGATATGACAGCCTAAAGTGGGCTTCACTTGGGCCTTGCGTGGGTAGTCCAATGGATGGAGAAAGCTACTTTCAGGTTTGCAAATGTTAGGCCCCCAGTTCTGAAGTCCAGATATTGACCTGGTGAGACTCTGATTGAGAAGGAAATTACCAGGTGAAGGTGCATTTGACACCAACTTGGAGGATGTGGATAGGGATGAAAATGGACTACTTCATGTCAATTCAGTGTACTTGGATCTGAATTGGTGAAAGGGATCTAGACTGAATTGGTGAAGTTGAAACGAACACTGGAACTGCAATCTTTTTCCATATTTCTGATTATCTATCAATCTGTCACTGTTTGAATTTACATAGCTGTGGGTCTAATGGGTCCCACTTCATTAAATTGAGGATAAGATTGAAGAACTCAGGGCCAAATTAGGAGTTTCATACTTACTTCATATCCAAACCCCCTTTTGGTCTCTGTCATGTTTCATCCATCCACTCTCTTCCAAGATCTGCACTTCCCCCATTTCTCTTCAATAGTTCAATCAAACCCATTTCATTTTCAATCTTCCTTTTTTCACTATACCATACATTCAGAATATACACTTGCAAACCAAGGAAAGTAAGTAAGAACTTTGCTCTGTTGCCACCTCTTTGCCCAAGAAATGCTTCTCTCACTGCATCCACTATAAAAATTACGTCTATATTAATGCTCCTGTTTTGGTTGGCCAATCCTGATGAATCCCAATAATATGTCCTATGAATTTTTTTTTTGTAAGTATTTCTAGATGTTCATTACTTGAATGTTACTGAAAAACAGGTGGAACCTGTCAGCAAGTGGACCCAGTTGCTCGTTGCATTGTTCAGGTGTGGAAACATCTCTCTCTCAAAAGTTCATTTACTAATGTGCATGTATCTTTTATGATACCCATACCAAATTTCAACTCTGCTTTGAGAAATGTAGCACTCCCATTTTGCCCAATTAGTGTAGCACACCAGCGGATACTTGGATTTTATAGCTAAAATCGAAGCACTTGACAGTATGGATATGTTGCCTATTTTGAAATATTTTGGTATCATATGTTCTGTCAAATTATGAACTAATGATGATAATATAGCTCTCTCATTGATCATGATTGGTCTGTCTTTCAGACTCAGTATTCCTATGTGGATGTAGATGGGACAGTGCCTGCTGAATCTGCTAAGGTTCTTTTTTTAAGCATATTATTTTAATTGTTCATGTTCCATGAATTGATTTTCAGTCAAAATATTGGAAAACCGTGAAGCCTCCCTAGTGGATAAAATAGCTGAATGGCAGTGAAATATCTTACTGACATACATTCATTTTTGTTATAAAGGTTTACAACCTACAGAACTGTACTAAGACTGCAAATTTGTTGCAGAGGATTGCTTGATGGACAACGAGGAAGAAAGAAGTACAAGTGATGGCATCTCAAGCGAAATGCTGACTGAGGTCATGGAGAAATATATAAGAGCTACAAAAAATAGGAAGGAAATGATGAAGACACGGAAGAAATGAGTGGAAATTGAAAGGAGAGGGTTTTTTGTGTGGAGAAGTAAAGTATTTTTATGTGGGTTTGTCTGCTAGGTAGTAATTAGAAGCATTTAGGAAGGTGGGTGTGGTGGTAGTGGGTGGTGGGGTCTTATGTTTTTTTGGTTGGGTGATTCTCTCCATTTGTTTATCTTGTGATTTTCTCAGCAATATTTTGGGGTGGTTTGGATCATATGGATGGGCCTTGGTTTGTTGATTTGAACCACTGATTAGATGGGCACATCAAGGTAATGAGATGGCCAAATGCAGGTCTTGAAATTAGACATTTGAGCTGAATTTTGTGTTGGTAGAACCATGGTTATTGTGAAGCAGCCATTGTTTATATATTTATATATATATATATATATATATAGCAACTGTGGAGATCATTTCACATTTCACATTGAGATCCCATATTCTTTTTTTTGTGTTACAAATATTGGGCAGGGCCAACTTTTTTAAAATTAGAAGTGCCTTTTCTTACTGTCCTACTCATTTAAAATCAATAATAAAATTTAAAATAAAGACACCCAATGAATAAGTACTAAACTGACTTGAAATAAAGACACCCAATGAATGCCACAAGTAGCAGTTTTTGATGTCTGCTGCTATAAGTTACATGGGTTTTCAGCAGCAGTTTGTGATGTGCTACAAGATACAAATAACAGCAGACATAAATAAATATAACAGTGAAATCACTATGAATCAATAGTGGCATGTTATAATAATTAGTGGCGGTTTAGAACCGCCGCTATTGATAATTTTTTAGCAGCAGCCCCTATTCCGCTGCAAATACAATCAGTGATGGGATTTTCTACGACAAAAGTGGCGGCGGACATTTTTCCGCCACAAAAGGTATTAGCGGCGGTTCTCATACATATAGCGGCGGTTTTTTTCCGCCGCTAAATGTAATTTTTCTTGTAGTGATAGGTTCAAGCTTTGCACTCAACGTTGTAGGCAATTTATTTATTTTTGCTTTCAAAAAAAAAAAAGTCAAGTGCATCAATGGCTCAATGAATAAACACATCCAAATCTCTCAAAGGCCGTGTTCGGTACTACAAAAACCCACAACGGGTCGGACCGGGTCTTTGATGGGGCATGTGAGACATGTCGGCCTAAACAAAAACCCAACCCAACCGGTTGCCATCCCTAATGATAATGTTCTCCTTTAACCGCTTGTGGGGCCTGCTTAGATGCCTACTCATTAGTGAGGGTGGGGTGCATGGAAAGGTCTTCTTATGAATAAGGAGTCGACAAAAAAGAATGAGCCCCGTTAGATAATTCTAGCTCTTGATTTAAAACCCATAAAACTTAGTGGTCTTCTAACCATAAGTTTATTACAGATTCAATCCAATGGTGAAGAAAGGTTTGATGAGTAGTGAAGTTGGGGCCTACTGCCAGATCATGAGGGGGGTGAGAGTGAATGGGCCCACACTGATCAATGGTGGGCCCCACCGAAGTTGACTGCATATAAGAAATAAGGATGCCCATTGGAGAACATTTTTCTCATAATATCATGTCTTCTCTTTGGGTAAAATATCTGATCTTTTGAAGGGAGTCCTGCCAACCTAATTGAGTGTGCCCCAACTGTTAAAATAAAGCCAATTATAATAAAGGGAAATTCTCAAAAACTCCCCTATATTAAAAGGGAAGTTTCTGCTCCTATCTATTAGCCAATGATTTAAGAGAATTTATAAAAGATCCACAGTTTTAAGAGAATCTTTAGAAGAGAGAATGGATAAGTGTACCATTGATGACACATGTCACACTTTCACCGGCTAAAAGAGGGGCTTTTTTTTTTTTTTTTTGTGAAAAATGCCCGGGGAATTTTGTAGCGTAACTCTATAATAAATGTTCAATGACAGGCCAAAATTTAAAGCAAAACAAGACGAAGTGCTTTTCCATGAAATTTTCACTTTCTCTTCTATTTTGATTTCAATTACCTTTAATGGAGGAAATGAAAGTATTCTTCTTTTTTTTTAGCAAGAAGAAAAGCAGTGGCTGAGAGAAATGAGTCAGGGCTTGCTTTGAACCTTCAGAGAAAGCAGAGAAGTGATACTTTATTTACTTCCCTGCCACATTTAGGCTCTATATGGTTGGCCCATCTTATATGGTTCTACAGGTTAAAGGACCCAGTGAAAATGCACTTGTCCCTTCAGAAAAAAAAAAGAAAAGAAAAAAGAGCACTTTTCCTCTATTATAAATGCTGACTCGCGACGTCTAAGGCCAGCCTTATAATTCCATCCGGGAGCCAGCTTTACAATCAAAGTTTAACTGCTGGCCTCTGTATTGTCCGAGAACATATTTCATTCTGACTGGCAATTAAGGCCCCTGCTAAGTCTCCAAAAAATATATATTAAATGTATATATTTCCTTACAATATTAATTTAAAAAAGTAAATCTAAAATAAAAAAATTATTTATCTTTTATTCTAAAATAAAAAATATATATTGCATTTAGCATTCAGAAATTTCTATACCTGAGAACTTATTTAGAAAGTAAGTAGTGCTATAAAATTGTATAAGCTATAATTATATTTGAATTAATTTTAATGTAGAAATAGTCGGAAATAAACATGTTAAGTTAAAACAGTATTCATTTCATCTCTTAATAAGTTACTAAAATATAAAAATCATAAAACCAATTTTCAAAAATGTATAGAAAAATTCATATATTCTTTAAGATTTTATAAATTGCGATCTGTGTTGCTATTATAAAAAAAAGATAGCCCTATTTAAACGTTAAATGAACAAAAATAATTTTAAATTGAAAAAGATGAAACCTGGTAATGTCATATTTAAATGTACAAAATTGAGAAAAACATAATATCATGTGAATCCCAGAAAATTTGGTATCGTAAATTTTACTCATTTTTAAAATTATATGTTAGGCCAAAAGCCCGAGACAGGGCTCGCCATGGCGAGCCAACTGCTTGCTATAGCGAGCGTGGTGGAAATCACCCAGTTTAGTCCGAACTCTTATCAATTGCTTGCTATAGCGAGCGTGGTGGAAATCACCCAGTTTAGTCCGAACTCTTATGAAGAGTTTGTGTAGACTTTCAATTCTGAGTGTATTATTCTTAGAAGTCTCTTGGACGATCTTGAGGCTATATATTAGGTGTTTTCCTCAAACCAAAGGCATCAATTACCTCTCTCACTATTCCGGGTAAGAAAGGTCTTAGATAGAGAGAATTTTTCTCTATAGCAATCAATAAAGAGATTGGGCTGAAACCTTTTGCTCTAAAAGGTTATGTGCTTCTACTTCTTTGTAGAAGGCGTGTGCATCTTGGCCTAAAGGTGTTAAAGGAGGATCAAGCATGGGGAGCGGTGCACAGCGGGGTAGTCGTGGCAACAGGATAAGTTGTGCAAGAACAACTACAGTCCTTAGGTCAATATACTGACTAAGATAAAGGAGCTGTGAGTATATCTTGTAACCGTTCAATAGTGATTGGTTTTTCAGATCGTGGTTTTTCCCCTGGTAAGGGTTTCCACGTTAAATTTGTGTCTGCCTTCTTGTGGTGATTGCTTGGTAGATAGCTTTGCAAATTCTATCTTGTTTGGTTGGTTACATCATATGTGCATCGGTTAATTGGACTAGCTTACCCATTCCATTCTAGTAAAGTGCAAACTTTCAATTGGTATTAGAGCGGGTTGCTATTCTATTGTGTAGATCATATTTATTACTAGAATGAGTATCTACCACGAAAGCACTTTAACCAATAAGCCTCCTTCGTTGAACGGTACCAATTATGTTTATTGGAAAGCCATGATGGTTGCCTTCTTGAAAGCCATAGATATTAATGTTTGGAAGTCCACTGTGAATGGTTATTCCTTACCTACTGTCACTACTGATGGGGTAATTGGTCCCAAATCTAAGGAACATCGGACTAAGGATGAGGCACTGGCTACCATCTACAACTCTAAGAAGACAAAAAAATGATCCAACCGCAGGTTCCAGTTTTCCCAGGTTGCAGCCAATCTTGGTGAACGCCTCCAACCAGGCATAAATCAAAGTAAAGAGAATTCAGTCTGTAAAGCCTCTATATGATTGATATGCATTAGCATTGTTCATCGATGCGGTGGTAATGTCCTTAAGTCCTGGTCAATGAGGAGAAAGTCTAAATTGAAACATGTTTTTGTTCATCTTTTAACTTTTTTTTTTCTTTTGTAACCCAGGGTATCCCTGCTCACCCCAACCTAAGAGCCTTTGGCCCTGAGCCCAAGAGACACTCGATTCTGGACAGCCAAGAATTGATCCCTTGGAACACTTGCATACCCTCTTATCCACATACAAAAATAGGAAAGCCCATGATCTTTTACTTTTTTGGGGCAATATTTAATATTTAAATGGAGAGTGCGGTTCACTGAAGAGTGAATGTATTTGGGAAGATCAATAAGAGAAAGCATTTTTTTTTTTATATGATTAACATTCGAATCTCATAGAAGAATGGATGTACATAGGATCATCTACAGTGATGGCTCAGGAAATTAAGTTAATTGTTTTTCCCTCTAATTGCCTTATATAAAGACTTCCTCTCCGGTTTCCACCCTCCCTAGTATTTTGTAGGGATGGCAATGGACCTTCGGCTGAAGAGCTGACTTTAAGCCCAAGATGGCAAACGATGAACCTCTTTCTGCCAGTTCACCTAATGATCCAACCTGAAAATTTTGGCCATTGGCCTTTATTTTTAGGCCGTTTGCAAATTGGTTTGGGCGTTGGTCTGTTAAACTTAATTAATTAATCTCTTTGAACCAATGTGACCTTTTTGAAATAGCTGCTCCTATTTCACTAACATCTAAGGCTGAACTTCAACCTCCTACCCTGGACTTTTTTATGGAAGATACGTGGGTCATTCTAAGTTGATAATAAGCTCGACCTTTCTACGATTGCTAAGACAAATGACGACATTTAAGGACTTTTGCAAGGGTTTTCTGCAGAGTTGCCTCCAAGGCCCTAATGATGTGGTTGTGTGATGCTGGAGTTTTGTGGCACAATTTCCTTTTGATGATGCCAAGGAAAAGCAATTCACCCCCACTCCTACAGCAAATGGTCTTTTGTGGAGTTGGGAACAAATTGGAGAAGCATTGCATCTCCGAGCCGCTTTTAGCCTGATTTTGTTGGCTTCAATCTTGTCTTCGGGGAGTTGGTCGTTCTTCAGGAAGGCGCTGATAGGATCCATCCAGCTAGGACCAAGATCAATATACAAGACTTGCCGCCGCGATGGGAGCTCTATGCTCAGTGTTTCCAGCATCCCTACCTCGATTGTTCTTTTCTTTCCGGCCTCAATCAACAGCCGATGCTAGGTTAGCAAGGGCGTTGGCATGGGAGTTAGATTCTCTGCCGATCTGTTTGATCTCGTCTCTTTGGAACTAGGAGAAGAGCTGCTTTGTGTGAGACAAGTAAGCTGCCATCCTTGCATCACGAGTTTAGTAGTCTCCGCTAAACTGGCTTGTCACTAATTAAGAGTCGCTGAAGACTATTAGTCGCTGTGTCCCCAAGATCTTAGCGCTGCCAAGTCCCGCGATTAGCGCTTCGTACTCAGCTTCATTATTAGATGCCCTGAAGACTAGCGTTAGGGCTTGCTCAATGACAAAGCCTTTTGGAGATTGAAAGACTCTGCCAGCGCCAGACCTTTTTGATGTCGAGGATCCGTCAACGAAAATCTTCCAAGCTGAATCGAGGAACTGGTTCCAAGATTGTTCGTGCTCGGTTTCGGTGGCTCTTTTATCTACATTGGTAACTTCTTTCCCCTTATTGCCCCTAGTTCGGTGCCGAGCTAGCTTGGTGCGGAACTTGGAGAGATGAATTCCACAAGGAAATTTGCTAAAACTTGGGCTTTGATCGCCGTTCTGCGTTGATATTGGATATCGTACTGCCCCAGTTCGACGACCCATCTTGAGATTCTTCCAGAGAAGTCCGCTTTCCTGAAAAGGGACTTAAGCAGATGTTCTGTAACAACCACTATTGTGTATGTCTGGAAGTAATGTGGGGAAGAAGAGAGAACTGAGGATATGTTGTCTTGCATGCCTTTGCTTGCTTTACCTCATGCATATATATAGGTGTTGGTCACCTCAGACCCTTCCTTAGTGGGAATTGGTGGGAGTATTCTCCCATCGGACCATACCTTTTCTCCTCAGTGGAGGTAGGTAGAGGTACTGTTCCATCGAACCATACCTTGACCTTTTGCATGATTGTTGATGTGATGGTTGGATAAGATCTACGCCTTATCTATATCCGGTGCCCATCTTATCTATCAGTGCGTAGCCGCAATCTCATTAAAGCTGATTGACAATATTACCCACCTTGATTGACCGAGCTGCTGGAGGTAACGAAATCAAGTACGGCCTCATCATAGATCCACCTCGGCACTGCTGCCGAACTGCACAAACGTGGTACTCTTACCGAGCTGCATAGGAAGAGGGGGTCGGCTGGTACTTTTACCGAGGCTGACCGAGCTCCAGAAGTTGAGATTAAGACAAGCTTAACTGGTACATTTGTAGAAATCAGGGCTTATCTCAGTATTATGAAATGCCCCCACACAGGTATATATGTATTGTGCCAAACACTATATTACAGTTTAATTCATTGTACTTGTCGTATTTGAAGTTAGGCGGATCAAAATACAAATTCAATGAAACTATTCTAGTGAACTCTACGATGAGTATTGAATTGCAAACTGTGAACTCGAACACAAGCTGGTCAAAATTGAACCAGGTAGTGGAAATTTGTTACCTTGAATGACACCGATATTTCCATGTCTTGTTCTCGCTTCCATTTCACACTTCAAGCTAAGTGGAAAATACTATTATCAAATATTGCAAAATAAAGCAATTCATCCATTCATTTTTCACATCACTTCCTGCATTCCTTTCCCAGTTTTGCAACTGTTTGCCCATACAAGTTACCGTTGAACTCTTTTTTAGAATCTTGATGACAATGAGGTTCTTTCAGTAGCTGTTTTGATGTTTAATATATAGAACGCATTAATCTATCTTATAAAAAAAAATCACAGATTTTTCTTGGAATTAAGATATTTAGAAATACAAGAATTATGGAATTTCTGGAATAATTGGAATTCTCCTTATTGCGTCTTTGTGTTTGATAAACCTGAAATTTCCGTCTGGAACTGGGATTTGGGATTGGCAGATAGTTAGAGCACGTCAAAGCACTTGTTTTAGTTGGAATTTGGAATTCTAAAAATATTAGAATTTGAGGGCATATGGACTGTAAATTCCTTTGCTTCCAAGTCTTTTTGGATCCTTGCGAGGGCAGGTAGCTCATTTTATGCATAAATTAGGACTAATGCATGTATATAGCTTGAGCTACCTTTGTTTGATAGTAATTATTATAGTCCTTCCTATAACCAGTTATGGTAAATATAAATACAGGTACTAAATTTAGCGCAGGGCAATTGATTTCCAAGGCTGCAGACAGGGCCCGGGAATTGTGCAAAACGCCTTGAATTTTCTATTGTGAGGCATCTAATTGTGAAATATGCATTGTAAACTTTTATATGTTTATTTGAATTTGTTATTCTCTTGGTTTTTCCAGCCACTAACCTTTTGTTTCTACTTGTAACAATTGCTTTGGAAAATCAATTTATTAATGACATTGGATTGACAATTGTAAGACTGTTTAAGTATTTTAATAGGCATTTTGAACATGGGAAAAGGTGGAAAGATATCTCAGGCTTAAACCTTTCCGGAAAAAAAAAATGTAAAGTTTAAAATTCCACATCATTGTTCTTTGTTTTTATGTACTCTATGGGATTCTACTCAAACCCATGTTTTATACAGCAACCTTAACAAAAGCTTTTCTTTTTCTTCAAAAAATTCAGTAACAAAAATTATTAATGCTTGTCGTAACTATCCAGTTTAGGTGATGCATTCTGCATGTAATTGGAATGGGAAGGAAAAGTCTGACTGAATAAGAATCCCCAGTCCAGTATTGGTGATGCATGCTATATGTAATTGGAATGGGAAGAAAAAATTTCACTACATAAGAATCCCCTCCTTGTAACCTAGACTCTCTGAAGAACTCTGGAGAATTGGAGGTATAATTCCTGTTTTGGTAAGGAATCAGCTTCTTGATTGATGTCTGTGTAGGCTTGTGAGGATTCAACTGACAGAGACGGTTAAAGCTTCCAATTCTCCTTCAAAATAAAAGCTATAACCATTATGGATCATTTCCTCTTCTCTTAGTCTGCCATGTATTCTTTGAATCCTCCTCAAGGATTAGATTCCCTACAATCTTTTCCTTAAAAATTGTAAATGCTTGATGGGCAGCCATGATCCCCACTCCGTTAGATTTCTTGAACCCAACCAGTCTTGAAGATGACTGGGACAGATTTTATACATAAAATGAAGTATCGAATATGATATGACATGATACATTGCCTATTTTGAAATATCCGGATTCTAGGTACTATAGGTTGTTGTCGTTGTTTCTCAATACCTCTCCAATCCCTGCTGGACCATGTGTACCCTTGGTTGCATCATCCACATAAAATATCAACCAATGTTGCCTAGTTTTTACTATGTAATCTTGTGTGAAGCTCTTTCCTCCCCTTCCCTTGTTGTAACTTCAAATCTGTCATCTTAATGCCTCTTTAGTTCTTCTCCGGTTGTACTCCAATGTGCTACTTTACATTTTTTTTCTTCTATTGATTCATCCATTTGTCTTTTGTTTATTTGTTTATTTGTTTGTTTGTTTGTTTGTTTTTTACTCCTTTTTACTTTAAACTCCCTTATCGTTCCCTTCCTTAGAAACCAAATCATTGCTTTGAATGTCATCTCATGCACCTCAAGACTGAGGAAAGACCTCACATCTCTAGCAAAACTGCATAGCACTAAAATGTGTTCCATTGGGTAATCCCTGCAGCTACATAGCTGGCAGACTTGGAGACTGTCTGGTGGGACATATCTTCTTGATTGTGTTGCAGTTGTAGGTGCACCATCAAAGATCCCTAAGGGGTACCACATCCACTCAACATGGGTCCCACATATTACAAACTTACAAACTAATAGATTTTATTGTTTTTAGCTTTTAATTTTGGGGTTTTGACATATTAGTCCACCTTAAATCTGATTTTCCTAATTTCATTTTCATGACCGAAATTCAGATAAGACACTAAGACGCCACATTTCTTGACCCATGTGATAGCACCCTCCTAGGATGGATCCTTGACAGGCGTTTTGAGATAGGACGCCACATTTCTTGACCCATTTCCTCTTGATAAAGCGCAAATCCTGATAATGTGTTATTGTGGAAAGGCTTAATGCATGCAGGTTGAAGCCTGTATTGTACAACCACAATGTCAAATGCAGAATGTGCTAGATTTAAGCTGTACGTCAAGTGGACTCCATTCTTTGTTGGCACATGATTGGATGGCTTTGATATAATGGACATTCTTTATTGGCAGGTGTACGCTGAGTGGAGGGCCTGGATGTTCATGTGCTATATGCTTTGGCTATTTGACTAGATCATACAAATTATCTTTGACTTTTTGAGTTTATCACCAATCCAATATCATATGAGGATAATTTGGAATTCATACTGTGAGGCATTAAGAACGTTGATTCTTTTTTTTTTTTTTTTTTTTAAGGAAATTTGGGTATTTCTATGATGCGCATGTTTCTTTTCTTCCTTGAACCTCTGAAACAGGAGATGAAGAAGGCGGGGGCAATGAAAAGATCAAAGAACCTCAGGAAGATGAAAGCAATTGAGAAAGCCATTTGTAAAAGTGAGCAGTCAGAGGAGAAAATCTCAAAGAGCAAAATCAAAGTACAGAGAATTCAGTCTGCAAAGTCGCTATACGATTGATAGGCATTAGCAATGCTCATCGATGATGCAGTGGTAATGTCCTTAACTCCTTCTCAATGAGGAGAAGGGTAATTTGAAAAGTACTTTTGTTCGTCTTCTTACTTTAAATTTTTTGGTAACCGAGGATATCCCCTGCTCAGCCCAACTCAGGAGCCTTTGGCCCTGAGCTCGAGGAACACTCGATTTTGGACACCCAAGAACTAATCCCTTGGGGCACTTGCATACTCTCCTATCCACATACAAAAACTAGGAAATTCCATATTCTTTTACTTTTTTGGGGCAATATTTAAATGGAGAGTGCGGTTCACTGAAGAGTGAATGTATTGGGAAGATCAATAAGAGAATGCAATTTTTTTTATATGATTAACATGCGAATCTCATAGAAGAATGGATGTATTGTAACATAGGATCATCTACAGTAATGGCTTAGGAAACAAATTTTTACTCATTTTGCAACAAATTAAGTTATTGTTTTTCCCTCTAATTGCCTCATATAAAGATTTCCTCTCCGGTTTCCACCCTCCCTATTATTTTGTAGGGATGGCAATAGACCTTCAGCTGAAGAGCTGACTTTAAGCCCGAGATGGCAAACGGTGAACCTCTTTCTGCCAGTTCACCTGATGATCCAACCTGAGAATTTTGGCCATGGGCCTTTTTTTTTAGGCCGTTTGACAAGTGTGTTTGGATTTCTGTCGACAGTAATGGACCTGTTTGCAAATTGGTTTGGGCATTGGTCTGTTAAACTTAATTAATTAATCTCCTTGAACCAATGGGACCTTTTTGAAATAGCTGCTCCTATTTCACTAAGATCTAAGGCTGAACTTCAACCTCCTACCCTGGACTTTTTTATTGAAGATACGTGGGTCATTCTAAGTTGATAATAAGCTCGACCTTTCTATGATTGCAAAGAGAAATGACAACGTTGAAGGACTTTTGCAAGGGTTTTCTGCAGAGTTGCCTCCAAGGCCCTGATGATGTGGTTGTGTGATGCTGGAGTTTTGTGGCACAATTTCTTTTTGGTGATGCCAAGGAAAAGCAATTCAACCCCCAACTCCTACAGCAAATGGTCTTTTGTGGACTTGGGAACAAATTGTAGAAGCATTGCATCACCAAGTGGAGAAATGATGAGCACAACTCCCGAAATGAAAGGCTTTTCCTTACCGCTGAGGAATCTTTTGACTTTTCGATTGGAGAAAAGATGGAGAAAGGGTGAGTGGAACCCATCTATAAAATAAATTCTATTTTATTTATAGTACTGAAAAAGGGATCAATTGATTTTTTTCTTAACCAGTAAAGATTTGGTTTGCTTGGAGAGGAAGATCTAAATAGCAGAAGCTATATGCATAACATAATAGGATGCTTTAGCGATATTTTTGAAACTTAGCAGCAATGTTTAAAAAATGACTTGAAACTTAGCAGCAATGTTTAAAAAATGACTTGAAAGTTTTGTGATCATCGTTGAAATAAAAGACGAGAAAATTTGACAAAAGCAGTTTTTGGCAATAAATTAAGTTAGTTTTACAATTATTTATTTTTTATTACTGAAAATGAATTTATGTTCTTTGAGATTTTCATGATAATAGGGGAAACCCCAAATTTGAAAAATACCTCAATGATTTTCCATATTATACCAGAGAATGATATTTGTGACACTTGAAACTGACCAACATGCCATGTGTTTCATTAAAATAATAGATCCTAAGATTTCATCATAAAAATAAGAGGAAACAACGGGAAAAATCCCCATAGGACCCTATAGGATCGACGAGGACTCAGTAGCATGTTGAAGACGGGAGGGGGTCTTTAAGCTCCTCTTCAGTCTTTTTTTTTTTTTTTTTTCTAATTATTTTGCGATATAGTCGATATCGACCATTTTGTATTGTTCAGCAAATAAGACAGTTATATGTTGGAACAAATCTAATTGACAGATTGGTCGATATCGATCATTAGGAGGAAATAATAATGGTCGATATCGACCATTTTGTCGTGTTCAACGAATAAGACAGTTATAGATTGGAGAAAATCTAACTGGTCGATATCGACCATTAAAGTTGATATCGACCATTAGAGCCAAGAAGAAAAAAAAAGCACTATATTGACAAAATGACCGAGAGTACCAAGAGCAAGAGAAGAGAGAGATAATGGGGGCGAAGAGAACCTCGATCGTCCATTTTACAACATCAAATTTGGAGTGGGTTGTTTTCTTTTTCCCCCCTCTGGGTCTTTGACAGTTCTTCCATTTGGGGGTTTTGAGGTTGATTTGGGGAGGTTTTAGGGGTGATTGGGGTTTATGCTTTTGTGGGTATTTGATGTTGTTGACTGTGATTTGTGAAAAAAGGGTTGTTTTGGAGTTCTTTCTTCTGGTGTCATTTTGATGATACTTGGGTGTTTTGAGGAAATGAGATATTGATCAGGAAGTGGTTGAGAGTACTCAAGCTTGGAGGTCTTGGGGTTGATTATGTTGTATGGAAAGAAGGGTTTTGATTCATTACTTTAAATGATTCGGAAGTAATTTAGGAACCCCGTGGTGTGGGAACAGCCTTTTTCTTTCTTCTTGGGATTCTCATTTCTAAGGCTTCTGTTAAAACATTAATCTGAACTTCTTGATGCTCTTTTGGATTGTTGCAACTAGATGCAACCTCTTTCCCTCTGGGTTTTCATCAACCGTGGCGCCGTCATTGTGGTAAGACCCAGATGCTACTAATCCAGGGCTATCCATGGAATTATTTTTCTCTCTGTAGATTTGCGTTTCGGGGTGTCTGCTCTTCATCTTCTTGTGCTCCCAAGTTTGAAAAACATCACTTCCAAAATGGTGTACCCATATTCCAGTCTGTTGCTTCCCTTCAATGTTGATGGACTCAAATTTATCAGCCATTTTTTGTGCCTTTTCATTCAGTCCATATTGATTAGTTTCGCTTGATTGAGAGAGAGAGAGAGAGAGAGTGAGAGAGAGGTGTTTGGTTACAGATGAGAGCAGGTCCTGATCTTATTGAGGTGCAGCCATTGGAATAAAAAGATCATCATGAACACTACAGAATGATTGATATCGACCAACGTAAAAAAAGCCCCTCCCTTCTTCAACATGCTATTGGATCCTCGTTGATCCTATAAGGTCCTAAGGGGATTTTTCCCGTAGTTTCCTCTAAAAATAAATAATAATAATAATAATAATAATAATAATAATAAAAGCCATTTTTATTGAGTAAGTAGCAATACTTATTTAGAGGCTCGCACTTCTCTATAAATCTTTCTTTTGTGCTTGACTTGATCTAAACTGGAATTATCATCATCAAAGTTTTGTTCTAACTATGATGATCTAAATTGGAATAAGTAGAGGTAATTTTGCTAGTCAATACATACATAGAGAACAAGAAAAAGAAGCCAAAAAACCGAACTGTTGGGACAGCACATGTCAGGATTATCACCGTAAAGGAAAATTATTGTGTAATTTAATGACTGTAAGCCTAACACCATGCCGTGTTAATAGACAAAAGCTATGTCAATGGGACTATTGACCCCACAAAATACAAAAGGTGATGATGCAAGAAACCAAATTGCTAATATTCATATATTATGAGATTAGGGTTTTAAATTTTGGGATTGGGTTCTTGGCCTTTTAGGTGATAGATCCCACCTTTAAGTGAGTCAAAAGTTTTTTAAACTCATCTAGAAGACCCCACCTACTTCCAACAGATGCCACTTATCCTGCCTGACCCTCAAAATGTAGCATACGTACTTGGTTTGGATCCATTTAGCTAGGTTTGAAGCTTGGGTTTGTATCTCCTGAACCCAACAGAGAAATATTTAGTCTGGATCTGGATCTAGATCTAGGTCCATACAGTATTAAATTGTGGACCTGAATGTTACCTAAAATGGCCTTTTGTTTGCAATTTTTCATATAACAACAAAGACCCTCCTCTTACAAAAAAAATGTTTTATCAAATGGTTTGTCTGCATTGTATATCATGTCAACTTACACATGAAAAATGACACTTCATTTTTTCTTGTGTAAGAGAAAGTATTATTACTCAAAAAAAAAAAAAAAAGGAAAAACGTAGAAGCACAAATTATTCTCAAACAGTTAGTCCGGCAAATTATGGGTCCACACAATCTCATTAGTTAAAGAAAGACAGAACTTCGTCAAAATGATGAGCCACCACATTTACAATTTTTTTAGACCAAAACAAAATCCTGCCACATCAAAAGCTAATGCTGCTTTATGAACGTCCAAAATCTTAGAATCAATAACATGATAACTTAATAGCCTCACTGATTCTAAAGCATCCGATAAAATAATTATAATATTAGTCATAGAGAATTGTGCGGCCCACGTAGCATGGGTCTCATATCAGATCAAGTAGATAGTAGTTGCCAATATAGAAAAAGAGTCCTACTAGTCATTACCTGTCTTTTATTTTATCATCAATTTTTTTAAATCTTCTAAGTGATTATTAAAAGTGTCAAATCATGCTCATTTTTATTAGGATTCGAGATCTTCTGCTACTCAGATCCACAGGAAATTCATGAGAATCGATCTGCAATGGGGACAAATTGATTAAAAATATGAAGTGAATGAACAGTGGTCAAAACTCACTCAATAGGAGTTAGGCCTAACTATAGTCATATTTGTCCTAAAAAATTAATTGTGGTCAACACTGCATGCATTTGGCAATAAAATTTGGCTAGAGGTAAGCATTTATGTTTAGCTGTAGATTTTTATTAATTGAATTTGAGCCTCGGTCGCAAATGCTGAGAATTCCAACTCTCTTATTAAAGAGAATTTGGCAAGGCTTTATATATACGCGTTTGAGCCTTCCACCTATGAGCTTCAGCTTTTGGATTGGTAAATGGCATCTCACATTGCAAGGCTTTAAAGATGGCTAATTAGTTAACTTGGCCCCGCAGAATAAAAAAAAATATAAAAATAAAAAAAAAGGTGGACAAAATGAAGGAACGCCTTCTGTTGTAAACATTTTCATGATATTACATCCGAGAAAAAACAAGGAAAAAAGATTTGATTTACATAAAAAGAAAACAATATTGGAAAAAGTAGAAATATAGACCGACGATCATTCATTCATTCATTCATGTGTCTTTCACAGTTGCCAGCTTCTGGGAGATAGCTGCCGCACAAGGGAATGTGGGGGAAAGTTGAGGTCCATTTGGAGATGTTCTGCTTTTCTTTTGGTTCCCTGTCGTTCTTGATCTTCTTCCAATTCGTAACAGGATTCTGGACGCTCTGAGAAGAAAGTCTGGAGGTGCATTTTGGTGTTGGCATTGTCCCACTCCAATGAGTCCCACCATCTTCTGCTTCCTTTGATCTGTTTGAGAGAGGATGGTAGACTGTTTATAGAGAAAGGAAGCATCTTCAGCATTGGGCAATTGAATACATCGATTTCTTCAAGGGAACTGCAAATTAATGTTCTCTTACATATACTCTTCAAGTTCGGCAGATCAGATAATTTTATTCTCTTCAACCTTGGTAGTGTGATGGGTATGTTATTGTTTGCTTCACCCATGTCTCCCATATCCACTACCATCTCCTCCATCACTCTGCAGTATCCAACAATTATCTCTTCAAGGTTTTGGAGGGTCTGGAACCACCCAACCGATAATACATACTTCGGCTTTGGACATTTATAGAAGTCTATGCGCTTGAGGTTTGCTAGGTTGTCACCCTGAGTCGGTTCCTCCATGTTTATGGTACTCAAATTGTCCAAGAAGCTAATCAACAACTTAGTTAAGTTGCTCGTAGGAAAAGCAACAGAGTTCATACACCATCAAAGACGTATACAACACATTCCCGACTATAGAAAACCTCTTGTATTTCTTTTAGATCAAAGAATAATTTGCCAACTGTAAGAAGGAAGCAATTTAAACCTCGCCAATGCCTAGATCTTACATAGGACAAGAAAGCACTCGAGTCCACGAAGTCGAGAAGAAGTTTTTTTAAATGCATCAACCTCACAATGTCTTCCACACCTGCTCCCCTTCCATTTCTATCTTCATTTGATGACCACTTCCATTTACTCTCCACCATTGACAGCTCTTCTAAATGGGACAAACTGGATATTGCGCCAACAGGAACCATTTCTAACCTTTTTGTGGCAGAGAGGCGAAGGACTCTAAGATTGGTTAAACTGTCCATTCCATCTGGCAAATATTTGATTGCGGTTCCAGAGAGGTTCAACACCCTAAGTTCTGTGAGTTGAACAAGTGAAGGAACCTCTGTCAAATTCCAACAATCCCTTATCAGCAGAGCATGAAGGTTTACTAAGTTGGACAATGATTGCGGTAAACACGTGATGTCAGTATCGGACAAATCCAAAACCCTAAGGTTTTGCATGTGTTCAAAGAATAAATGATCGATATTGCCCAATCTAGAACCTTCCAATAACAAGGTAGAGAGCTTCAGACACGTGGATTGACATGAAAGCATTTCAATGTTGCTGTACATTAAAGATACTCTAATTACATCATCCATCAAATTCTCATCCCTTGGAAACTTACCTACATTGGAACAGACCTTGACCACAAATTTATGACTCTTCCTTGTGATGGCAATAGCTAAATCTCTGAGTAAATCATGCATCTTTACAAAACTTCTACTGTCACACTCGCCATTCTCCAGCATACACGCATCTTTTAAATCATGTATTATTGTGTAGCCTTTATCAAACGCCTTCTCTCGATCCTCGATTTCATCAAAAAATCCATCTGCCATCCACTTCTCAATTAAAGAATCGCATACTATTTCATCATCTTCAGGATATAAGGCACAATACAAGAAACAATCTCTGTGTATTTGAGTTTTCAAATGATCAAAACTGAATCTCAAGCAAGAGAAGACATCATCTTCTAGGCCTTCAAGATCAGGCCTCGAGTTTTTCAAGTCTTCCAATGCATTCCTCCATATTCTAATATCATCCACACCCCTCATAGCTGCCCCCACGGTAATGATTCCAAGAGGCAAACCATCACACTCTTTAACAACATCCTTTGCAATTTGTTCTATTTCTGGTGAAAGCACAAAATCAGCACCAATTTTTTCCTTGAACAAGATCCATGATTCATCCTCGGTAAGAGCATCCACTTTGATTGTCCTTTGACTACCCATCCCTCGACATACGTTTTCAAATCGAGTAGTCCACACTATCTTGCATTTGTTTTCTTCATTTGGTTCAGGAATCCCAATATCTTTCAGAGCAAATTGCCTCCACATGTCATCCAAAATGAGCAGGAACTTGCCAATTAGGTTGAGAGCCCTAAATATCTCAGCCGATCTACGAAGTGCATCTTCAGTATTGGACAGGCTTAAACACAACTCTTTGGAGACATCATCTTGCAATTTCTTTAGATTCGACTCCTTAGAAACTGTCACCCAAATGACTCTATCAAATGTTCCAACATTCTTGATGTTATTGTGAATGTGGGTCATTATGGTCGTCTTGCCCACGCCCCCCATACCATAGACACCGATCTTTCCTACCTCAACCTCCATTAGACATTCCTCTATCTTTTGCAAATTTTTTAATGCAGTTGTTTCACCCACAATTTTTATTGGAGGAAAAGTCTCTACACTACCTACCAACAAGTCAACAAGCAATCCCTCGTGAAATCGCCCATTCTCTTTTAGCTCAACTGCTTCTTTAATCTTCTCCTCGACTTCCTTGGCTAGATTCATGCGGAACTGAATATGAGTCCAACTCGCTTCTCCGAGCTTTTGTTTAATGTCATGCACTTTATCTTTAATATTTTGCACATTTTTCAACCATAATTCTACCTCTCTTTTTGGCTTTTTCCCATATTGCAGTTTTGCTGTTTCTAAATCTGTCTGTACATCGATCTCACGACAACTCAACTCTTCAATTTTCTTATCTAAAATATCCCCATTTTCCTTTAGACTTTGCAGAGGTGCATATATTGCCTTTCCCATTTCAAATAACATCCGAAGAGGCCCCATGTCCACTATGCAAAGGAATAAACAATTAATTACTCAAAATATAGTAGGTAAAGTAAATATATACACAACAAATTCAATTATTTAAACATTATGCTCTTTCCTTTGTAGATTTCTTGAAGCATGATCTTATATACTTGAATTGCAGAAACTTAGTCCACCTGATTTATATATTAGCCATTAGCTTGATAAAACTACATCCAAACCTTTAAATAGCTAGTTCCACCATGAATATGATTTGCATATATAAAAGGATAGTGTAAAAATAAAAGAAGGAAGGGAAAAACACCGTCTCATGCTCGATATAGAAGATGAAACTGTCAATATTTGAGTGTTAGACATAGATAAACTTGGGTTGGTGAGCAAGCTAACGGTGCATTCTTTTAAATTGATAGAAGGTTGGACCAAGTTTCTACAATCCACTTGTGTGGAAAAATGGTTGACAAAGGCTCTAGATAAATGAGACACATAGGAAGAAACATAAAGGTACATCCGGAACAAAATTATAGAGGAAAAAAAAAAAAAAACAATGGCTTATCTTATATGAAAACCTGTTGAGTACTTAATTAATCAACCAAGTTGACTTCATTTGGCCATGCATTGACTTAGTTTGACTGAGTTTCTTAAAATATTCGTTGAAATCCTCATTAGTAATTGGACTCATTAAAAGTAATACACTCAATTCACTGGGAGAACTTTGAAAACTCTAAATCATACCATTCAATACTTGAGATTTTTAGAAAAACAATTCTTTGTTTTAGTGTTGATGATGAGGGATGAGCCGCGTGCGTGAGTACTTTACCTTACCAAAAAAAAAAAAGCTTCCATTTACAAGAGCCGATCAAGAGATATCCTAGACTTCTTATTTAGTTGACTTACCATGGTTTAAAATAACAGCCGTTACCGTTTCATATCCGCCGTTATGAAACGGTAATGGCCTATACCATTATTTTATTTTTAATATAACGGTCATAACGTCACGGTATCAAAAAATAGTGAAAATAACGGTCCATAACGGTCATAACGGCCAATATAACGGTTGTAAGTTGTAACGGTTATAACTGATCATAATTGCCGATATTTTGAAAATAACGGTCAAAATATCGGTTCACAGTGATTTTTTTTTTTTAAACTTTCTTTTCCCTTCCTTTTCATTTCTTTCTTTCCCAAACTATTTGTGCAGCCTCTTAAGACTATGCTAGAGCTTCCCAAGCTTCTTTTTTCACCAAAATTCAAGTGATTTGCAAGAATTTGGTAGATTCTCATATGATGGTTTCTTCCCTCCTCAACCACGATACCCTTATGGTCATACTTCGTTGTTTTAATTAATTAGTTAACCTTGATGTAGTAGTAAATGTTGCTTGAAAGTTGAAATTCATTCTTGATTTACTTGGTGGTTGAGTAATTGAGTATTGTACGTCTCTACTACTACTTACTAGTTTATTGACTTTAAGTGTTTAACAATAACGATTAGTTCAAAATTATGGTTGCAATGCATACTGTAAAATTTGTGATATTTGAACTTGTTTTAATATATACATGTAAACCTATTTAATTCATTTTAGACTTTATGAGTTTCTAATAAGACAGCGACACGGGATGTAATGACTTGGGGGGACCGATATTTTTCTTTAAAGTGTTCACTAATGGAAAAAAATATTGTTTTCTAGCATTTTAGAATATTCTGGACTTTTTGGATATATTTTAGGATTTTTTTAGGGTAAAATAAAAATTTGCACCACGATGGACTGCGACGACCGTGAACCGCGACACAATGCGATGACCACGATGACGACCGCGACCGCGATTTTTGAACCATGCGACTTACAACATTCACATCGAATGTTATTAATATATTTTCGCAAGACCTTTTTTTTTTTTTTTTTTTTACATTTGTTACTTTTCTTTTACATACGAACTCTTAAAGGCTCAATATTTATTGAAAACCTCTTGGGGTTTAAGGCCTTCCCTTCTCCTAGCTAGGTTCCATTTATCTAAAAAAATAAAAAAATGATTTTCAGTTCAAAAGGGAAACGGTCCTAAAATATATATATATATATATATACATATATTTTTACCCTTCTTTTACTATAATTAATAGGAAATTAGCCTTTGATACTCTATCCCAAATGGCAAGCATATAACTTCGATTATTTATCAGAACTTTGCAAATGTGAGGTTCATGTTGACAACTTTTTTAATGTTGTTAATATTTTCTCTTCTAGATTCCACCACCTCGTTTTCAAACAAGTCCTTACTGTTTTATTTGTGCAATACTCTAAACACCAACCACCTACAGCAATACCCATGTTAGTTATAGAACACTCCACTTGTATGACTTTCCAATCTTTGTAGGAAAACAATTCTTTGCATTAGCGGAAAGTAGTTTGTTTATTTGTGACCTGTGACGTGTTGGTTATTTTACATATATATTATTTATTTTATTATTATTATGTAACTATATGTATCTTAGTTAAATAAGTGGTTAGTTAGGCTTGTTGGATATGTGACTAGACCAATAGTTAACCCAGACCCAGTTTAGTGGGCATAGTTCTTCTCCAACCTAAAGTCTATTATCTTTAGAATTTAAGTTAGATTCCAACTCATATTCTCATTCTCTATTTATACAACATCACCGTACTTCAAACTAACTGCCGGATCTCCAATCGAAGACGATCATCGTCTTCCACTCGAAACCCTTTTCACAAAGATACCCACGTTGGACTTTGGCAATAGGGATCGTTGTAGTCTCCTCCAACCGCGAACCTAAGACAAGTACCTAACTATAATTTGTAAATTTAATACTTGCGTTCTTCGTTGATTTACGTTTTAGATGCATGTAGAAGCCCTTTGATGAACGTTTTAGATGCATGAGCTATTAGATTCTATTGTTTCTAGACTTGATCACCATAATGAAGCAGCAACAACCCTTGCTAAACTTCTTTTTAATGCCTATGTGTGGCATGTATGGGCTGAACGTAATGCAAGGATCTTCAGGGCAACAACAAAGTCAAGTGGGACTGTAGTGCAGCAAATTGTTCAGATAGTGACAACTAAAATTTTGTATCTTGGTCTCATATTGCCAAATGATATCCAATGTCATTGGAACGTTCCTCCCAATCTGCAAGTTAAGCCTAATCCTCCAACTAGAGAACAACCTTATGGCTGGCGGCTATCACTAGCTACTTTGAATTAGGTTGTGGTTGGCATTATGTGGAGAGATATTCACCACCCTTGGAAGTGTCGAAGAGTGCAGTTGCTGAGTTATTATGATGCTATCTTTAATCTCATGCATATTGTTCCAAATGATATTTCATCCATCACCATTGAGACTAATGTTTCTTTGCAAACTATTCTCCTCTATCCAGACCAATCTGAATGGGATCTGCGTTTCCAAGCATGATGAATTCATAGAGTCCTTACTCGCTTTGACCAAGTATAGTTTTCTCCTTTGCACCCTCATACTATGCATTTTAGCAAAGTTATTGGCCGACATCCTGGACCTCCACAACTCACTGTGGATAACATTGATATCCTGTATTACTCTATTAGTGCGACCATGGTATGCCCCTTAGTGGAAGCTTTTATAATCATTTGATTATAGGATTCCATTCTGTATATTTCCTTTAAGCAATTAAAGAACTTACTCTTCAAAAAAAAAAAAAAAGAAGCCCTTTGATGCCCTTTTCATATGATAATGTGGTTATGCTATTTTGTTTTGAGATGACGTTGGAGACATTAGTGGATGATTCGATCTATTTGTTTAAATTATGTTTTACTATTGCAGTAACCCCAATCTGATGTCGACCTTAGCCTACCTCCATGTGATTTTCAAAAACCCCCTTTTACATCTATGATTTTGTAACTGTGTAATACTTAGATTGGGCAGCTGGATGGAGTTGGATACAGCATAGAAACTATTGAATACCAGGGAAGAGCCACTAGCAGGTTCCTGAGCTTGGAACCGTGAGAGACTTACCGTGTTTTGGACTGTGGGGCCCAGGTAGACCCCCTGATGTGAAATCAAGACCGTGGATGCGCTTGTGGACCCAGGGTTGACTCTGATTGTGGTGGACCCATGGGAAGTGGATCCCATCTGGCCCGCCATCAAAGTGTTCTAAACAGTTGAGGCATGAGTCACTTTGGAGTGATTTTCTTTTATTTAATCTAGTTGTGGGCAGTGGCGGAGCCAGGATTTTAGTTTGAGTGGGGCGGATGATAATCATCACCAACTACCTATAATATCCACTTATAGTATAGTTTTTAAAGACATGATTTTCAAGAAAAAATTAAGGAAATTGGCTACTAATACCGAATTCATACATAAATGAACACATCTCACTGAAAAACAATTTCCCACACATACAATAATAACCAAAATCCAATAGAAAAGTGGAAATAAAATATCACAAAAAAGTACACCATCAAATGCACGAGAGAAAGATGCTTCATTTCAATAAAAAAACATTAATAATAATAATAATAATAATAAAGCTTACGGCAGACCATAAATAAATCTGTTCTAATATTCTTCTGCTAGACTACAAAAAGGTTCATCTTACTTACCGCTCTACGTCAGCAAAAAGATCCAAGGCGATTACGGATTTTCATGAGGTTTTTGGAACTCTTTTAGCGCGATTAGTTTTGATATTAATGGGGTATGCGCGGGGCCCTCTATGAACACTTCGGAATTTCTAGATCCGACCGCCCTATGTCATCATAACGTGGGTTTGCCACTGGTTGTGGGGCCTAGGGAGATGACCTATCTGAACCATTGATCCACTAGTGGGGCCTTGGGAGACTTTAGAGATCAGACCCATCATAGGTTCTTTATCAGTGGGGCCCACTATCCGAGTATCCCAGTTTTGCAAGCATGGAGCACTATTACAGAACCGGGTTCTGTGTTGAGTGAGAAGGAGCGGTTTTGGACCTGGATATATTGGGAGAAGGGAGTCTCCACGTGTACAAGACCTGTTTTGGACTTGAGTCGGTATTGGAAAATAAATAAATAAATAAAGGGGCATCTCCTGAGAAAATCACCTTAAATAAGGTAACCATAGTTGAGGACCCTGAACTTTTATAATGACAGCGAAGGACCTGCAGCACAAATCTTCTGTCGACGTCAACAAATTCTATGTATAAATGTTTAACAAGTGCTGTGCATCACTTGATTGTGCCAACTAGACGTTTTTGTCTATGTCGCAAAAGTTTATGTTGATGTTGACAAATCTTCTGTCGACATCAACAAATTCGATGTATAAATGCTTAACATGTACAAGAGTCACTTGATTGTGCTAACAGGACGTTTTTGTCTACGTCGACAAAAGTTTATATTGACGTCGACAAATATTTCGTTAATGTCGACAAATATTTTGTTGATGTCAACAAATATTACTTACGACAGAATATGGGACTTTAGTTTCTTTCGATTTGGGTGAAGAGACCGATTCTTGGGAATATGGAATATGGTTTTTTTTTTTTTTTTTTATAACATGAATAGGGAATATGGTTATGTTGACATCAACAAAGAAACGGCAAAATGGGCAAAAGAAGAGATGATTTGGGCTGGAGGTCTTTGGCCGTCATTATAAAAATTTAGAGTCATCAACTGTGGTTTTCCTAATTAAGGGGATTTTTCTGATAGATGTCCCATAAATAAAAGAAGGAGATTCCATGTAAGAACTGTTTGACTTGTACTTGTAATGGAAACAAAGCAAAAGAGAAGATGAGACGTGTGTTACAGAATCTTAAGTATTCTACTAGGTCTGTTACCATGGCCTTGAGTTTCTAAAAATTTGGAAAAAACCCCTTCTAGTTTTTAATGAACCCAATTATGCACTTTTGACTTATTTTCTTGGAAATACATTAAGAATGTGATCCTAAGTTTCTGAAATTATGAATTAAGGATAGTTATTTCTTTTTATCATTTGCTAATTGTTTTGAAAGGTACCCTTGGTTCTTGATAAGTTAATTTATATTTTTGGACCCTATTATTTGGTTAATTGGACTTTTGTAAGTATCGTTTGGGCATGCGGTATCCTATCAACATAGTATTCAATTCCTTGTATGACCCTTAATGAATTCTAGTGAATTGGAGTTCAACTTATCTCTACTGGAAAACCCCTAACTGGGTCTATGCACCCTAAGTTATGAAGAGATGCGCTGACCTTTTATCCACTAGAGGTTCTTGTGGTGTTGATTAGGTTCGGGACCGTATGTTTGACCTTAGGATTGGTTTGTGGTTATTCTTTGACATTCGAGTTTGCATGCATGATTGAGATTAATCTTGGTCTGTTGCTTGCAGACCGTATGTTGTTTGGATATGGACCCTAAAGTGGCTTGCCGTTAGATTGGGTTATGTGGAGATTTGTTCGGATGACGTTTCACTATTCGATTGTGAATTGTTGTGCAGCCATCCCTTCACTTTGACTTTGGTTTATGTCTCCGAGCAACACTAGTCAAGTCTATTATGCTATTATTTATGAATGTGAATATTTGGGTCATATACAAACGACTGCAGATCATATGCGAACGGTTGATTGCCGATGTGAATACGAATCGGTTTATAACTGCCGGCCTACGAACGGGTTTTCCCTGTTTATTAGGGCTGACCACCCAAAACAGTGGCATTGCTTCTGTATGACTATTGTATGGCTCTACTGTGTAGATTGGATTTAGGTTATACGTTCTATTCGTTATTGTCACAGTATTATTCTCTTATGATCATTACCTGTCATTACTAACATTGATCTTGTATTTTATTTATAAATTATGCATTCGTACTTGCTGTTTATGTTATTTAATGGTGCATAGGTACCAATCCCTACCCTGCCGAGAAGACGGAGGAAGGTCAAACGTTTTAAGCGTTTAAGGCAGTTACCGAACCCGAGTGGGGTGCCGGTCCTCGGAGATGGCTATGGTCCGAGTTTGCGCATGAGTGACTTTCATCATAGAGACCATTTTATTAGCAAATTCTTCATATTGGACTTAATTTTATTTAGTTGTTTGTTTAGGTTATTTGCCAACTTAAACCTACATCTGTAGCTAGTTATGTGTTGGTTTGATTTTGGACATTGATACCAATTGTCTTAATGCTTTCACAAGATGTGACTTATGATTTATTTTGACTCACAGTGTTTCAAAAACTTTTGTGGGTCCATATTTTGGGAGCTTGTGTGGAAAAATCCACAGAAAAATTATATTTTATATTATTATTCACGTTTCCCTTGATTTCATTTTGGGGGACATGACATGACCAGCTCAGAATATTGTTAAACACCACAACATGTTCTTCCTTCTTCTCAATGTAAAGTGTTCGTGATGCAAGATAAATAGCCACAACAAAATCTAGAACCATCATCATCATCATCATCATCATCATCATCAATGCCTTGTCCCAACAATGTCTAGGTCAACAACATTATTTCTGTTTTGCCATTCCAGTCTATTTGGACGAAATGCCAAGTGGGTTGCACTTCTTCATACCTATTCTTGCTATTTCCATCCATGTCTTCTTCGACACCTTATTTGATAAATTTACTTTACCAGTGAAGTGAAGTTAATAATCAATTCAAAAGGGATTAAAAAAAGAGGGGGACAAATCAAATCCAAAGGTAGTAAATGACAAGAGGCCAAATTACGGTCTTTTTGTCATTTAGTGCAATAAGAGGATAGCCTTTTGACCTTTTTGATAAAGGAAGAGGTTTTTGTCATTTAGAGAATTGAGAAAGTAGATTTTTAAGGGTGTTTTTTTTTTTTTTTTTTTTTTTTTTTTTTTTTTTTTTTTTTTTTTACAAAAAGAAGAGGTAATTTCTCAAATTTAGTACTTGTGATTTGACCCCTCTGCTTTTATTGTCTCTTGAATTGACCATTCACTTTACTTCACTGGTAAAGTAAGTTTACCAAACAAGTCGGGTCATAAACTTACAAAGAAAATTATTTCCTCATCAACACCAATGTTGGCCTAATGCCCAAAACTATCCCTAATGTACTTACCATATCTGTTTTTTTCTTCTCAACATTTATTTTACTTTCCTAATGGGTATACCTATTTCATCCATCAAGCTCCCCAAAGTCTTTTTTTCTTTTTATCATTTCTTGAAACTTGTAACCACTAATAACATTTACTATTTTGGTACATAGTGCTGAAACCTGGATTCCACTAGAGGGAGAGTATTGAAAAGTACTATTTATGCTGCCTCTACTAATACTTCGAGATTATAGCAGGAATGGTTAGCTAAGAAAATTAAATATGGCGTTAAAACCAACCAATCATGAGTTTGAATCCTAGGAGGAATGAGTCGGCGCTGAAAAATAATGTGTGCCACCAAAAGTGAGCGAACTGGCTTCCACCCAAGAAAGAGTGTTGAGAAGTGGGTTCCACATAAGAGGAAATACTGAGAAGTATTTATGTGCCTCAACTAACGCCCTAAGGTTTTTGGTAGGAATGGTGAACTAGGGATACCAA
Source organism: Camphora micrantha (assembly GCA_003546025.1). Taxonomy (NCBI): domain Eukaryota; kingdom Viridiplantae; phylum Streptophyta; class Magnoliopsida; order Laurales; family Lauraceae; genus Camphora; species Camphora micrantha. The sequence goes on along the minus strand of QPKB01000008.1, from coordinate 18,562,419 downwards.
ATATGGTATCAAAGTCAACTGGTCACAGGCTTGACTATATACATATATATCACTAAAAGTGCGCCAACCAGATTCCTCCTAACGGGGAGTATCTAATACTATATTAAGTTTCATTAACTAACATTTCCTACCAAAACCTAGAGGCATTAGTAGAGGTATCACAAATAATTTCTAATACTCCCCCTTAGGAGGAACATGGATCGTGAGATAAGGTTGAGAAATTAGTAGAGTGGGTGAGTAAAGTATGCGCGAGTGATGATATGTTGTGATGATGGAGATGGTGTTGATGTTGTGCAGCGGTTTTTGTGTGGGTCGGTTGATGAAGGGTGATGGTGTGCTTGAATAGATTGGTTCGGTGTGGTGGGTTTGAACGGGTTGTTGAGTATGATTTCTGGGTTTGATCCATTCTGCACGTTTTTTTCACTTTCCAATTGTTCTTCTTCTTCCCCATTTCCTTATTCTACTTTTGAAGTTTTAAGTCTTGTTTGGAATCATTCCAATGTTTAGTTTCTCCAACCAAACACTTGCAACTCACCACCCATAGTCACAATCTTCAAGCACCATCATCGTCACCGTCTTCTTCTTCTTCTTCCCCATTAATCCGATCTACCAAACCCATCTCATCACTCACTACAGCCGTCTATCTCTCCAAATCTCTCCCCATCATTCTAAACCCTTACCAAACGATTCAGATGAGGAGGGCAAGAGAGTGGAGTTGCAGGTTTCAACAAAAATGGTAAAATGGGTGACGATATTGTTAGAGTAGTAATTATGTCTAAAGAAGTGTATAGGCCCCAAATCCGCCATTTTTATGTTTTTATACCCATGTCTATTTAATCAGAGTTTTAGCATAATTGTTTTCATAAAAATTCCAATAAAATATAAATAAAGCTGAAACTTTACCTATGATTTAAGAAAAAGATGTATAAAGATTTGTTTGACTCACCAATAAGATATTTTATTTACTTAGAAACTATTATCATTATATTTCCTAATGTTAAATAATTTATAAATAGAACAAAATATTCCCTCGATATTTATAGAAAGTGAGATAGAATGGGTAATTACTAGTGGAAAAAACAAGAGAAAAGAGCAAAATAATCATGTTACATTTATTTATTGATTCATTCATTTTTGTTAAGATTTCACACAAGAAAATTATTATTAAAAAAATGTATATAATTTCATATACTTGCTTGTGTAAAGTCGTGAAAGAGGAAAACACGGCTTTCTTCTTCCGAGGGAATGGATTTCCAGATGGTGGCGTCCATTTTCATTCTATTAAAAAAAAAAAAAAGGAAAAACAAAAGAAAACAGACTAAGGCCTTGTCTAGTATCTTTACTTTTATTTCGATAGAGCCTTCCAAAATAGAGCAATCAGAAAAGGAACCATAAAAAAGAGGCTAAAGCTCTTATTTTCACAAGGCTACAAAATGGGGCCTTCATTTCAAGAGGACATGCCCCTACTTCTATAAAGTAGGTAGAGGGTACAATCGCGTGCCAAACACTGTTATTTTTCAAATCTTTACCCGCTTTAGAAATTTAGACAAGTAGGGATTGGAAATAGAAATGCTAAACATAGGCTAATATCAGGCATTTTCTACTAGACCGAACAATGATTGATAGTTAGAAAAGGATTCCTAGCTATGTCTTCTGAGAATAATTCTCTTCTTGGGGTTTAAGGCCTTCCCTTCTCCTAGCTAGGTTCCATTTATCTAAAAGAAATAAAATGATTTTCATTTCGAAAGGGAAACGGTCCTAAAATAAATATATATATATATATATATATATTTACCCTTCTTTTACTATAATTAATTGGAAATTAGCCTTTGATACTCTATCCCAAATGGCATGTATATAAATTCGATTATTTGTCATAACTTCACACATGTGAGGTTCATGTTGACAACTTATTTTTATTTTAACGTTGTTAATATTTTCTCTTCTAGATTCCACTGTCTCGATTTCAAACAAGTCCTTACTGTTTTATTTGTGCAATACTCTTAACACCAACCACCTACATCAATACCCATGGTAGTTATAGAACACTCCACTTGTATGACTTTCCAATATTTGTAGGTAAACAGTGCTTTGCAAAAACGGAAAGTAGTTTGTTTATTTGTGACTTGTGACGTTTTGGTTATTTTAGATATATATATATATATAAATTATTTATTTTATTATTATTATGTAATTGTATGTATTTTAGTTAAGTAAGTGGTTATTTATTGGTAATTGTATGTATTGGTTTTGGTTATTTATTTTATTATTATTATGTAATTGTGTTCTTTTCTAATATATTACTACACATCCATTTCAATATTCTCATATTTGTTACACTTTTTTTTCTTCCAAAATTATCTTCTTTTATTATTCTTTTGCCCAAAACGTACTATCCCTAATGTACTTACCATATCTGTTTTTTTCTTCTCAACATTTATTGTACTTTCCCAATGGGTATATCATGAACTATTTCATCCATCAAGCTCCCCAAAGTCTTTTTTTTCTCATTTCTTAAAACTTGTAACTGATAAGTCCACAAAACTAGGTCATTAGGTAATCATTTCATTAGCATTTGTGGACTTAATTAGGTTTAATTGCATAAATTTTGCACTCAATTTCATGATTTCATGCATTTGGGGTTATTTTTGGAAACATGGTCAAAATAGGTCAAAATTAATTGAATTGCATGAATTTTGTGAAATTAAGTTTTTCTCATCTCATTTATCACCCCAAAATTAAGCTTTTGGTTTCATCAATGCATATTTTGCTATTTTTGGCACCATGTGCTATTTTTGGAAAGTTGGTCATTTTGGTGCATCACTAGGCATGGAGGGTCCCATACATGGTTCATAATTATTTTCTTACATATAATTAATGTTAAATTTATCTCTTTCAATTTGTAGGAGAACACAAAAAATGGGACCCGCATTAAAAAGCAATTGAGTAGGGACCACACTACACGCCCAAGGAGGAGCCCCACTTTGTTAGCATGCAAGTTTCCAAGATTTTGAGAAATTCTTCTTTCTATGTGTTGCAAAAAATTGTGATTCAAATTCAAGAAAGAGATTTGTTCAAGAATGGAAAGAAGATCTAAAGAAGTTTAGAAGAGTCAAACTTGTGGAAGAAGAAATCTAATCCAAGAAGGTAATAAAGATTAAGAAGGAAGTAAAATCAAGAATAAAAAAAAGAGGAGAAACCAAGTTGTGTTGGACGTCCACTAATGGGGTCCACAAGTCTTGGACGTCCCACATATGGGAGCACAAATTTAGGCACACAATCTGAATTTTTTATTTGAAATCCTTCTCATGTACAATTTTAAAGATCTTTTGAGGAGTCCAATGATGAAAAGAATGGGACTACAAGACTTTATCACTAGCAAGAAAAGTTGCCAATATAAGAGGATTGCTTGGAGTTCAAGACAAAATGGAAGAGGAATCTTACCAAACAAGGATACATCAAAAAATTATAAAAAGGAAGCCAACAAAGTGGCTGGATGTCCAATGACTCTTGTGTAGAATCTTGTACGCTTTCTCTCTTCATTCCTTTCCACTCCCATCCACCCTCTCTCTAGTCCCCTTCTTCTTCTTCTCCATTCTAATTCTTTAGACATAGATTGAGAGATCATGTTGAGAGAATGATAAAGAGAGAAGAATCTTAATTTTTTTATACTCAAAGATCAAGGAATAAAGACACTACTTGGATTGATTCTGCGTATTCTTTGTGTAAGTGATTTAATTTTCTATTTCTAGTTCTTTTATGTGTTTTGATTGGAGACAATATTTCACATGATTAGATCTAGATTTTTGAAAATAAAATAAATGGATTAAAAGTCGAGAGACATCAAGTAAGCACTTGCATTGTTTTTTTTCCTACTCTGAGAAGAGAGGACTGCATCATCATCGCATTGTCAATGCTTGCAGGATTGTCTAGTTTCTAGATCTTTGGTACAACTTTTCCGCTTTTTATTTTTCCACCCTTTTGTTTTATTTTAAAATTAATATTATGATTTTTTTTATTTACAAATTCTAGATTAAAAAAAAAAACCCTCAACTTGCATCTTTCTATGTTTAGTAGAAACTTACTATTTTTTTGTTACTTGCATAATATATGGTTGGAAAGTGTCTTTGTGCATACATCATATTTAAAAATTGCATTAGAACAAGTTTTTTTGTTGCTGAAATCACAAGATTATCAACTGATTAGAAAGATTAAATTCGGACCTGGTATGTGAATCGTGAAAAATTCTGCACAGTTTTAGCAGAATTGACTCAACTGTGTTGCAAAAGTGCATGATTTAAAAACAAGGTAAACGTGAATTTTTTGGTCCGAAAAATAGCAGATTTAAAGTATGGTAATTGGACTTTGAAACCCCAGAATTTCAGCCAAAAATAACCTCGGGAACCGTGTCAACTAGAGGCTCAAACAAGGGCAGTTGGGAAGCCTGCGTTCAGATTTCAGCAGCAAAACAGTTCAAGTAGGCATCTTTAGGTGATCATATCTTTTTCGTTTTAAGTCCTTTTTCCATTCTTCTTTTTTTGTTGTATTCATGTGTCATCAGAGTATTGATTCCAGCCATTAGATTTAGTTTCATATCATCTTAGACTAGTCGTACAGTCCAGCAAAATTGGGCCTGTGCAAGAGTTTCCATACTACGAATTTTTTACAGCAAGCATCAGATTTTTAGAAACTTCCCTAAAATTGCATTGTTGTTATTTAGGGCATTATAGATCATTCATATTTGCATAAAAAGTGATTTTGGTAATTAGGATTTAATTTAAAAAATTTCGTTTTGATTTATTTTATATTAAATTGGTTGTTTGATTTGTGTATTTTGCAGGTTTTAGTTTAATTAGTATTATCTAGATTAGGTTTCTTTATTTAGATTAGTGTTTTTATTTTTGGAAAGTTGATGTAATTTAATTAGTTTCCATTTAGGTCAGATTCAGTATTTATTTAGGATAGGTTAAAGTTGGAAAGACTTTCAAAAGGCATTGCTCCCTGTGGATCAACCTGGACTCACCAGATTATTTCTACAATTGCACCCTATACTTGGGGTCCGATCAGTAACCACTAATAACATTTACTATTTTGGTACATAGTGTTGAAAATTGGATTCCACCAGAGGGGAGTATTGAAAAGCATTTATGCAGACTCTACTAATGCTTTGAGATTATAGCAGGAATGGTTGGCTAAGAAAATTAAATATAGTGTTAAAACCAACCAGTCATGGGTTTGAATCCTAGGAGGAATCAGTTGGAGCTGAAAAAAAAAATGTGTGCCACCAAAAGTGCACGAACCAGCTTCCACCCAAGGAAGAGTGTTGAGAAGTGGGTTCCACCTGAAAGGAAACATTGAGAAGTATTTATGTTCCTTAACTAGCACCTCAAGTTTTATGGTAGGAATGGTTAGCTAGGGATACATAATATGGTATCAAAGCCAACCGGTAGGAGGCTTAAATATATACAAATATATCACCAAAAGTGCGCCGACGGGGTTCCTCCTAACGGGGAGTATCTAATACCAAATTAAGTTTCCTTAACGAACATTTCCTATCAAAATCTAGAGGCATTAGTAAAGGTATCCCAAATAATTTCTAATACTCCCCCTTAGGAGGAACATGGATCGTGAGAGAAGGTTGAGGAATTAGTAGAGTGGGTGAGTATAGTATACGAGAGTGATGATATGTTGTGATGATGGAGATGGGGTTGATGTTGTGCAGCGGCTGCTGTGTGGGTTGGTTGATGAAGGGTGATGGTGTGCTCGAATAGGTTGGTTGGGTGTGGTGGGTTTGAATGGGTTGTTGAGTATGATTTCTGGGTTTGATCCATTTTGCACTTTTTTTTTTTCACGTTCCAATTGTTCTCCTTCTTCCCCATTTGGTTATTTTAGTTTTGAAGTTTTAAGTCTTGTTTGGAATCATTTCAGTGTTTAGTTTCTCCGACCAAACACTTGCAACTCACCACCCAAAGTCACAATCTTCAAGCACCATCATCGTCGTCTTCTTCTTCTTCCCTATTAATCCGATCCACCAAACCCATCTCATCACTCACTACAGCCGTCTATCTCTCCAAATCTCTCTCCATCTCTCTACACCCTTACCAAACGATTAAGATGGGGAGCGCAAGAGAGTGGAGGTGCAGGTTTCAACAAAAATGGTTAAATGGGTGATGTTATCGTTAGAGAAGTAATTATGTCTAAAAAAGTGTATAGCCCCCTAATCTGTCATTTTTATGTTTTTGTACCAATGTCTATTTAATCAGAGTTTAAGCATATTTTTTTTCGTAAAAATTCCAATAAAATATAAATAAAGCTAAAACTTCATCTATGATTTAAGAAAAAGATGTAGAAAGATTTGATTGAATCACCAATAAGAGATTTTATTTACTTAGTAACTATTATCATTATATTTCCTAATGTTAAATATTTTATAAATAGACCAAAATATTCCCTTGATATTTATAGAAAGTGAAATAGAGTGGGTAATTACTAGTGGAAAAAAGAAGAGAAAAGAGAAAAAGAAAAAATACTATTAAGTTCATGTTACATTTATTTATTGTTTCATTCATTTTTGTTTAGATTTCACACAAAAAAATTATTACTAAAAAAATGTATATAACTTCATATACTTGTTTGTGTAAAGTCGTGGAAGAGGAAAACACGACTTTCTTCTTCCGAGGAAATGGATTTCCAAATGGTGGCGTCCGTTTTCATCCTAGTAAAAAAAAAAAAAGAAAAGAAAACAGACTAAGGCCTTGCTTGGTATCTTTGCTTTTATTTCGATAGATCCTTCCAAAATAGAGAAAAAGAACCATAAAAAAGATGCTAAAGCTCTTATTTTCACAAGGCTACAAAATGAGGCCTTCATTTTAAGAGGACTTGCACCTACTTCTATAAAGAGGGTAAAGGGTACAATCGCGTGCCAAACACTATTATTTTTCAAATCTTTACCCGCTTTAGAAATTTAGACAAGTAGAGATTGGAAATAGAAATGCTAAGCATAGGCTAATATCGGGCATTTTCTACTACACCGAACAATCATTGATATTTAGAAGAGGAAATCTCCATTCCATTTTTATAGAAATCCCTCTACTTAAATGCATCCTTAGGGCCACACAGAACCCACTTGTGTCATGACTTGGAATGTTATAGTGTATGACATAGTGGCCAACCCATGATTTGGCTATCATTAGTGACCCGCAAACAAATGGACAGATGGGGCAGTACTTAAAATCAAATTTTGGGGTTAGTCTTCATCTTTCTCTTTTTTGAGGGTGAACTTGTGGTTGTTTGACATTGATTTGGTGAAAAAAGCCCAAACCTTTAGTATGTGGGCAAATAAAAAGATTCCAAAAAGTAGTCCAAATAATTGATAGGTATTGAGTTTACTTTTTAATTCCATATGAAACAGGTGCACACTACTGTTCATTAAAATTGAACTATATCATTTTTTTAGTAAAATATTATATTTCTGGATTGTCTTAGTAATTTAAAGTAATATAATTGTAATTTTATTATCATAAATAACAGGACACATATCTTAATCATATGATAATAATAATGATAATCAGTAATAATATCATTGTCATCTTATGAGTTTTTATATTATCTTATCATAGATGTTTTTCCATTTCAATATATTTATATAGAAAATTTTGTATTGTTAAATTTTATAAATCTTTAAATATCTATAGATCTTTTATAGTATGAATTATATTAACCATGCTAAGTGCAGCATATTTTTCTTCTAATCTCATCACGTTATAACTTTTGATTTATCCTAATCCTTATCAAATCATAAGTTAAATGTTTGACTTATTCTAACTCTTATCAAATAATAAAATAAAGTGGATTTTATGGATAAAAAAAAAAAAAAACAAAAGATGGCACGTGCACGAAAAAGGACCTAATACTTCTACTACACAAAAAAGGCCCTCCGGCCAATTTTAACCTCTTTTCTACCCTTTACATTAAGCGACAAGAAATATCGTCACTCGTTTCAATTGGGCAACAATATCGTCGCTCGTGTCATCTTATTCTTCTTTCTTTCTCTTCTCCCGGCCTCCTCTTTCTCCATCTCCCCCACTTCATTTCCATCGAACCCACAACACCTCCATCATCTTCGACACCTCCCTGAGTCAATTTGCACCTTGAGTTTCAACCCCAAGTTCACTGGAGAGCAAGATCCATAGAGTACTTAGGGTTGAAACTGAAACTGCATATATCTCTTAAGGTTTTAAACCCTAGCACGAGATAAGGTCCCATGCTAGATCTTTGACATGCAATTCAATAAATGCGACTAGAAACATCAATCAACCATGAATTAAGCATTCACACACAGAAAGAGATACAAGATATACGTGGAAGACTTGATCTCGGAAAAAAAAAAAAAACATGGATCCTGGAACCTAGTACGGGGAAACAATCAAGCATTCTTCGAAAGAAGATCATAAGAGTCACTAACATGTAAGGAAACTCCTTTTAGGTCTTTTACTTGGACCACAAGTCCTTACCTTTCCCGAATTGTGGTCATTATAGGAATTCTGTTTTCATAGGATATATGCTATTCAAAATAGGTTTTTCAATGAGATAAGGTTTCTCAATGAGATATATTCCATATTTATCTCTACCTTGATGGACGGTTGAGATTAAGTTTAAGGAAACCCTAAATTGGAAATTCGGTCCTCTCTCCACCTATAAATAAAGCCTTTTGTCCATCACAAAGGCTACACACAAAACTCAACACATTAAGGGTTTATAGGCAAGGAGAGAGATACCGGAATCATCCACCCAGTTTCTTCTTCGACGGATCTCAATATCAATCAGCACCAGACAGCAGGATCGGAAACCTCTCTGCATCAGGATGGCTGGAGGTACTCTTCTATTTATTTAAGATTAAATCCTACACGTGATTATCATGATGTTCAAGATCTTAGGGTTCGTCCCAGAGGGACAGTCCTCCGGGGCTCAGCCTTCTTTATCAATATCTTTCATATAACGAATGATCTATCATGAATGCATGCAATATATAATGTTTATATTCATATTAAGCCTTTTTTGATCATGAAAGTTGTATGTTTAGGGTTAGGTCTCACTCCATGACCCTACCAATGAAACACTGAATTTTGGCTGTAATAGTACCATCATGATGTTTACATTACATATTGTTCAAGCGCATGCAGTATTTAGTCGCCCACAGGCAGATTATATTCATACGTTCGAACAATAATTACGGAGTGTTTGTTCATAATTAAAAGTAACATCACTCATTAATACCACTTTGAATATGACGACCTTAAATGATATAATGTGTAAAAATTATGGTGACTACCCACAGGAGCACCTACATATATTCTATGTCGTATATATTCATATATTATGCATGTGTTGTCTTATTTTAATTAAAGCCTTATTGTTGTCTCTCTATTACAGTTATTATACCCACTACTCTGAATTCGCATGCTACATCTGTCACTAAGCTCAATGGAACCAACTTTTCAGAATGGAAAGAGCAAGTTGAGTTCACATTAGGGGTACTTGAACTGGATATGGCTCTTCTTAAAGATAAGCCAGCTCCGCTCACTGCCACAAGTACCCCTGAAGAAAAGAACCTCTTTAATGCTTGGGAGAAGTCTGACAGACTAAGCACTATGTTTTTGCGAATGACTATTGCCACCAACATCAAAACATCCCTTCCTAAACCTGAGAATGCTAAGGACTATATGAAGGCCATTGAAGATAGGTTTAAGACTTCAGACAAATCCCTTGCTGGGAAACTAATGGCAGATCTTACAACCATGAAGTTTGATGGCACTTGCTCAATGCATGAGCATGTCATTGAGATGACCAACCTTGCAGCTAAACTAAAGAATTTGGGACTATCAGTAGATGAGGCTTTTCTCGTCCAATTTATCCTAAATAGTTTACCTCCTCAGTACGGGCCTTTCCAAATTCACTACAACACTATTACGGACAAGTGGACAGTGAATGAATTGGCTAACAAACTGGTTCAAGAGGAGGCCAGGCTGAATCAACAAGGTATTAAATTAGCTCATCTCGTTCAAGGAGCTGGACACAAAACTGGGAAAAAGTATAATTCAGGCCAGAAAAGGGCACCACCCAGATCTAATGAGGCTGGTCAACACCCCAAGAAGAAAAAGAAGGAAAACGTATGCAAATTTTGCAAGAAACCTGGACATTTTCAGGCAGATTGCATTAAACGTAAAGAATGGTTCGAAAAGAAAGGTAACCCTATGGGTTTCGTAAGTTATTTCGAATCAAATCTTACTCATGCTTCCTCTAATACTTGGTGGATTGACACTGGTGCTAATGTTCACGTTTCCAATACAATGCAGGGATTCCTTACGATCCAAACCATAAACCCAAGTGAGAACTTCCTTTTTATGGGCAACAAAGACAAAGCTCCGGTTGAAGCTATTGGAACTTTTCGTCTTGTTTTAGATAGCGGTTATGAATTAGACTTATGTCAAACTCTTTATGTTCCGTCTATTTCCCATAATTTGGTTTCTGTAAGCGCACTTGATAAAGTTGGTTACTCGTTTGAAGTAGGAAATAGTAATTTCAGTTTATTTAAAAGTTCTAGTCGCATTGGTTCTGGAATTTTGATTGATGGGCTATATAAATTACATCTTTATAGTCAAATTGCTGAAACTCATCTTACCCTACATTCTCAGGAAACAAAACGAAAGTCATCTAAAAATGACTCTTATTTCTTGTGGCATAAAAGACTGGGTCACATATCCAGTGAAAGAATCAAACGCTTAGTAAAAGATGGTGTCCTTCCGGATCTAGATTTTACTAATATTAAAATGTGTGTGGATTGTATTAAAGGCAAAACAACACAACACACAAAGAAAGGAGCCACAAGAAGTACTCAGCTTCTTGAAATAATTCATACAGACATTTGCGGACCCTTTGATGTTCCAACCTTTGGGGGAGAAAAGTACTTCATTACCTTTATTGATGATTACTCACGTTACTGTTATTTATACTTGTTGCATGACAAATCTCAGTCTGTGAATGCTGTACAAGTGTTCATTACTGAAGTCGAAAGACAACTAGACAAAAAGGTGAAAATCATAAGGTCTGATAGAGGTGGTGATTTTTATGGAAGGTATGACGAAACAGGACAACATCCTGGACCTTTTGCAAAACTTCTCCAAAAGCTTGGAATTGTTGCCCAATACACAACGCCTGGTTCTCCATGGCAGAATGGTGTAGCTGAAAGGCGAAATCGTACATATATGGAAATGGTTAGATCCATGATGAGTCATGCTAACTTACCTATATCCTTATGGATGGATGCTCTACGCACAGCTGTTTATATCTTGAACAGGGTTCCTAGTAAGGCAGTTCCAAAAACACCATTTGAATTGTGGAAAGGATGAAAACCTAGTTTAAGACATCTCCAAATTTGGGGTTGCCCAGCTGAGGCTAGAGTCTACAATCCACATGAAAAGAAATTGGACCTTAAAACAATCAGTGGTTACTTTATAGGTTACCCAGAAAAGTCCAAAGGATTTAGGTTTTACTGCCCTAACCATAGTACGAGAATTGTTGAAACCGGCAATGCCAGATTCTTTGAGAATGGCGAAATCAGTGGGAGTAATAAATCTCAAGATGTGATCATTCAGGAAATCAGGGTACCTATCCCTTTACCCTCTATTCCGAAAGATGTTGGAAATCCTGTTGTTGTTGAACCATTTAACAATGCAGCAAATCCAATAAATGATCAACAACTCCATAATGAGATTGTCGCCAATGAACATATGGATGAAGCACCAGAGGAACCAGCATTAAGAAGGTCTCAAAGACAAAAGAGATCAGCTATTTCCAATGATTACATACTTTACCAAATAGAATCTGAAGAAGGGACAATTAAAGACCCGGTTTCTTATAAACAAGCCATTAAGGATGTTAATTCTAGTAAATGGATTGATGCCATGAAGGATGAATTGAAATCTATGGATGAAAATCAAGTATGGGAAGTTGTTCAATTGCCTCCAGGGCACAAACCAGTTGGTTGTAAATGGGTCTTTAAGACCAAACGCGACTGCAAGGGCAATATTGAACGACATAAAGCCAGACTTGTTGCCAAAGGTTTTAATCAGAAAGAAGGCATCGATTATACTGAGACTTTTTCCCCTGTGTTCAGGAAGGATTCTCTTAGAATTATCATGGCATTAGTAGCTCACTATGACCTCGAGTTACATCAAATGGATGTGAAAACTGCCTTTCTTAATGGAGACTTAGAAGAAGAAGTCTACATGTGTCAACCTGAAGGCTTCATAATTGAAGATCAGGAAGACATGGTCTGCAAACTTAAGAAATCCATATATGGACTGAAACAAGCTTCGAGGCAATGGTACCTAAAATTTCATGAAATCATTACTGATTTCGATTTCAAAGAAAACATAGTTGACCCTTGCATATACCTCAAGATCAGTGGGAGTAAGTTCATATTTTTGGTTCTGTATGTTGATGACATATTACTGGCTAGTAGCGACCTTGGTCTCTTACATAAAACAAAGGATTATCTCTTTAAGAACTTTGATATGAAAGATATGGGTGAGGCTTCCTATGTGATAGGAATAGAAATATTCCGTGACAGGTCACTTGGTATCTTGGGATTGTCTCAGACCGCATATATTGACAAAGTTCTAGAGAAATTTGGCATGATGACCTGTTCCTCTAGTCCTGTTCCACTGCATAAAGGAGATAAGCTTGATCTTACGCAGTGTCCACAGAACGACTTGGAACGTAACGAAATGGAAAAATATCCTTATGCTTCTCTTGTAGGGAGTTTGATGTATGCACAGGTCTGTACAAGACCTGACATTAGTCATGCTGTTGGCATGTTGGGTAGATTTCAAAGTAACCCAGGAATCGCTCATTGGAAAGCTGCAAAGAAAGTATTGAGATACCTCAAAGGAACAAGGAATTACATGCTCACCTACAGAAAATCAAGTCACCTACAGGTGACTGGTTATTCGGATTCAGATTTTGCTGGATGTCCTGACACGAGACTTTGCACTCTTAGCTATGTGTATCTCTTATGTGGAGGTGCGATATCATGGAAAAGCCAGAAATCCGAGTTGCTTTATACATCCACCATGATGGCTGAATATGTGGCATGTTATGAGGCTGCAATTCAGGGAACATGGTTGCGTAATTTTATCTCTCAGTTTGGAGCTTTGAGTTTCATCTCTACGCCATTAACTCTTTACTGTGACAATGACGCTGCAACCTTCTTCTCCAAGCATGACAGGATATCTAAGGGAGCCAAACACATGGACCTTAAATATCTATCACTGAAGCAAGATGTTAGATTACAGAAATTTGTCATTGAGTCCATACGTACAGATTTCATGGTCGCAGACATATTCACGAAAGGACTACCTCCAAAGACCTTTCAAGGACATGCTCAAAGCATGGGTCTTGAAGATAGTTCTTAATTATCATTTTCTGCCTTTTATTTCTGTACTTGTATTTGACATTTATTGAGCTCTTAATGCAACTCTACATCTGCTATTTCTGTTTTTCCATTGTGTACATATTTATGTTTGGATGAATAATAAACAGATACAGTCTTTAAACACAGACATTATGAGACCATTACGTATATCTCCCATTATGGTCTAGTTATGAAGGTTGTAGATGACGTAGTACATGGAAATAAGCATGTTGCAAAATAATATGTGCATGCCATGACTCACATAGACAACCGAATTAGCCAAGACAATTATGATAACCGACTAAAGCAGTGTTTAGCATATAATGCGCGCCTTATGATTCCTAAGAATGAAAACATTACTGGTTCTTCCTATTGACCAAGTGGGAGACTGTAAGGAAACTCCTTTTAGGTCTTTTACTTGGACCACAAGTCCTTACCTTTCCCGAATTGTGGTCATTATAGGAATTCTGTTTTCATAGGATATATGCTATTCAAAATAGGTTTTTCAATGAGATAAGGTTTCTCAATGAGATATATTCCATATTTATCTCTACCTTGATGGACGGTTGAGATTAAGTTTAAGGAAACCCTAAATTGGAAATTCGGTCCTCTCTCCACCTATAAATAAAGCCTTTTGTCCATCACAAAGGCTACACACAAAACTCAACACATTAAGGGTTTATAGGCAAGGAGAGAGATACCGGAATCATCCACCCAGTTTCTTCTTCGACGGATCTCAATATCAATCAGCACCAGACAGCAGGATCGGAAACCTCTCTGCATCAGGATGGCTGGAGGTACTCTTCTATTTATTTAAGATTAAATCCTACACGTGATTATCATGATGTTCAAGATCTTAGGGTTCATATTAATAATAGCTTTACATAACAACCCTTCCCCAGTTACTTCTCAACCTAAGGGACTACAGATCCTCTCACCAGCCGCTCGTCGTTCACCTTTCCCCATGCTTGAATCACGCCTACTATCACAAAGCCAGTTTGAGACAAATCGAAGAAAGAATAGATGAAGATCAAATCTCTAGAGGTTAAAGCTTTAGCACATCAAAGGAGGAGGCTCTAGAGAAGATGCCAAGTTCTCTCTTTAGATCTTCTTGAGTTGTTGGTGCGAGAGAAAATCACTTAGGACTAAGAAAATAATGAATTTCGTAGGTCACAACTATGGTTCTGGGATTGGGAAAGTTTTGAACAAACTTAAGTCAAGTCCAAGAAATCTCTCGCGGGTAGTTCGAATGGGACTAGGGTCCATGCGAACGTCCGTGACACCAACTGGGCACAACCACGCAAAGTCTATTCGAATGTGCAGAAACTGCGCGCATTTGAACGCTAAAGCTCTTTAGAATCTTGACTTGAAACGCTGAAGAGGTCTATTCAAACGTGTCGTATATTCGTTCGAACACTGAGACTCTCTGAAATTTTGACTGAAGATAATGCCACGATCCGTTCAAATGGGCATGAAGAGAATTTGAACATTGAGACTCTCGGGTAGTTGGCTAGCACCTTTAGTTAGAACCATTCAAACGTGCGTTCGAACGAGCACATCCCATTTGCTTTTTTTTTTTTTTTCTTTTTAGGCTTTTGATTGTCTTCGAAATACTATGTAGACTTCACTTCTTCCGAAAGAGAATTCTACAATCCATTCTAGAAAAAAAGAGAAAATTACAATAATGTCAAGCCCAAGTTTTGTCCAATCCCATGAATATGCCAACACTCTAAATGCCTTACAATCTCACCCAAAGTGCAGATTTCACTAGGCCCCCTAACAATGCCCTTCTTCGGCAACCCCCGATGGTTATGCAACTCCTTTGATCTAAAGCCCCACCTCCGGAAGCTCCATGGAAAGCACGACCCTATCCTCACCTTTCGTATTGGGTCTGGCACCCTCATCTTCATATTCGACCATGTCCTTGCGCACAAGACTCTTGTCCAGAAAGGATTCGTCTTCTCTAACCGCCCACACACCAACAAAGTGAGTCGTATCTTCACCAACAAACAAAACAACATCAATCGGCCAGGTGGCTCACTTTGGTGCATCCTACGACGGAACCTCATGTCCGAGGTCCTTCACTCTTCCCGGATCAATTCCTATGCTCAAGGCCGCAAGTGGATCCTTCATAACATGATCCAACAACCAGCTCAATGACCATGCTAAGTTAGGAGAGCCGATTTGGGTCTTGGAGACCTTTAGCAGAGCATGTTCTGCTTGCTCTTGCTTATGTGCTTTGGATAGAAATTTGATGAAACAATTATTAAGAAGATTCTAGGCATTCATCGTCATCTGCTTCGAACCTCTATGGGTCTCAACGTCTTCCCAATCTTACCCAATATTGAAAGTATAATACTTCGCAAATGTTGGAAGGAGGAGGTTTTACAGATCCGACATGAGAAATTGAAGCTTCTTGACCAATTTATAAGAGCACACAAGGATAATAAAACAAGACCACCAAGACGAAAATGAAAATGGATTTCTCTTCACTTATGTGGATTCTTTACTAGGATCTAGAGCATCCACATGAGGGAGGGAGAAAGCTTAAAGAGGAAGGGATGGTTTCCCTGTGTAAGGAGTTTCTGAACGGGGAAGTGATACCATGTCCACATCTCTTTAGTGGATCATGGCTAACTTGGCGAAGCATCAAGACATGCAAGATAAGCGGGTGGAAGAGATGGAGAGGGTCATGGAGAAGGAAAAGGAGGTGACAGAAGAGCATTTGGATAGGTTGTCAGTATCTATAAATGGTGGCCATGGAGGCAGTGGCAGAGCCAGCATTTTCTTCAAGTGGGGGCAAGCGAAGGTCAATTGGAAATGACGTAGCCAGGGCTTTTTTCCTAGAGGGGGTTGATAACAAATTTTTATATTTGGTGATTCTTTTAACTTAAAATTTTAAAATAAATTTATTTACTCTTTGCATAGTTTTTTTACTAATATTTAGGGAAAATTTCCTCAATTTGAAAATAATTCAATAGTTTTAAAGACTTAGTTTCTAAAGATTTCGAGGGTAATTAAAATATCAAAATAATAGGGCTCACTGTAATGAGTCCAAATCACTCAAAGTAATCATTTACTCTGTACTTTAGGACCGAGAATTGTATTTCACTTTGATCAAAGTAGATCCTATTCGGATTGATCACATGTAAATCAATTGACACATAATTAATCAAGAAAAATCTATTGATTGATTACTTGCAATCATTTAATGGGCTATGGTAGACATGGATGGTAAAAAACTAATTGATTGCTTACTTGTGATTGTTTGACGGGCCATAATGCCCCTGAGAGGCATGAATGGTTGAGAGCACACCAATGATAACTAATGCCATAAAAGAGTGAAGATTCATTGCACAACATCCATGATGCTTAGAATAAACAACCTCTTTTTAAGTGAACTTTTCCCAAAATTTTACTCCAATAGTAGTTGGTCCCACCATAAGATTGAAAACACATTTTTTTGAATATTTGCTCAAATACGGTGGGACCAAATGCTATTTGAATCCAAAGGATAGCTAGGTTCTCAAACCGAACTATTGGTCAATTCTAAAAGGTATAGAGGATTAATGTCTCTTACGAATATTTATAATAATTTGGAGAGAAAACGAGATGGGAAGAAGAATTTACTTTAACTAAATCCTTAAAACTCTCTGAGGAGTCTTGAAAAGCGTATATTTTCATACACATTTTGAACTATTTTAAGGGCTTAATGATATTAAAGAGCTTTATTTAGTGTCATATGTTTTTATGCATTTAGGGTCCATTGTAGTGCATTCATGCATAATTTGCTCAAAAATCACAACTTTTGCATAAATTCATGAAACCTGCCATTTTTGGAGATTTATTTTTGGAAAGTCGGTTATTATGGGTGCATCAAGTGGGGTCCCATGCATCGTCCATTTAAATTCCTCATATAGAATTATTCTTGTGTAGGAGAAATCAAGAATGAGACCCACATTGGTGAAATTTGAGAGAAATCAAGGGTATGACATCTTTCACGGTGGACCCACATATTTTGGTATGTTTGAAGAGTTTTTAAAAGTCAACAATGGAAAGCTAAATTTGTGATTTTAAATTCAAGAAAGGAAACTTCAGACTTGGTAAGATCTAATTCTTCCTGAAATTGAAAACTCAAAAATCAAGAAAGTAATTCAAGGAAAGTGTGCTAAAAGAGTTCACTATTCAATCTAAGAAGCTTGAAAGCAAACCAAAGATGGAAGGAGAGTCAAGAAACAAGGAAAGAAAGATCCCAAGATCTCTCTGGTTGTCCACATGGGTCCCACACACCCCATTGCACAATTAACATTTCATATGTGCATATTTATTTTTGGATTTTTCAGAGGCAGTAAGATTAAAATGGTCATAACACTTAATCCAGCCGTCGGATTGGTTCAATTCATACACCGTTGGAAAGCTTTTTAGATATCTTTAGAACCCAAGATTGTGTCAATCGGAGCTAAAACGAGGAAGATATGGCCTCTGGAAGTTGGTGCTATAATTTCTACTCGGGAATGCAATTTTGCACATGGAAAGCACCAAAAATCTCTCACTCACCTTGCTATTTCTTTGAAGACTTGTTGGCCAAGGAAGGGACTTGCCATACAAAGAAGATTGCATGCTACAAACTTGGAACAAAGAAGGAAAGAAAGAGAGCAAAAAAAAAATCTATAAAATGAAGGCATAAGCATCTCTCTCCTCTCATGGGAAGATAGACCAACTCTCTCTAGAATTACTACACTCCATCTTCTTCCTCTCTCTTTCTCTCCATTTGAGTCCTCAAGGAGATTTGGCCGGAAATCACACTACACCCTTGGGTTTTTCATCTAGAAGAGGCTTCTCATCCTAGTATGTAATTGTCATTTTTTATTTTTTATAACTTATTGAAGACTTTGCATATTAGTAAAATTGTTTCTTATTCTTTCAATTTTTTTCTTTCTTGTCCTTGGGTGATTGGTGCTTGTTTTATGTTTCTTTTCTTGTTGGTGTTTCGATTGACGACCCAAAGGCCCTAAGAACATAATTCAAATTATGACCCCGTTTAGAAAAGAATTTTGAAAGAGAAGAATACACTTCCATACATTTAAATTTATGTTCTTCCACACATTTATATTTTTGTTAAAACCACACATTTACTTTTCTTGTTTTCACCACACATTTAAATTCTTGAACTTTTTTTTTATTGTCTTTATTTTTATGATCAATTCAATTTTTATGTTTATTTTGTGCATAGCTTATGGTTGGAACTAATTAACATTGCATGCATATTCATATTGGTGGAGTTTAGACATGTTTAAGTTGCTGGAATTGGGGTTTTAAATTGAATAAGCAAGAAAAATCAGAGGACACATATAGTATATTACAATTCTCAACTAGGAAGTGACATAAGAAACTGATTCTTCCTAAAAGAAGGAGAAATCAAATACTTAAGTTTGTTGGGTATTTGTATTTTCATAGAAATATACCTGCTACATTACATAAAATCAGGATACAGCTGCAATTAAAAGTGCATGAGTCAAAGGAAAGAACCTGGTATTTCAGCTCCTCAATAGCGAACAATGAGAGACTCCAATTTTTGAAATCGCAACACTAATTCATGCACAATCAAATGACGCCTGCATGGACATAAAATTACAAAAATCATATGGAAACAATAGATGAAAGTAAATGTGGAAAATATGGTACTAGGGCCCAGAAACGTTTTTGGAGATGTTCCTTTCGTATTTGTTAATAGAATTACCTGATTACATTCCTTCTTGTGATGCAGTTAAATTAAAAAAGAAATAAAGGAAATTTTGTTTAGGGTGATATGATTCGAAGACATGTAGTATATGACTGCAGGGCAAACCTGTGACTGTGAGCACAATTAAGATTGTCAAGTATATTGTTGAAGATCTTACCAGGGTTACGTTTAGTTGTAAAGGTCATTCATGGTATATGATGATATATAGCAATTTGATTTAATGGTTGGATTTAACAACATAAACATAAGCTGATGGAATTGATAATCAAGTTTTGCGGGTACAATTCACTGCCTGTCAAAGAAGTAAGTTGATTAGCTGGGATGGGCTGAATTAGTTTGCATTGTTTTTTATTTATCTAATTTTTAGTTAAATTGAAATCACGAATTTGATTTTCACCTGTAATAATATGGTTTGATTCATTTCACACCGTTCATACATTCTACTCAGTTAATTTAAAGGTACTTCTTCGTTAGTGTGTCCTCTACTAGTACATATTAAATTTTAATTAATGGATCTCTGTAAAACTTCTGTTTTCTCTAAATTTAGAATGGGGACATATCCATGTACCTACACACAAATCAGTTTACATTTTATGGTGTGGATGTTACATTATGTGTACATTAAGCATGCACAGTTCAAAACATTTAAAAACTGATCATGTCTGGCATTTATGAGAAAGAATTAGATAAATTCAAACTAGAAGAAGAAGAAGAACAAAAACTATCATGGAAGAGAGAGGATTGAGAAATCAGATCTTCATTTGACAGATTACCAAGAGCAAAGATGAAACAAGAGAGCGACTGTGGTTCTTTTAAAATCATACATTCTACTGATTGTTAGTTTGTCCCCTACTAACACTAATGCAATGGGTTGGAAGGAAGCAAGGGAGCAACTGCTTGGAAATATCATGGTTTGACCGGACCAACATGGGAAAGCAAACGACTTTTGTTCCTCTTTCAAAAGTGCTTTTTGTACAGATTCCCCCGCCTTCTCCTTCCACGAAACTTCACAAGAGGAATTCAGCTGTCACTTTCTCCTCTCGTACGTTCTATCCCCATTAACTTTAATGGAGGAAATTAAAATATACATTTTTTAAAGCAAAATGAAGAAAAGCAATGCAGAGTGAAATGATTAATGACTTGATTTGAAACTTCAGAGAAAGCAGAGCAGAGGAAACCATGACTGCTTATGTGCTTTGGCCATCTTGTCTAATTTAATTAATCTTATAAGATTCATTTATTATAAATCCATGGTATATGAAAGTAGATTTTTTAGTTATTCTATTGCAGAATGGAGCGTCAAAATCAGCCTTCTCTCCCGGCATATGTTACATAGCAAAGACAGTTTTATCATCGCCGCCACTGATAACAAAAAGAACATGGTCAGTTTCATCTAGAATATGATTTGATGTTTTTCTTTAGATGATTGATTTAGATTTATATATAAGATTGATTGAAATTATTTCCCTTTAAAGGCATTTAAATAGTTAGAATACATTAGATAAATTCCCCATACTATTCAATTGAGAAATGATCTTAATTAATTTATACAATGAAGAAAGAGCAAACCTAATCAACCACTTTTCAAAATTTAAAATTTTCTAAAATCTCTAATCACTAACAAGTCAAATCTTTTCTCTAGCAAGATAGACACACCACTCTTTTTATTAGATTATCTTTAAATTAAATATGTAAAACTAAGTGGAGCCTTAAAATTATATCGCTATCCTGAGTGTAATTGCTTAGAAAGATAAAGTAAAGGTGATGGTAAATTTGACCTAGATATGGCATTTAGAAATAAGGTACAATTGCAATTAAAAGTGGGTGAGTACTGAAAATGAAAGAACCTGATATTTCCAAGTCCTTAGTCACAAAGAATGAAGGATTCCGATTATAGAGCTCACAATGCCAATTTACGCGCAACCAAACAATGGTGGCCTGGACAAAAAACTTACAATTATCATAAAATGGAAACAATAGAAAAGAGAAGGGTATCTGGTAAAAAGGCATTAATATCTGCCAGTTTACATTAATCCTTCACACGATGTGCTAATAAAATAGAAAAAGAGAAAAACAAAGTATAGTCTTTAATGCTAATAGAAAGTATGACTGTCGGGCTAACTTATGACGAATCAATATATATTGTGGTTAATGTTGGAAGATCTTATCGTGGATGACTTTTGGCTTAAAAGATCATCATCTTCTATGATGATAGATGTTTCATATTTTATTTAATGGCCTTAAGGAATTAACAAACATTAACTTACACTCAATCAATTGATTGATTATCTGGGAAGAGGAAAAGGTGCCAATTTTCATTCATGAAAATCCAACGGCATATATTGGTTAGATAGGGGTAAAACTTTGTTCCGTTAAAAGCCCACATATTGATTAAAAATTTTCCTTTTCTAGTGTGGAGCCAGATCGTTTCACAAGTTTAAAGAATGCTGAGTTTTTTCTCAGAAAATGGGTCTTCATCTACCTTCTATACCGGTCAAAGAGACATCTTAATGCACTTCCTGTGGGTCATAGTGACCCACATCACTTTGGCCATAGATCTAAGCAAAGGTTTAAAAGTATGTATCAAATTATTGACCGAGGACTGTAATATAGGACTGTATCTAAATTCGGCACCTGAAGGGGACAGAATCTGGTTAACACATGCATGGGAGCAATAGATGCTCCCACTAATCTTTCAGACACATTAAATTGTTGTTTCAAAGCAACCATGTAACTCTTTGCATCTTTATAAGATGTGAGAGTTGCCTTAAACTGCTTGGAAGGCAACTGTATTCTTTATCAACTGCAGGCATAGATCCTTAGGTCTTTCCCGCTTCTCAAATTCTACAGGTTCAGCAGTAGTGGAAGCATCAGTAGGATTAGGTGGTTTAGACTTCTTCGTAACAACGTCTATATTTAAAACCATGAGTCTTTCCTATCGGAAAAGTTGGAACCAACAAGAGTAGGGATTTGAGACAGCAAAGATAGATTATTGACAACTAAAATAAATACATACTCACAATTAATCATAAATGCTTTGAATTTAAATCACGCTAACTGTAAATTTAGCCTAATTTATACATGTATGGGAAGAAAAATTAAATTAGACTTATTTAGTAACCATGTATCATCACCCATTTGGGTCAGTGGCCAACTTACACCTAGTTACATTGGATGAACCGATAATCACCATAAGGCTATATATCCTACTACGTACATCATAAAAAGACGGGTGACACTTGCGGGCAAGATAACCACAGTCTAATTAGGAAGTACACGTAAAGATACCATATCCCGGTCTCCAAGTGATTGAAAAACAATCGTACATGTGGGCAGATCCTTGATCTCCTAAATGGATCCCGCAACTCTGATGTTATGATTCATTCTACAATCAACTGTAGCAGTGGCTTTAATTCAATTCAAAAATCTATAATCTATCATGACTGTGCCTCTTGGGCGGATACACAGCCAATCAAATTGTCGATTTTAATTTAATAAATATAGTAACACCAAATGTGATGTACATTGTCACTAATATGATGGTCAAGTGTATTGTTGTATCCTTGGGTTCATCAACGGTAATGGCCCATCACATTATAAAGTGCATTAGTAACTTTAATTGGGCTTCATTATAATTCAAATGCCTTAATTTGACAATCGTTGACATATATAACCTAATTAGATCACACTACAAATATAGAGATTAGTCATTCAAAAGAATCATAGGTCCAAATTAACCTTGATAGGGCCTTTGATTTTAAAAACAACCAATGAAACCACTATATCATAAAACCAATATACCATAAATTTTCTTTAATCCATCCGTTGACTAAAAAACAATCAGGGCATATTATGATTCATAATATAACTAGGAACTGAAATTGGCTAATTTTGATAATGATCGAATCAATGATTGTCAACGGAAGAGTCCCACATGAGCCAAACTAATCACTATTTAATTATGCCCGAATTAGTTAATAATCAACCACTGGATGAATGATCCAACCCTACCATCAAATAAAACTAACCATGATGAATGCTTGGGCAAAAATTGATCGCAAATCCATGTTCGAATGATCTAGATATAATCAAAATGGTGATTTAATGGCCGAAAAAGTGGTCGATCTGGTCAACCTAGTGCTATGTTCTTCCATTAGCACATTGTAGGCATTCTGATCTATCATATTAAAGGTTATGATCTGGTCGTATTAGGTCTGAAATTACCCAAACAAAGAGCCTTATTATGATTTATGTTTTTGATTAGGTGAAATCAAGTACCGGTAAGATAACACATCCAATTCCACGCCTACTAACTGAAATAGGGCAGCAAGCAGTCAAAGAAATAGAGGACGATCTTAGGCTATAATTAGGGGAAAACGGTTACTTCTGCCACTTGTTACATAATACAAAGGGGTGGCCATGTGAGGACACATCACATTGTGTGTGCTAATCGCACTCATGCCAATTACCATGTTGCCACCCTCCAAAGCCATTCATAATTATCCAGTAACTATCATTAAATCACATGGTTTTGTGCATAAAACCGTGAGTGGTTTTGCACGCAGAACCACGCAACTTTTATTTAATTTTAATGTCCATTACAAGATGTATGGATCACCATGGCCCATCCTAACTCTTGGGTTGGCCAAGTCGTAAGCATCACGGTTCCTTCCTTTTTGGAACTAGAGGTCTTGGTATCGATCTTCGGTTCCTCTCTCTTTAGGAACCGAAAGTTGAAGCCACTAGTACTATCACCTGGGGGCCACAGGAATTTTACTCAACTTATCTCGCGCCCAGAAGAATTAGTCCACAGCCCAAACGATTAGGAACCCTCCGTTGGCAAAAAAAAAAAAAAAGAAAAAGAAAAAGAAAAAACGATGGCCCCATCCAAACATCCATTCAATCATCGATTTATATGGGACCGTGCTCAAACATGAGATCTGCATTAAGCGGGAAATACAAAAACATGCAAAAAGTAAATTAATCATGTGAATAACAATAAATGATTATTCAAAATCTAATCCTGATAAAAACCCGATGCTCTGATACGACATTATATTATATTCAATTAGGAGGTTTGTTAATGTGATTTTGACCACTCTAGGCGATTTTGACTATAATTAATACGTCCACCTCTTAAAGTGCTATCGTTTTCTCCCGGTACTTCTCCAATGTGACCCAACACTCACGTTCTCCCTCCACATCTCCTTCTCCTGTAACTCCCTCATGCAGAATGATGCAATCACTTATGGATCTAAGTTTTTTCACTTCTGCAACAATATTTCTACAAATTTTTCTGCCACAGGCTCTCTATTTTCCTCCCTACTATGTCTTCTTTGGAAAGGTAATAAAAGGTACGTACTTGATTTCGATTTTTTCACGTGAACATGCTTTTTCCAATTTCAATTTTTTCTCAATGATTATTTTTCAATTGCATGAATATTTGGTTAGTATTGTATGAAAAGAGCACGGGTTCTTGTGCTAGTGTTTGTTTGAGACTAACATAACCTTTAATCGGATCTGCATAAATATATGATTGATTTGAATAAAACAACATATATCTGGAATCTAAAAGCGTAACTGTCTCCATCGCGTTGGCGTGATCTAAACCGCTACCTTTGATTGAGAATTTACTACACTCCTCTACTCTACGTGATCTCAATGGGACAACCAATGTATTGTGTAGAGAGGAGCTCTAACCCCTGAACCCTATATATAGGTTTTTCCAAGACAACTCCATTTTTATTATGGAGTCCAAATCTAATTAGGATTTAGACTCCTCTTAGCATAGGAAACTCCATTAGGTTAGCAACTTTCCATAAACCCCAAAGACTTTTCTATTAAGGAGACTTACCAATATTGGAGTCTTTATGTGAGTTGGTCTTTTAAAGTGGGGAACCCACATGGGTGTGTGGTAATTGGGCCACACTTAAGCCAAAGAATTCGAGCATTTTAAGCACAGTTTAAAAAGCATGAAAATAACTGATAGCTGGCCTTTTTTTAAAAAATGATTTACATAAATGAAGAAAATGGAAGAAAAGAAAAAAATAAATTATCATATGAGAAAGAGTAGTAGCAGAGAAATTGGACCTTGCTTAAGCACATTACATGGAGCAAGGATGCAATAAAAGTAGCTTCGATTATGAAGAAGACTTTTGTTGTAAATATGCTTGAATAATAAGATTCATGAAGGTTTATTGTAGCCCAACTTCTAGAATGTCTACTAGTACAATAACCAATGCACAACGGAATTAAATCAATGCAAACTAGTAAATAAATCTACCAATCACATACCACAAGAAGGCAGCCACAATTTTTACATGGAAACCCTAATAGGGAAAAAACCATGATCCTAAAACTAAGCACTATTGAACGATTACAAGTTATACTCATAGCTCCTTTTTCCAGTCAATTCGTCGACATGAGGACTGTAGTTATTCTAGCACAACTCTCCATTGCCACGACTCCCCACCGCTCACCGCTCCCTGTACTTGATCCAGCAACACCTTGAGAACCAAGATGATCAAACCTTCTACAAAGAAGTAGAAGCAACTAGCTCTCTAGAACAGCTCTTCAGCACAATCTCTCTGTGATGACTCTAGAGAATAAAGAATCTCTCTACGGGTTTTCTCACCTTAAAATAATGAGATAATTAATTTTTAGATACTTTAGGGTTGAGAGAAACACCCTTTAAATAGCTCAAAACTCGTGCATTAGGGTTAGAGCACAAATAGGACTCAAATTGAAAACTTCAGTTTGAAAAGGAAACACATTCGCAGAACCTGTCCTGGAAAATTTCCACCATCCGACCGATCGAGTGAACCATTATCTCCCGAAGTTTTTCTGTTAGTGCCTGTTAATTGAGAGACTCTTCATCCGATCGATCCGATCTTTATTCGATCGATCAGGTACTGTGTCTTCCAATTTTCTTATGTTCTTCTTCTCTGTCTTTGCTTAATATACAATCACAGTCCATTCTAAAACAAATAGAAAATTACAACTCAATGGATCCAAAGTTTTGTCTAACCCATGAATTAGCCAGCATATGAAAATCCTAACAAACTGTTTATGAAGGGGAATTCAAATTGATTCTAAGGAAATTACTCCCCAACTTAGGGTTTTTCTCCTCATCTTCGAAAGTATCATCATCTCAAGTCAAATTAAAAGCCTTTTTCTTAGGTTTCTGATTACCACAATCAGTAGCAATGTGTCCATATCCTAGACACTCATAACATTAAATCCCTTTAGAAGATTTCTTCTTCCCAACAGATTTAGGTATTTTCAAATCACTTGTCTTCCCCCTTTATAAATAGTTTCAATTGCTTCATAAATTGAACAACCACTTGGGGATCAATTTCCTCGAAATCAGTATCTGAATCACTTTCAATCCTTTTGACTGATTCCTTGAAAGCTTTCAAAGCAACGCCTTTGAATTTCCATTTCCCATTAGACATAAGGTTTGCTTCAAAAGTCTGTAGGCTCTCAACTAACTTGTCAACCTTTAGGGTATTCGGATTCTTATTCCCTTCAATGGCCACTACCTTTAATTTAAATCAAATCTTTCTGAAAGAGACCTCATAATCTTTTTGACAATCTTATTTTCAAGGATTGGTTCACCCAAAGTAAAAACATTATGGACAATTTTATTCAGCTTCGCATTGAATTCATTAAAGGTCTCATCCTCTTACATCTTAATGTTTTCAAAAACCGTATATAATTTCTACAGTTTCGACTATTTCACAGTGTCAGTCCCCTCATGCACAGTCAACAGAATATCTCATACTTTTGCAGTTGTGTAGGTAGAAATTCCAAAAAAACTCAGACATAGTCACTCCATTATAAATAGCATTAGTAGCCCTATAGTTGCAAGTAGAGGCAAATTCTTCTTCCTTAGTCCACTCCTCCTCGAGCTTGGACACAGTTACCTCATTAAAAACAACAGTGGGTAAGGTATAGTTATTTATAAATGATTTCCAAACTTTAATATCAATGGCTTTAAGAAAGGCAACCATTCTGGCTTTCCAATAGGCATAATTTGTGCCATCCAATAGAGGGAGTTTAATGGTTGAAGTGCCTTTGCAGTAGAGCTTTACTCTAGAAATCTGTGGATATACACAAGAATATAGTGCAGCCCTTTTTTATAGCAATTGAAGGTTTATTGTGGCCCAATTTCTAGAGTGTCTACTAGTACAATAACCAATGCACATCGGACTCAAATCAATGCAAACTAGTAAATAAATATACCAATCACACACCACAAGAAGGGAGGCAAAATTTTTACGTGGAAACCCTAATAGGAAAAAAAAAAAAAAAAAAAACACCACCACCCAAAAATAAAGAACTGTTGATCGATTACAAGATATACTCACAGCTCCTTTTTCCAGTCAATCTGTCGACATGAGGACTGTAGTTATTCTAACACAACTCCTTGTTGCCACACCGCACACCGCTCCCTGTACTTGATCCAGCAATACCTTGAGAACCAAGATGATCAAACCTTCTACCAAGAAGAAGCAACAAGCTCTCTATAACAGCTCATCAGCAAAATCTCTCTGTGATGACTCTAGAGAATAAAGAATCTCTCTAAGAGTTTTTTCACCTCAGAACAATGAGAGAATTAATTCTTAGATACTTTAGGATTGAGAGAAACACCCTTTAAATAGCCCAAAACTCGTGCCTTAGGATTAGAGCACAAATAAAACTCAAATTGAAAACTCCAGTTTGAAAAGGAAACAAATTCGCAGAACCTGTCGTGGAAAATTTCTGCCATCCGATCGATCCGGTATGGGGTCCGATCGATTAGGTGAACCACTGTCATCCGAATTTTTTACGTCAGCTCCTGTTAATTGAGAGACTCTCTTCATCCGATCGGTCCGATCGTTATCCGATTGATCGGGTACCGTGTCTTTCGATTTTCTTCTATTTTTTCTTATTTGTCTTTGCTTTAGATCTTCCAGTGACACAAACACAGCCCATTCTAAAACAAATAGAAAATTACAACTCAATGAACCTAGAGTTTTGTCCAACCTATGAATTAGCCAACATATGAAAATCCTAATAATTTAAAAAGAAAGGATTTGCATATATGCATGAATAAGAATCAAGAAGAAAGAAAAATGGTGAGAACAACTCCTTACCCAAGTGGTTAGGAGTAGATGTGTGCGAGCTTCCTTTTCCACGTGTGCATGCTCTCTTATGGGACCTAGCCCCCTTGGATGGGGTACCCAATAAAAAAAAAAAAAAAGGAAAATACTAAGGAGATGAAGCTCCTTGTAAAATAAAGAGAAGACGGACGACCATTGGCTGGTTGTGCTTTCATCTACGAGAGACACTCGTGAGAGTTTTTAGAAGTTTGAAATTAATTTTCTTCTTTTTTCTTTATTTTCAAGAATGCACCTCTTATACTTGCTTTATCTTGAACAAACCTTGTTCTACACTTTTGGGCCCTATATATTGAAATCTAACTCGTTCAAATATACATTTAAGATCGTTGGTCCCAAAAGATTAAATTAACTTATATAAAAATACAAAAAAATACAAAGAAGTTTATGTGTTCCACACCTTTGGGCCCAGATCTCAAACATGTAAATAGGTGTAATCTATTTCAATCCAAAATGTTGAAATCGTGAAGCCCAAATTTTTAAGGATTAAATATTTACAACCAAAGAAAGCATAAAATATTTCATGTTTCTAAATTTTATTTACACTTTTCAACTAAAAAAAATACAAAACTTATATCTTTTGCTGTGATGTGATTCAACTTGTGGAGTCAATCAATTTTCATTTTTAAACCCAATTCTTACTCAATCCAAACCAAATTGATTTAGATCCAAACTTGATTTTTACTTAAATCAAATAACTTGAATTAAATGAATCTAATCAGACAAAAATCTTACAACTTTTTTACCAAATCACATAACCAAATTAAATTGTATTAAAATATTAAATATAAATCTTATTTCTTAATTTTTTTCAGTACTACTCTATCATATAAGCAATAAATGGTTTAAAATCGCGGTTGCCGTCGCGTTCATCATGTCACATCGCTGTTTGCGGTCATTACGGCCTGTCGTGGTGCGAATTTTTATTTTACACCAAATTCTCTTTGAAAGATTATCCAAAAAATCCAAAATATTATAAAATGCTAGAAATTAATATTTTTAATCATTAGTAAATACTTTAAAACAAAATATCGGTCTCCTAAGTTACAATATCCTATATCACTATCTTATCTGAAACTTGTAAAGTCTGTTTTGAATTAAGTAAATTTACATATATATATATATATATATATATATATATATAAGTTAAGATTTCACAGATTTTACAGTATGCCTTGCAACCTTGACTTTGAACTAACCATTAGTATTAAACAATTCAATTAAAGAATTAGTACTAGTAGTGCTGACGTATAGTACTCAATTACTCAATCACTAAGTAAATATCAACTTCCAAGTAACATTTACTACTACTTCAAGATTAACTAATAAATTAAAGCAATGGAGTATAAACAAAAGGGTAATGTGGTTGAAGAGACAAGAAGCCACCATATGAGAATCTATAAAAAAAAAAAAAATCTTATAAATCACTTTAGTTTTGGTGAAAAAAAGCTTGGGAAACTCTAACATAGCCTTAGAGAACTTCACAAATGATTTGGGAAAGAATGAAATGAAAAGAAGGGGGAAAAAGAAATTTTTGAACAAATCACCGTTGGCTGATATTCTGGCCCTTATTTTCAAAATATCAGCACCTATGATCGTTAAATAGTGAATAAACCGCTGCTTTTTCAACCATTTTCAAACTTAAAACAACAAGAAAATTATGAGGAAATCTCTCGCTTATTTCTTGTAGATACTTAGAGTGTGTTTGGATGTATGGTGAATTGAAGTAAAGTGAAGTAACTCTAAGGGGTTGACCAAGTTGTTAGGACCACAATTCTTCTCTTTTTTGGAGCTAGAGGTCATGAAATTGATCCCCCCTTCTTCCCCCCTTCAGGACCCAAAGGTTGAGTACACTAGTGCTACCATTTGAAAGTCATAGGGGTTTTATCCGACTTTCTATAGGGTGGAGGGATTAGTTAGCAAGGAAAAAAAAAGTAGTAATAGGTGAAGCATTAAATTAAAAGAGAATAGATGATTGGGGCAGGAGAGCACAAATTAAAAGAGAATAAAATATTTGGACACTGCTTTCGACGCATCATCTGAGTAGATAAATGCAAGACATGACAAGGCGTATGGTAACAATGGGATGGGAGTCCCGATAACTCAAAAGAAATTTTAATCTCAAGGGTTGGCGAGACAGGAACTTTAGTCTAGTTTATTTGATTTATAGGATATAGGGTTTAAATTTAAAATAATTTATATTTTAGTATTTACGTGGTTACTTTCTATGTCTTCCAATTTCAAATTAATTTTTTACTGACAGGCCATTTGACCAAATTTATATTATAATCTCATGCGCACAACGAATAAGACATTTGCAAATTAAAGAAATTGGATGATCATATTTAATTGGAATGAGTATTTTAAAAAAAGATTCTTCTAGCTATACTCGGGACTTCAATTTTGACAGCAGATGTCCTGACCAGTTGACCATCATCATGGTCAACAAATGCACTTAGTTTGTTAAAATAATTTCTATTAATGTTTAATTACAATCCAAGATGTTAGAATAGTGGGCCACCTTTACTTCAAGCATAGATCAAAGGTCAGATTGATTGGATGACGCTAACTTTTCTTTTTGAGAAATCTCAAAAAAAGTTAAGAAAATATTTAAAATTTCTCCATGCAAAAACTTTCTTCCTACAGAGTGACTTTGGTTCTTTGTAAACCTAGTATGGTCGGATTCTGATCGATGCTACAATATATATATTTTAAGCACAGTTTAAACATACAAAAATAACTAATAGTTGGTGTCTTTTTATAAAGCATTCAGCAGACCAGAAATAGAAGAAAAAGTAAATTATTATTTGAGAGAGAGTTGTAGAGAAATTGGACCTTATTACTTTGCCGCAAATTCCAACGAGCAAAGATGCGATTTATGAGCTTCAGGTGTGAAGAAGACTTGAGCTGCAGATATGCCTAAAATAAGATTCGAGAAAAGAGAGACTATCATGTAAACAGAGACTGGGATGGACTTGGAAGTAGAGGTAAAGCCGTGCCGGTCGGTTTTTCCTTAGCCTAACCCTGTTTTTGGGAAGGGAAGAGGGGTAGGGAGGAAAATTTTAGGAAAAGAAAAATGAAGGGGAAGGGGAGGGTTTTCCCTTCTCTTGTTTGTTTTAGTTTGAAGGGGAGGGGAGGGGAGGGAAAATCCTCTTTTTGCCTCCCTCTTTCCCCCCATTTTTTACGGAAAATTTTGGGGGTAAAATTTTCAAAATCTTACCCCCAAATTACCGTCCCTCACTTTCCCTCCTCCCTTCCCAAACACCCTCTAATTTAACTTTTCCTCCATTTTCTCCTCTTTTCCCCTCATTTTACCTCCTTCCCAAATATAGTGTAAGGCAAATGCAAGGTCTACCTCGGCCCGACCTGGGCATCGGGAAGGGAGAGGAGGACCCCCTTAATCAACACAGCACCATGTACGGTGATGGAGGCTCCTATCATCACTTGACATCACTTGATCCATGAGCAACAAATTCCGGATGTCCAAAATGAGTGCATATTCAAACTAATGGTCCGATTCATTTGGATAAGTGTCAAATTAGAAGAGCTTTTGACACTCACCATAACAGGTGCTCAGCTGGGGGTAGAAGATGATACGTATTTATATGATATTAATATGTATATATTTAAAAAAATCTAAAATTTAAATGAATAATACCTGAAAAAGAGAGGAGCTTTTGAGAAGTTCATAGAGAACCTTGACCCTTGATGACTTGATTTGATCTTTGTCTTTGAAAAACTAATTGAACATAGTATGAGAGACAGCTTAGGATTTAGGAACCTCACGGAGAGGGCTTAGGAAAATAAATGTAAGTGATGAAAATGAGGAGGAGACTTTTATAGTCCCCCAAATGTTAAAAAGACCAAAATAGCCCTAAGATATAACACTTTTTATAACTGTCGGGGGCTAAAACAGTAAAAGAACAGCAAAAAATGCCATCCGCCGCCCATTTTCTGAACGATGGGTGCCCAACTGTGCCGGGCCAGGCTACGGGCCACGGAACCATGACCCAACACCGTCCCTGCCAGGCATGGGCTGGGTCATGCCGAGAAGATCAACGGCGTGCAGGGCTGCCCAATTTTCACCTCTGAAGAAGCAACATAGAAATTTCGTGGAAACCATTTTTTTTTTTCTTCAAAGATTTATATTCTAATAAAAGGAAGACAAACAACGAAATAAAACTTTTCTTGGAAACCTCTTAGGCCCTATTTGGCAAATGTAATCCGTATAAAATAGATATGTACCATATAGATCTGTTTCAAAAAAAGCGGTATGAAATAGGTATTTTAAAAATAAATTATTTGGTAAGATCAAAAAAATTGGTTGAAATAGATGTTTCAATAATCCAATGGTTCTTATTCTTATACTAATTTTTCTAGATCAAGAGAGAATCTGGAGTTGAGTTTTGACCAAGTACCCATTTTTAATATTCAAAACAGGATCAACGGTTTTGATCATGATGTGGGGCCCATAAATGTTTAGAAATACACATCTATTGTTCTATAGTTTTCCAAAAATATCTCAACATTGGAGACATATCAATGGACCAAATTTAGGCACATATCAGCTATTAGACTTGGAAACCTTTCCAATGGTTTGGCTGATAATTTAGTGGCCCATTGTTTGAGAAAAGAAGGAAAAAAGGGTCATGTTAATATGCACATGTGAGTTGCTGTTTTGAACCCGGAGCATATCCAACGGTTCTATTTTCTTTTTGTCATTTTCTCAAGATCTACTTAGAATCAATAGTTGAAATTTGTGGCCATACCCATATTTAGTATCGCAAGAAGGATCAACGGTTCTGATCATATTCTGGGGCCCCACAGTCGTCCATAAATTTACATATATAGTTTTGTGGTTTCTTTTTTTGCAAATATCTCTAGATTGGAGATAGATCAACTGTTCAAATTCTGGCCGATATCCGTTCTTCTTATTATGAAGTGCTTCAATGATTTGGATTATCATTCAATTTTAAAATAACGCAAAAGGCCGGGGAACCCATGTAGAACGCATTGTTTAAGTTGATATGTGCGCACTTAAGCCTCACAAGTCTATTCCAAATTTGACGAAACTGTGGCTGTCCCAAAAAGAGGCATTACCTCTTTATGAGGTTTATAGTAGAGTTGGATAAAATAGTTTCCAAACACACTCATAAAATTTTTAATTAGTTTTCAGAGAAAAAGAGATAGAAAACAGTGATGCCAAACACTACCTGTTGTTAAACAAAGCAAAAGCAGACGACTTTATCTCCACGTCCACACGCTAAGCAATGACTAGTAACTCGTTAACGGGAAGATGACAGAAGATGGCAAACAAAAAGACAACTTTTCCTCCACGTCCAAACGCTAAGCAATGGCTAGTAAAATCCAAGACCTCCTTGAAAATACGTGCAATGGCTAGTTGCCAATGTTGACTGGTCATCCCTATCTGTATGGTTCAAAAGGTCCCAAATCAACTGCATGGTCTTTTTCTAAGATGAAGTTTTCCCGCGAATGCTGACCAGTCGTGACCCAGGGGCGGACCTATAATTGACCGGGGCGGTAGCCCTATGTAAATTTTGAGATTGCAAAAGATATAAAATGGGTCAGGACGCGGCCCACATGTATCTAATAAATATTTGTTCTACGTCTGAATCTTTGGATTGCCCCACATCAAAGGCGGAACAGGACTTGTGTTTTAAGCGGGCCAAAAGAAAAAAACAATTAAACAAAATTGAAAAATCTAGTAATAAAATATAAAATAAATTAAATACGTAATAATCAAATCACATGGATAATCATAAGAAAGATAACTTTTGCTATATTTATCCCTGGTAGATAAGTTTTGATTGGATTAAAAATTTATATA
>QPKB01000008.1:18499858-18527193 GCA_003546025.1 Camphora micrantha | reverse complement strand
TTCATCAGCTCAATATAAAATAACAAGAGGTGTTCCAGTACTATGTTCAGATTTCATCACTAAATTAACATTAGAGAAAAAGCCTTTAAAACTCCCTGCCGATTTTAAAAATGAAATTTCTATAAGAACTGATCCATTTGATAAAGGTAAATCAATAAATATGGTTACTGAAGGACCACCAATTCATAATTCCTCATACTCTTATACAGATCAATCTACAGATGAATCTGATATTCAATTTATTCCTCAATTCAATCGAATTTTGAATCCTACAACTCATACGTCAAAAACAAAGAATTATTATTGTAGACCTTCCCCAATGAATTTACAATTTGAAGAAATTCCTGACATAGCAAATTGCAATGAATTCCAAATTCGGAATTCTGAACTGATCTTCTCCCATTCCAAATCTTTCATAACCTGCAATAAAAATTCTGGAACCTCCTGTTCCCTTCTCATGCAACATTCATACACAAAAATAACACTTCTATTCCATTTAAACATCACCCAAATCAACTCCATTCATTCAAATCAATTCCATTTCTAACATGAAACATGTCTAGACCACAACTATAACAAAATCTCAAGAAATCTACACAAATTAGCTTTCTAATCATAATAACTGTTTATACTTGCCTTTGATTCAAATTTCACACAAAACCCCTCTTTCTTTTTAGTTCAATTTGAGACAAAGTCACCCAATTCCAAACCCTAACACCATAAATAATTTCAAAAAGAATCTAATAAGATGTTTGACATGGAGAAGAGTCTAAACAGCTCTATTGAAACCAAAATCAATACAAATACTTACTTGTAGCTTAGCAAAGAGAAACCATAACTTTCCCTTAAACTTTAACTCCAAGAGATTAAAGAAGATGATGGAGAAGATGATGGAGATGAGATCCTTTCTCTAAATCTTTAGCTTAGCCACACCTCAAGCACTCAAGGAAGAAGAAATCAAGAAAGAAGAAGAACCTAGGTTTCAGCTGCTGCTGGAACATTCGTATGAATGTTAATTGGGTTCTTCTCAACCTTTAACAACAGAATTTTGCATTTTAACCCCAAACATTATACATATTTCTAATTTTAGCCAAATCAAGACTCATTTGACTCATTTCAAGTCAAATGAACATGAGTATATTATGAAAGGTCATGTACTCTTTGAAACACACATGATGGATCAAGTTTCACCACATTCGATGAAATACGCGAAAATCCGTATTTACGGAAAAGCCCTTAATTTCATCAATTTGAGTTTAAAATCAACTCAATCTCTTCTACAACTATTTCATTATGCTATTGGAGATCATAGGTGGTGGTCCACATGACCACTACTTGTTTGACTTTTCAAACAACTACTTTTCTCCCAGTTAAGGCACGTCCCTTAAAATACTTGTTCGTACAGTATTGGGACTGCTTTTTGTTAATGGCCAGGAAAGTGTAAACGTAGTCTATAAAAGGGCTTGGAAACTCTCTCATCTTTACACACAATTGCTTGGCATTCCCATTAATTAGCAGACATTAAAAGAAGATTGAGAGAGTTAAAAGTTGTGAGGTATTCCGTATCATTTTTTGCGATGGATCCAAGTATGTCTTTAAATTGGGTTTCTTTCCTAGTGTAAATTATACTATTAGATTGCAAATCTAATCCGTTAAAGTTTTAGTAGAGAGTCCATTGTTGCTATCAGT
The DNA here is from genome assembly GCA_003546025.1 of Camphora micrantha. Lineage (NCBI taxonomy): Eukaryota > Viridiplantae > Streptophyta > Magnoliopsida > Laurales > Lauraceae > Camphora > Camphora micrantha. The sequence goes on along the minus strand of QPKB01000008.1, from coordinate 18,525,504 downwards.
TCGTATCAGAGCCATCGGTTTTCATTGATAGGGTTAGATTTGGATAAAAATGGAAGGGTGTGAAATGGGTTCACTGGTTGAAAAACCCAGTCAAGCAATGGCCGTGAACCACGGAGCCGGGCATTGCGCTGCGGCGGCACAACAGGACGCTAGGCTACCACGACGCAGCCCGACATTCGGCGGAACAGCCTGCATTGCGCAGAACAGTTTCTGCGCAGCGCCAGAAAACCAGCGACGAAAAACAACCAAAAAATAAAAATCGTCAATCGATAGCTTGATGTTGCCCATTTTTACCAATGGATGCAACTGCATATCTGTTGTGATCTTTATAGTTTTTTAACCCACCACTTTGAGAATAATAAGTGGAAAGACAGAAGAAGCCTATAGGGCTACAACTGCTTGTGTAGCAGTTCTCTCTTTATGGTGAGTTTTCCACTCATGATGAACTTTTTATGTGACTAGTGGTATCCATATCATTCAAAAAAGGGAATGGTATTATCCTCAGAAATCAATTCCCCATATAGGGCTGCTTTGTTAAATTCATGGACGGTATTTTTAATTGGTCTTGGAGTTCTTGGTATCAGTGGATGGCCGGCGAAGTGTGCTGTTGGTGCCGTGAAACTATTCGGCGGTCTGATGCGGTCGGCGCCGCTGCTGACGTCAAAGAAGAGAATCCCGATGTGCCCGGCGCCGCTGTAGGCGTCGAAGAGGAGAATTGGTTTTAACCAATTGCCCCTCCTTTTGGGGGTAGAAGATGACGTGCTGGATCAGGTCCATTCGACCTAACCCGCACTGACCCGACCTGCAAAATTGGGCTGTTTATTGGTTCGGGTTTCATCCCGAACTGACTTGACCCATTTGCATAAAATAATAATATTAAAGAGGCAATTATGTTATTTATTTAATTGGATCATTATAGAATTGGTCCAATCCGATCGGAGCCTTCCAATAGATAGATCAAAATATAAGTGATATTCTGGCAGTGATGATTAATGTAACGCCCACCCATATCCATGCATGATATTGTCCGCTTTGGCCCACTGGCCTCACGGTTTTGCTTCTGATGGGCCTCAACCCATCAAAAGGCCTCATGCAAGGTAAGGGTGTAAGCTCTACATATAACCCCATTCACTTTCCTCTCTATAGTCGATGTGGGACTCCGGGGCGTCACAATCCACCCCCCTTAAGGCTGCACGTCCCTATGCAGTAGCCTGCCAGTCTCAGTAGCCTGCCAGCCCTCTTGGCCCGCCCACATGGAGACCCGCCCACAGCAGGGGGCCCACACTCGAACTAGTCGAGAGTCGGCTCTGATACCATTTGTAACGCCCCACCCATACCCATGCATGATATTATCCGCTTTAGCCCACTGGCCTCACGGTTTTGCTTCTGATGGCCTCAACCCATCAAAAGGCCTCATGCAAGGTAAGGGTATAAGCTCTACATATAACCCCATTCACTTTCCTCTCTATAGTCGATGTGGGACTCCGGGGCATCACAATTAATTTCTGATTTGATCATAACAAAGCCAGATTAAGGAAAAATTAATTATTAGAAACTTATTTTGATCATTTTGGGCACATTCGATATCGGATTAACGATCCGTTTTTTCTGTCATGATCTTCATTTTGAGATCTATTATATTACTGAATTTAATTACTCATCCAATGGTTCAATTTAGACATCATATTAATATATGCATGTTTAACTCATTTAAGTTCATCTTTCCGCTTATTTGTTTACAAGATTAATGTTGATTTGAGTTGTGATTATTATATACATGCATGATGATGTTTATTTTCGTATGATTTAACGGACGGGTTAAGCTAAACTTAGAATTATGGTAGATTGATCAAGGAATATAAGATTGGGATAAATTTTTTTTTCAACGGTCTGATTGATGTCATATTGGACCCATAATCTTAGAAAAATTCATCCTAACCATTAATAATGTGATCTTAAATGTTCAGTTTCTCCTAAATGTGTAAATCAAAATAATTAAAGCTCAATTAAGGTAGAAATTGAGTATTTTAATCGTTGATTAATTACTATGAAAATTATAACATAGGAGTTTAAGATCACAATAGTGTCATAGTTTTCAAGATAGAAAATTACAAATTAACCTGGTTGTCACCAAAGTAACCCAATTATGATGAAGACTATATTTTCAATGATTGAATTATAAACATCATAAATGACACTAAAATTGCAACTTCGCTTAAAAGATTGATATTCGACCCAAAGGAGTTTATCTTTCAATTATTTGAAGATTGGACATATTAAAGATGTGTGAGTGGATTTGTCTTGATCTATGCCCAAAGGTGAGATCTCACTTGTTCACTTCACATATTATGGTTTTATCAAATAAATGAGGATAATTAAATTAACGTATCGCATTAAACCCAAAGGTTATTTGTGATGATGTGTAACAATTACACTAACTTCTTTTAAGTCCTTTTCAAAGTATTATAGTTTTGTGAATATAATAATTATATTTTCTTTACCTCCAGATCAATGCCACTTCCTTCATGCTTGGGGACCATTCCTATGTTAGATGGATTCAATTACCCTGATTGGTTAGACTTGCTGTCATTGACTATAACCTATCTAGATTTAGACATGGCCTTACATGAGACCATGCCTCCTACACCCACCGACCAGAGTTCTGATCGTGATAGGACCAACTATGATAAATGGCATAGATGTGATAAAGTATGCCGTAAAATCATTTTGAACTCAATTTCTAAGGGTATTAGAGGATCAATAGATCATGATAAAAATGCAAAAGAACTCTTAGAAGTAATCAAGTCTCAATTTGAAGTGACCGATAAAGCTTTAGGTGCCACATTGATAAACAAATTGACCAATATGAAATACGATTGGACTATGGGAATTAGAGAACATATCCTACGCATGTCCAACATCGCATCTAAGTTGAAAGATATAAATATGAGTATTTTGGTTGGATATTTGATCCAATTCATTTTGGATTCCCTTCCTCCTGCGTTTGGCCCATTTAAGGTGACTTACAATCAAGGCTCTAGTCGGTGGACCCTAAACGAATTGATCGTAAGATGTGATCAAGAAGAGAGGAGGCTTAAGGCCGAGGGACAATTGCTAGTAAACGTTGTCTCACAGAAAAAGGGCAAAAAAGGTCCTAGAAACTTTAAAACTAATGTCAACACTCCAAAGGTAGATCCAAAGAGTCAAAAACCACGAAAAAGGGAAAGAAAGGATCTGACAAATGTCACTTTTGTGGCAAGAAAGGACACTTCAAGAAGGACTGCCTGAAAAGGAAGAGTTGGTTTGAGAAAAGAGGTAAGTCAAGAAATTTATCTCTTATATGTGAAACCAATGTTATTGATGATGTCCCATCCAATACTTGGTGGGTCGACTCTGGTGCAACCATTCATATATCTGGTTGTATGTAGGGATTCATTTCAACCCGGAGCCCAAGTGATGGAGAAAAGACCATCGTTATGGGGACCGGAAGAAATCAAGAGTCGAAGCAGTTGGAACATACAGGCTGGTGCTGGACACAGGCTTTATTTTGGACCTGCCAAACACCTTTTATGTTCCCGATATTTCCCGAAATTTAGTTTCTGTTTCTAAGTTAGATATTGCTGGTTATGTATTTGACTTTGATCATGGATCATTAAAATTTTTTTATAATGGTATGATGATTGGTAGTGGTTTATTATGTGATGGTTTGTATAAATTCAAGTTAGATCCTTTATACACACAATCAATCACCACACAACAAATAACTTATATTGGTAAGAAAAGAGGAGTAATAAAAGAGAACTCTCCTATGTTGTGGCATAAAAGATTAGGACACAGCTCAAAGGATAGGATATTGAGATTGGTGAAAGATGGGCTGTTATCAAACCTTGACTTCACTAACTTTGGTGTCTGTGTTGACTGTATTAAAGGCAAACAAACTAAAACAGTCAAGAAAATTGCCACACGGAGTTCTGAACTCCTATAGTTAATCCATACGGACATTTGTGGAAAATTAGATATATCTTGTTTTACAGGAGAACAATATTTCATTACCTTTATAGATGACTACTCACGTTTTGGTTATATCCATCTTAGTAAAGAAAAATCAAATGCCCTAAGTACCTTTAAAGTATTTAAGGCAGAAGTGGAAAATCAATTAGATAGAAAGATAAAAATTGTGAGATCAGATCGAGGTGGTGAATATTATGGTAGGTACACTGAAACAGGTCGTAACCCACCCCGTTTGCTAGATTCCTAGAATCAGAATGTATTGTTGCTCAATATACAATGCCTGGAACACCCCAGCAAAATGGAGTGGCTGAAAGAAGAAATATGACTTTTTTAGATATGGTTAGGAGTATGATTAGTAATACTTCGTTACCCGAGTTTATGTGGGGTGACGCACTAAAGATGACCATGTATATATTTAAACAGAGTTCCTACTAAAGCAGTTCCTAAAACTCCTTTTGAGTTATGGACTGGTAGGAAACCCAGCTTAAACCTATTTCCATGTCTGGGGATGTCCATATGAAGTGCGGGTATATAACCCACTAGAAAAGAAGTTAGACCCTAGAACAGTAAGTGGATATTTTATTGGATATCCAGAAGGGTCTAAAGGGTATCATTTTTACTGTCCTAATCATTTAACAAGAATAGTTGAGTCCAATAATGCCAATTTTTGGAGAACCATGAAAACAGTGGGAGCAAGTTTCTTATTTTAGTCTTGTAAGTAGATGATATTTTACTAGCCAGTAATGATCTAAGTATGATTTGAGAAACTAAAACATATCTTAAGAATAATTTTGATATGAAAGATATGGGTGAAGCAACCTTTGTAATAGGAATAGAAATATTTAGAGATCGATCTCAAGAATTACTTGGGTTGTTTCAAGAAGCCTATATCAAAAATATTCTCAAACGTTTCCGAATGGAAGGATGCAGACCACAAAATGCACCTATGTCTAAGGGAGACAAGTTTAGTAAAGCACAATCTCCCATGACTGATTTAGAAAGGTTAGAAATGGATAAATATCCATATACGGTAGCAGTATGAAGTCTGATGTGCTTACAGACTTGCACTAGGCCAGACATTAGCTTTGCAGTCGGGATGCTAAGTAGATATCAAAGTAATCACAGCCTGTCTCATTGGGTAACTGTCAAGAAAGTGATGCGTTACCGTAACGGAACAAAAAGATTTATGCTCACATATCAAAGATCCAATCAACTAGAGGTCATTGGATATTCAGATTCAGACTTTGCTGGATGTCTCAATACAAGGAGGTCAACATCAGGTTACATCTTTTTGTTGCCTACCGGGGCAGTATCTTGGAGGAGTGCGAAACAGACACTAACCACTCCATCAACATTCGATGCAGAGTATGTGGCATGTTTTGAAGCCACAGGTCACACATTATGGATGCGTAACTACATCATGGGACTTGAAATTATGGGCAGTATGTCTGAACTGATTAAGATTTAAAGCGACAAGGATGCTGCTAGGCGTTTCACTCAAAACGACAAGTGTTCCAGTAAATCAAAGTATCTGGAAGTAAAGTATCTTGTACTCAAAGAGAAAGTGCAAGATCGTTTAGTGTCAATTGTGGGAGCTTCATCGAAGCTCATGATTGCTGATCCATTGACAAAGGCATTGGCGCCAAAGGATTTTAAAGACCATGTAATAAATATGGGCTTGAATGAAATGCCTTGTAAGAATCAATGATGTATGACACTATATATATTGATCAAGTTTTGCAATTCTTACTTTGTTTTTTGAAGTCACATGTGATAATTGTAATATAAAGTAAGAATATATAAGTATTATGACATTACAGTTGCCATTAAAGTAAGTCATATTACGGATATGCATTAAGTGTTGGATTAGGCAAGAATGTTAATGTTGTGATTGTGGAAGGAAGCATGTCATTAAAGATGTGTAACCGCTACAATTCGCATTAATAGACTAACCTAAGCATAGATTAAAGATCTTAGCATTAAATTCTCAATGATGCGCATCAGTTATAGTTATTTTCATTATATTTGCAAACAAAAAAAGGGGATCAATGTTGGTCATATGGACCAAGTGGGAGATTGTTGGAGATCATAGGTCGTGGTCCATATGACCACTACTTGTTTGATTTTTCAAACAACTGTTTTCTCCCAATTAAGGCACGTCCTTTAAAATACCTGTTCGTGCAGTAGTGGGACTGCTTTCCGTTGATGAGGAGGAAAGTGTAAACGTGGCCTATAAAAGGGCTTGGGAATTCTCTCATCTTTACACACAATTGCTTGGCATTCCCATTGATTAGCAGGAATTAAGAGAAGATTGAGAGAGTTAAAAGTTCTGAGGTATTCCGTATCATTTTTTTGCGATGGATCCAGGTATGTCTTTAAATTGGGTTTCTTTCCTAGTGTAAATTATAGTATTAGATTGCAAATCTAATCCGTTAAAGTTTTAGTAGAGAGGTCATTTTTGCTATCATATGCTTAATTCATTCTCTTGATACTAACTTGATTCATTGTGATCACTAACCACAATTAACTTGATTAATCATGCTTGATATACATTAATCTCGATTAAATAGAGTTAATCTTGATTAACTCGGACGGGGTGTAATGCTTTCCTTGATGACATTCTTATCCCCACAAGAATATGATCATCCTTATTAATATTGATTCACAATCTTCATATAAACTCAAGACATATAGGAACACTATAATATTCTCCAGCTCCAAGTCCAATACAAAAACCTCACACACAAGCAACATGTCATCTACGAACTGCGTATAATTTCCACATCGACAAATACACAAATCAACAGGAGATGTGAGAAACTACTGTCTTTCGATTAGTGGTTGAATCTAGCCATACTTATTTACCCACATACACAAAATGAATCAAACTTAACATTATCTTATTAAACAAAAACATGTACTATGCATAGATGCTAGTAACTGCCATTCATTTCATTTGTTGGGCAATGGATAAGCAATGATAAAAAAAACCATCTCCAACATGACACTGCAATGAACAAAAACCATCTCCAACATTTTATAGACCTTTATTGGTGCTTATTTAGCGCCGACAAAAGTGCATTGTAGTGTCCATTAAAAGATTCCAATATGACACTGTTGTGAGGGCATAACAAATAGTCCAAACCACAAAGAAATTATTTAATGGAATCAGTTGCCACTTGTTTCCTATACTTGAGAAAAGTGTCCCAGAAAAATATTGGCTTGTATCTCATATGCAAAAACAGCAAAATAAAACATTGGTAACTCTTTCTTTTTGTAAGCATTCAGAACCACATCATACCTCAATCATTTTAGTAAGTTAAAAGGAACTATAAGAACAGATGGTGTATATCACAATGCAATGTTTTTCCTCTTGTTAGTATTTCACAATGCTAGGTACTTGCTGGTTTGGAAAATTTTACACAATCCTTTCTATACTTGACAATTATTTTGAGCAGTTTGGATTTTCAGTAGGTGGACCACACTTGGAGTTCAACTCCACTTATTTAGTGTGAGTGAGACCAAGGGGAGGTGAGCTTTAGGCTTATCCTATCGCTCAAAATAATTGTGAAATGATCAAACCTACCCGATGCACCCAAAATCACAAATACTTGAAATCTCGGAAAAGCCTTCGAACACTTTTCTAAATTCCAAATCACCCCCTATTGTACCCAAATGAACTCGGAATCACGCTAAACTTCGCACAGACAGCTCACACACCAAACCCCACATAAACTCTAAATACACTTAATTAGCTAAAATACAATTGATTACTAAATAATACAACAATAGGGGTTGGGATCTTACAATTCACTAAGTAGTTTGATTTAAGGACAACCCTATGTCAAGTCATGGTGGGCCTATTATTTGCCCTATAAGCATGGACAGGCCTAGGCTCAGGCCTAGCCTGCTTTGCTGTTGCAGACTAGTGGGATAACACAGTCCAGTTCCAACCAAATAAGAGCATGGTCCTGGCTATTATCAGTTTTAATACAAACTAGCATGAAAGCCCCTGCATTGCCGGGTTAAATATAATCCAAATAAAATAGTTAATTAATATTAATATTTAAATTAATTATCAACTCAGAAAAAAAGGACAAAAACCATTCAATTAATATTCAATAAAAATGAGAAAGCCATGTACGATGCACAACTAAGTCCTACATAATTTGATTTATAAGTTAAAAATAATATATAAAATAAATAATAATTAATAAAAAAGGTTAAGGCACACCCAAAATTATCTTTGCCCGCGTCAAATACTAATTTTATTCAATAACCCAAAAGGCACACACCCAATTAATTTGCCAGAAGTATTAACCTGTGCAACTGCCATAATTAAAAAAGAGGTTAAGATTTGAATTTTAATAAAATTCTATTATGGTTTTATGGCTATATCAGAAGTCCTAGACACCGGAGTAACCAATACCATAATGTCATAATAATAGAAGAGCATATACACAAAATTAACTAAAAACCATATAAGAAAGCCCAACTAGATTATTTTATCTTTTAGAACACTTTAAAGAGAATTCAGAAATATGAAATTGCCCTTAAAATGAAAGTAAAAAATAAATGAGAATAAAATACTCTTAGATAACGTGCTTATGTTGCATTTCTACTCATTTTGAATACTAAATAAAAACTTAAAAATCATTTTAATTTATAGAGTTGGAAGGCATTCATTCGAATTGGGTCACATCCACACAAATGGACCCAAAAGACACGTTTTTGTAGAAGATAACTCATGAAATAAAAAGGCCCATGTACACTATTCTAGGCCCATCTTGGCCCATGTAGAATATCTCACGTGTGGGACTGGGTTAAGCATTATATAGCCTATTTTGTGGATATACTTCTATGTATAAAGATTATGATTCTTTTATTCTTTGATTCTAATTGTAATTAGATTGTAATTACTGCTGATTAATAGCTTGTGATTAGGGTAAATATCATTATAAAAGATGGTTGGTCAATCCTTAATGCATATATGACAATTACGTAAAAACTCTTTCTCTTCCTTTGTCTCTCTCCATGCTATTACATAATATTTCATGGTATCAGAGCTTAAGGTTCTGAGAGTTGGCCTTCATTAAGTTTGGGAGACTTCTTCGAGTGCTTCTCCCTGGAGGTTTTTCTCTCTTTCGTCCCTTTCATCTCTCTGCTGATATTGCTGGAGTAGGGTGGCCCACCTTTGATCAATCAATAGTCGCCAGCACACTACATGACTATGATCGATTACTCTTCAGGATTATTTTGAAGATTTTTCTGGAATTTTTCTTCATCAATCAAGGTACTGTTCATCCCCTTTTTGGTCTGACGAATTTGGGGCCTATTTCTCAAAAAGTTTTTATCAAACCCGTACAGATTTGTGGATCTGTATTCAAATCTCATCAAACTTAGACTAGAGGACATACAATAGGTCTCTTCCAAGCTGATCAATCATGATATGTGATTGGACCACTTTGTGGGGCCCACAGATATATAGTTTCTGCCACTACAAACAAGGTCGTCTGGCACTGTTTCTTTCTTCTTTCTTTCTTTTTTTTTTTTTTTTTTTTTCTGATCTGGGTTGTTTTCAGCTGAATGCAAATCGCAGCCATTCAATCTACATTTGTGCTTCTTGGTTAGTGATATCATCACAAATCAGACCTTTTCTTTCTGTTTTTGGTTCATCTGTGCTGGAAGTTTGATTGACTGCTGGACAAAAGTCTCCCAAACAAGGGGATTTGATTCTAATTGACTCGCTGATTCGTGTGTTAGAGATCAAACACATCTCTTTCTCATTCTGCTGTCTTTGGAAACAATGGAGAAATATGATGTTATTCCAGTTAAATTTAACGGGAATAATTATATGGCCTGGTATTTTCATCTAAATTTTTTTGTAGAAGGCCAAGGACTGTTTGGTTATCTGGATGGATTGGTAACTAAACCTACTACTACAAGTACTACTGACATAAAAACCTTATCCACTTGGTCTAAAGAAAATGCTAAGGTCATCACTTGGGTACTTAACTCCATTGATCCTTCTCTTGCCATTGCTCTTCAAGCTTATACTGCCGCATCTGATATGTGGGCTCATATGAAGAAAGTCTATCATCAAACGAATAAAGCCCGCAGATTTCACTTAGATAGTGAAATTGCTAAATTCAATCAAGGAGATAAATCTGTGCAGGCATACTTCAATGGGTTTCTCATTTTATGGACTGAAAGAGATTCTATGCTTATTCAAATTGTCTCTCTTGGATTTTTGTCTAAAACTCTTAAATTACAAGAGGAGACTCACATCAGCCAGTTCCTTATGAATCTCAGACCCAAATTCGAATATGTTCGGTCTGCTCTCATGAATCGAGAAGTCTATGCAAACCTGGATACATGCTTCCAAGAGGTCCTTCAAGAAGAACTTCGCCTAAACTCACAGCGTGCCGTTATTGAATAGCCAAAGGCCTTCCTCGCTCCTCTTCCGGCTGATTCTGCTCTTCTGGCAGCCCCTAATCAGAAGCCTGCTTAATGTTATGAATGCAAAGGCTTTGGTCATATTTCCAAGAACTGTTAGAAGAAATTGGTTTGCAGATATTGCAAACGCTCTAGTAATCTTACTGATGACTGTTGTAGCTTACAATGGAAGAATGGGCCCCAGCAGAAGTAGAATCCTTCCACCTTGCCTGGACAAAATGCTCCAGCTGCGTTCCAAGTTCAAGCACCTTTTCCTGATACGGGAAGCACCTCTTTCGGGGCCGTATCCATGACTCTTGCCCATATTCAAGAACTAATTCAAAACACGGTGACCTCAGCATACGCATCTGTAGGCTTTAATGGTGGTCGGTATGAAACTCATTCTCCTATAGCATTTCCTGCTCTTCATTCTTCAGTCTCTTTGTCTTCATCTATCATCCTATCCACATGGTTTCTAGATTCAAGAGCATTGAACCACATGACTTTTGTGTAAAGTAGCTTTACAGAATTTCACCCTTATCTTGGCAAAGACCAAATCACCACTGCTAATGGAGACCAATTACCCATTTCGGGGATTGGTACCATTACTTTATTTAGTGTCTCTGGCCAGTCCATCAACCTTCCCCATGTCTACTTTGTTTCCAAATTATCAGCCAATTTACTTTCTGTCGGACAACTTATTAATAATGGGTACCTAGTTAACTTTTCTTCTACTAGTTGTGTCATACAGGGGCAGCAAACCGGGAAGTTGATTACGACAAGGAGTAAACATGGTCGCCTATTTTTGCTGGACATTGGACATCATTCCATCTTTTCTTCCTTTTCTCCTAATTTCAATAACTTATGGACTGTGTGGCATAGTCGTCTTGGACATGTGAACAATGCTTATTTACTTTCTTTGTTTAAAATTGGTTGTTTAGAACCTACTATTGATAATAAAAGGCTGTCCTCTTTACTTCAATTAAAGTGTGAAACGCGTTGCTTGAGTAAGAGTCATATTTTACCTTTTCATATTCATCATTCTCGTGCGTTATCATCTTTTGACATTATTCACATTGATGTTTGGGGAATTGCACCCACATTGAGTAGGACAGGGTTTAAGTATTATGTGATATTTATTGATGATCATTCTCGTTTCACTTGGATTTATTTCATACGCTTCAAATATGAAGTATTCTCTCTTTTCCAAAAGTTTTATAATATGGTTTAAACACAATTTAAGAAAGCAATAAAAATCCTTAGGTCTGACTACGGTGGAGAATACATGTCCCATGATTTTTCTGCCTTCCTTTCTGATAAAAGCATTCTTCACAAAAAATCATGCCCGCATACTCCACAACAAAATGGTGTTGCGGAGAGGAAGATTAGGCATATTCTTGAAACTGTTCGCACTCTCCTACTTGCATCCTTAGTTTCTCCCAATTTTTGGTGTGATGCTACACAGACTGCTGTTATCTCCTCAATCGTCATCCTAACTCTGTTCTAGGAAAGACTACTCCTTATGAAGCTCTCTTTGGCCATGTCCCTTCCTATTCTCACTTATGTGTTTTTGGTTGCTTGTGCTTTGTTCATCTTCCACCTACCGAGCGCACTAAGTTGTCACCATAGGCTGCCAAATGTATTTTTTCTAGGTTACAGTACTGAATACAAGGCATTTCTGTGTTATGATCAATCCGAAAAACACATGCGAATATCTCGTAATGTGATCTTGGAACACATTCCTTTCTTTTCTTTACGTTTGGATAATCATCCTATTGCTGTGTGTCTTATCTGCCACAATTTCCTGCGACTACTTCTCCTCCACCTATTACAAATGTCTATATCCGGCGCAACACGGTTCCACCTGTGGGGCCTCCTTCTCTTGATTCTCTCCCAATGCTGCCTACTGCACCTTTAGGTATTAATACTTCTTCTACTGATAGTGTCCTACTCCTATGACGTTCTAGTCGTCCTTCCGTTACACCTGACAGATATTGCTTTTCTGCTCTGTTCACTTCTTTGGATAGTGCTCCTATATCCACTTCATATTCACAGGCCTCAAAGATTGCATACTGGTAAGATGTTATGACTGAGAAGTTGTTTGCTCTTGAAGCAAACAAAACATGGGAATTGGTACCGGCCCCGGCCGACGTATCTGTTATTGGCAGTAAATGGATCTATTCCATAAAAGTCCACTCTGATGGGAGTCTTGACCGCTACAAAGCCAGATTAGTTGCACAGGGTTATAAGCAAGAATATGGGATTGACTATGAGGAGACCTTCGCACCAGTGGCTAAAATGACCACTGTTCTTACTCTTCTTTGTGTAGCTGCAGCTCGCAACTGGCTCCTTTGGCAAAATTTCGGGCAGCCATCATTCAACCTGGATTTCGCTAGAGTCATTTTGATAGTTCCCTCCCGAATGGATATATATTTCTTTTGGTTTATGTTGATGATATGATTATTAGTGGCAATGATGTTGCTGGCATTACTTCCCTCAAACATCATCACACTCACCATTTTCGAATGAAGGATCTTGGTCCTCTTACTTACTTCTTGGGGCTTGAGTTTGTTCGCAACAAATCTGGCATTCGGGTTCATCAACGGAAGTATTCTATAGATTTGGTCACTTCGGCTCAACTTGATGATGCTAACTTCTTTGCTACACCTATGGAATTGAACATCAAAATCAGCTCGGATGATGGCTCTCCCCTGGCTGATGCTTCCATTTTCCGACGCATTGTAGGTAGTCTGCTCTATTTGACTATGACCAGGCTGGATATTTCCTATGCGGTTCATACTGTTAATCAGGTTGTTAGAAATCCCCACAAGCCTCATCTTACTACGGCTTTGCACATGCTCCGTTATACTAAAAGCACTCTAAATCATAGTATTTTCTACCCCTCTAGGGCTTCTTTACACTTAACCACTTATGCTGATGCTGATTGGGCTGGCAGTCCGGATACTCGGAGATCTACCACTGGCTAGTGCATGTTTCTTGGGGAATCACTAATTTCCTGAAAATGCAAGGAGCAAACCACGGTTTCGAGATCCTTTGCTGAGGCAGAATATCGCGCTATGTCGTCAGCTAGTGCTGAAATCAATTGGCTACGACGTCTTCTTTGTGAATTGGGTGTCCTTATTGGAACTTCTACACCTCTGTATGGGGACAATACCAGTGCCACCCGTATCACAAACAATCCATTTTTTCATGAAAGGACAAAGCAAATTGAAATTGATTGTCACTTCATTCGTCAGCATGTTGTTACCGAGAAGATCACTTTGCCTTATGTTTCTTCCCATCATCAGTTGGCAGATATCTTCACAAAAGTCTCTTTCCAAACCACGACATGATGACCTTACTAGCAAATTGATATTTTGTATCTTCCCACATCAATTTGAGGGGGAGTGTAGAAGATAACTCAAGAAATAAAAAGGCCCATGTACACTATTCTAGGCCCATCTAGGCCCATTTAGAATATCCCACGTGTGGGACTGGGTTAAGCATTATACAGCTTGTTTTGTGGATATACTTCTATGTATAGAGATTAGGATTCTTTTATTCTTTGATTCTGATTGTAATTAGATTGTAATTCCTGCTGATTGATAGCATGTGATTAGGGTAAATATCATTATAAAAGATGGTTGGTCGATCCTCAATGGATATACGACTATTACCTACAAACTCTTTCTCTTCCTCTGTCTCTCTCCATGCTATTACATAATATTTCAGTTTTATTGAAATGGCTTAAATGAAAAAGTACAAATATATTTTTTGAACAAACATAAAACTTAAAATATTTAAAGAGACACGTTCAAGTTTTAAGTGCCTTTTGAGACACATTCACAAGTGGGCCCAAGAAAGCTGATGTGGCTTCTCTTTAAGCCTGAATTGAGTTTTTTTTTTTCCCAACCAAAACTCAAAGAGAGAACTAGCATGAAGGCCCCTGTGCATCGCACTGGTTAAGTCCTGAATAATATATTAAAACTAATATCCCATTCTAATAAATCTATTTATAACAAACTAATTAAAAAATTCAAATCAACCAAAAAATTATGAAAACCAAACCTTTCATCGCTTAATTCATGCTAGCATACATAAAATAAAAGATTCATATGCATTTATGCTCATCTTGAATACTAAATAAAAATTTTAAAAATAACCTTAATTTATAGAGTTGGAAGGCATCCCTTTGGATTTGGTTACTTCCGCACAAATGGGCTTAAGAGACATTTTATTGAAAAGGCACATATTTTAGCCCAAGAGACACCTTCTATTGAAAAGGCACATATTATGTGTTTTTGAAAGGACACATCTACAAATGGGCCCTGATATGCTGATGTGGCTTCGCCTGAGGCCAGAATTGTGGATTTTTTGTGAGTTTTTTTGCAACCAACATTCAACTTTAAAGAGAAAGGATTGGCTTGGCTAAGGGTAAGCTTCATCATGGGTGGGCCATTGCCCATCATTGGAACTATTCACAAACACACAAATGAACGGGCTCGATCCAATCTCCAGGAATAATCCTATCAATCAAGAGGGCCACAACATTGGGTGGTCCCGGTGGGGTATATATTAGCCCTTTCTCTGTATCCATATTCCATCCCAAATTTCTTTTCCACGAAACCTTCGATAGAATCTGGAATCACGAAACCTTCGATAGAATCTGGAATCAGCTTTCGAAAAAAAAAAATCTGGAATCAGCCATGGCGAAGAAGAAAAACAATAAGAAGAGAGACGGTGCTATTTCCATGGAACTCTCCACAGATACGAATTCCGGAGGGTGGGTACTCTTTCTTTCTTTATCGCTTTCTCTTTTGGTTGAAGTTTGTTGTCTTGACTCCGACTTATGGATCCAAGTGCCAGGAAATGGAGTTCCATTAAATTTGTTGGATGTTTTCCATGGAAATTATTTTCTCGCTCTCCGGAATTCTCTCTTGATCTGATGATATCTTTGATGGGCTCGGTACAAACAAGCCCTTGAATTGGTTTCAGATAACATTGTCGATTGTTTGAATACTTTGATGAGATTGCCAAGTTTGGATACTGATTTGGGGAAAATAGGAATAAGACCCATACAACTTATCACTTTTTTTCCAATTTTTATAATGTAAATGTCAGATTCAGTAGCTGATTTTGGTGTTCCACTGAGGCAGAGTGCAAGAACTCTGATTTTGCGTTTTCACAAAATTCAGCAATCAACCAATGTTGTGTTTGTGCGGTGTTTGAAGAAGTTGGGTTGCTCGGGAACTGGATTTGCCCATTCAAATGGTGTTGTATACGTGATAGAAAAGCTCATTAAACCGTTTAAATGATGCGGTGGACAATTTTTCAAATTGAGGGAGGAACGAATTCAATGCACTTGATATTATGAACTTGGTTTTGGTACATATGTATTATGCCAAACACTACATTACAGTTTAATTCATTGGACTTGTCGAATTTGAAGTTAGGCGGATCAAAATTCAAATTCAATGAAACTATTCTAGTGAACTCTATGATAAGTATTGAATTGCAAACTGTGAACTCGAGCACAATCTGGTCAAAACTGAACCAGGTAGTGGAAATTTGTTTCCTTGAATGACACCTATAATTCCATGTCTTGTTCTGCTTCCATTTCACACTTCAAGCTAAGTAGTAAATACTATTATCAAATATTGCAAAATAAAGCAATTCATCCATTCATTTTTCACATCACTTCCTGCATTCCTTTCCCAGTTTTGCAACTGTTTGCCCCATAGAAGTTACCATTGAACTCATTTTTAGAATCTTGATGACAATGAGGTTCTTTCAGTAGCTGTTTTGATATTTAATATATAGAACGCATTAATCTATCTTATGAAATTTCGTCAGAGATTTTTCTTGGAATTAAGATATTTAGAAATACAAGAATTATGGAATTTCTGGAATAATTGGAATTCTCCTTATTGCGTCTTTGTGTTTGATAAACCTGAAATTTCCGTCTGGAACTGGGATTTGGGATTGGCAGATAGTTAGAGCACGTCAAAGCACTTGTTTTAGTTGGAATTTGGAATTCTACAAATATTAGAATTTGAGGGCATATGGACTGTAAATCCCTTTGCTTCCAAGTTTTTTGGATCCTTGTGAGGGCAGATAGCTCATTTTATGCATAAATTAGGACTAATGCATTTATATAGCTTGAGCTACCTTCGTTTGATAGTTATTATTATAGTCCTTGCCCATAGCCGGTTATGGTAAAGATAAATATAGGTACTAAAATTAGTGCAGGGCAATTGATTTCCAAGGCTCCAGACAGGGCCTGGGAATTGTGCAAAACGGCCTTGAATTTGCTATTGTGAGGCTTCTAATTGTGAAATATGCATTGTAAACTTTTATATGTTTATTTAAATTTGTTATTCTCATGGTTTTTCCAGTCACGATTTTAACTTTTTGAAGGATTGTTATTTATTTCCTGTCATTGTATATGCAGCAATGGACACATCAGAAGCAACAGTATCAAAGCCAGTTCTTGGAGTTGGCAATAGGTCAGTGCTACGAACCTTTTGTTTCTACTTGTAACAA
Source organism: Camphora micrantha (assembly GCA_003546025.1). Lineage (NCBI taxonomy): Eukaryota > Viridiplantae > Streptophyta > Magnoliopsida > Laurales > Lauraceae > Camphora > Camphora micrantha. The sequence continues at coordinate 18,508,515 of QPKB01000008.1, read as the reverse complement.
TTGCTTTGAAAAATCAATTTATTAATGACATTGGATTGACAATTGTAAGACTGTTTAAGAATATTAATAGGCATTTTGAACATAGGAAAAGGTGGAAAGATATCTCAATTTTAAACCTTTCCGGAAAAAAAAATGTAAAGTTTAAAATACTACATCATTGTTCTCTTTTTTTATGTACTCTATGGGATTCTACTCAAACTCATGTTTTATATAGCAACCTGAACAAAAGCTTTTCTTTTTCTTCAAAAAATTCAGTAACAAAAATTATTAATGCTTGTTATAAAAAAAAAAAAAATAGTGCTACTTAAAAAGGTACGTAACTATCCAGTTTAGGTGATGCATTCTGCATGTAATTGGAATGGGAAGGAAAAGTCTGACTAAATAAGATTCCCCAATCCAGAATGATGCATGCTATATGTAATTGGAATGGGAAGGAAAAATCTCACTACATTAGAATCCCCTCCTTGTAACCTAGACTCTCTGAAGAACTCTGGAGAATTTGAGGTATAATTCCTGTTTTGGTAAGGAATCTGCTTCTTGATTGATGCCTGTGTAGGCTTGTGAGGATTCAACTGAGAGACGGTTAAAGCTCCCAATTCTCCTTCAAAATAAAAGCTATAACCATTATGGATCATTTCCTCTTCTCTTAGCCTGCCATATATTCTTTGAATCCTCCTCAAGTATTAGATTCCCTACAATCTGTCCTTAAAAATTGTAAATGCTTGATGGGCAGCCATGATCCCCACTCCGTTAGATTGCTTGACCCCAACCAGTCTTGAAGATGACTGGGACAGATTTTATACATAAAATGAAGCATCGAATATGATATGACATGATACATTGCCTATTTTGAAATATCCGGATTCTAGGTACCATAGGTTGTCTGTCGTTGTTTCTCAGTACCTCTCCAATCCCTGCTGGACCATCCCTTGGTTGCATCATCCACATAAAATATCAACCAATGTTGCCTAGTTTTTACTATATAGTCCTGTGTGAAGTTCTTTCCTCCCCTTCCCTTGTTGTAACTCCAAATCTGTCATCTTAATGTCTTTTTAGTTCTTCTCCGGTTGTACTCCAATGTGCTACTTTACATTTTTTTTTTTTTTTCTATTGATTCATCCATTTGTCTTTTGTTTATTTGTTTGTTTGTTTGTTTGTTTTTTACTCCTTTTTTCTTTAAACTCCCTTATAGTTTCCTTCCTTAAAAACCAAATCATTGCTTTGAATGTCATCTCATGCACCTCAGGACTTAGGAAAGACCTCACATCTCTAGCAAAACTGCATAGCACTAAAATGTGTTCCATTGGTTAATCCCTGCAGCTACATAGCTGGCACACTTGGAGACTGTCTGGTGGGACATATCTTCTTGATTGTGTTGCAGTTGCAGGTGCACCATCGAAGATCCCTAAGGGGTCCCACATCCACTCTACATGGGTCCCACATATTACAAACTTACAAACTAATATATTTTATTGTTTTTAGCTTTTAATTTTGGGGTTTTGACATATTAGTCCACCTTAAATCCGATTTTCCCAATTTCATTTTCATGACGGAAATTCAGATAAGACACTAAGACACCACATTTCTTGACCCATGTGATAGCACCCTCCTAGGATGGATCCCTGACCGGCCTTTTGAGATAAGACACCACATTTCTTGACCCATTTCCTCTTAATAAAGCGCAAATCCTGATAATGTCTTATTGTGGTAAGGCTTAATGCATGCAGGTTGAAGCCTGTATTTGTACAACCACAATGTCAATTGTGGAATGTGCTAGATTTAAGCCGTCCGTCAAGTGGACTCCATTCTTTGTTGGCACATGATTGGATGGCTTTGATATAACGGACATTCTTTATTGGCAGGTGTATGCTGAGTGGAGGGCCTGGATGTTCATGTGCTATATATGCTTTAGCTATTTGACTAGAGCATACAAATTATCTTTGACTTTTTGAGTTTATCACCAATCCAATATCATGAGGATAATTTGGAATTCATACTGTGAGGCATTAAGAACGTTGATTCCTTCTTTTGTTTTTTTTTTTTAAAGGAAATTTGGGTATTTCTATGATGCGCATGTTTCTTTTCTTCCTTGAACCTCTGAAACAGGAAGATGAAGAAGGCGGGGGGCAATGAAAAGATCAAAGAACCTCAGGAAGATGAAAGCAATTGAGAAAGCCATTTCTAAAAGTGAGCAGTCGGAGGAGAAAATCTCAAAGAGCAAAATCAAAGTACAGAGAATTCAGTCTGCAAAGTCGCTATATGATTGATAGGCATTACCAATGCTCATCGATGCGTGGTAATATCCTTAACTCGTCCTCAATGAGGAGAAAGGCTAATTTGAAAAGTACTTTTGTTCATCTTTTTACTTTAATTTTTTTGGTAATCGAGGATATCCCCTGCTCATCCCAACCTAGGAGCCTTTGGCCCTGAGCTCGAGGGACACTCGATTCTAGACACCCAAGAACTAATCCCTTGAGGCAGTTGCATACCCTCGATGTACATAGGACCGCTTAGGAAACAAGTTTTTACTCATTTTGCAACAAATTAAGTTACTGTTTTTCCCTCTAATTGCCTCATATAAAGATTTCCTTTCCGGTTTCCGCCCCTCCCTATGATTTGTAGGGATGGCAATGGGCTTTCAGCTGAAGTGCTCTGACTAGGTTCATTACCGTTGGATACTCTGCTGCTTGCTTAGGTAGCAAACGATGGACGTCTTTCTGCCAGATTACCTGGTGATCCAACCTGAAAAAGTTGGCCATGGGCCTTTATTTTTAGGCCGTTTGGATTTCTGTCCACAGTAATGGATCTGTTTGCAAATTGGTTTGGGCGTTCGTCTGTTAAACTTTTTTAATTAATCTCTTTGAACGAATGGGCCAACATTTAGATAAACGTGATGTATTTGAACCTTTTTGAAATAGCTGCTCCTATTTCACTAAGATCTAAGGCTGAACTTCAACCTCCTACCCGACTTTTTTATTGAAGATACGTGGGTCATTCTAAGTTGATAATAAGCTCGACCTTTCTATGATTGCAAAGAGAAATGACAACGTTGAAGGACTTTTGCAAGGGTTTTCTGTAGAGTTGCCTCCAAGGCCCTGATGATGTGGTTATGTGATGCTGGAGTTTTGTGGCACAATTTCTTTTTGGTGATGCCAAGGAAAAGCAAATTCCCAAACCCCACCCCCCCCCCACCCACCACCCACCCCAACAGCAAAAATGGTCTTTTGGGGAGTTGAGAACAAATTGGAGAAGCATTGCATCACCAAATGGAGAAATGATGAACACAATTCAGGAAATGAAAGGCTTTTCCTTACCACTGAGGAATCTTTTGACTTTCCGATTGACTTTCCGATTGGACAAAAGACGGAGAAAGAGTTAGTGAAACCCATCTGTAAAATAAATTATATTTTATTTATAGTACTGAAAAATGGATCAATTGATTTTTTTTTCTTAACCAGTAAAGATTTGGTTTGCTTGGAGAGAAGGGGACAAACCGTTGAAAGATCTAAATAGCAGAAGCTATATGCATAACATAATAGGATGCTTTAGCGATATTTTTGAAACTTAGCAGCAATGTTTAAAAAATGACGAGAAAGTTTTGTGATCATCGTTGAAATAAAAGAGTAGTTTTGACAAAAGTAGTTTTTGGCAATAAATTATGTTAGTTTTGCAATTATTTATTTTTTATTACTGAAAATGAATTTATGTTCTTTGAGATTTTCATGATGATAGGGAAAACCCCAAATTTGAAAATACCTCAATGATTTTCCATATTATAGCAGAGAATGATATTTGCGACACTTGAAACTGACCAACATGCCATGTGTTTCAATAATATAATATGATCCTAAGATTTCATCATAAAAATAAATAATTAAATAATAATAATAATAATAATAATAATAATAATAATAATAATAATAAAAGCCGTTTTCATTGAATAAGTAGCAATACTTATTGCCAGGCTCGCACTTCTCTATAAATCTTTCTTTTGTGCTTGACTTAATCTAAACTGGAATCATCATCATCAAAGTTTTATCCTAACTATGATGATCTAAATTGGAATAAGTAGAGGTAATTTTGTTGATCAATACAAACATAGAGAACAAGAAAAAGAAGCCAAAAAACTGAACCGTTGGGACAGCACATGTCAGGATTATCACCGTAAAGGAAAATTATTGTGTAATTTGATGACTGTAAGCCTAACATGGCATGTTAATAGACAAAAGCTATGTCAATAGGACTATTGACCCCACAAAATACAAAAGGTGATGATGCAAGAAACCAAATTGCTAATACTCATATATCATGAGATTAGGGTTTTAAATCTTGAAATTGGGTTCTTGGCCTTTTGGGTGATTGATCCTTCCTTTAAGTGAGTCAAAAGTTTTTTAAACTCATCTAGAAGGCCCACCTACTTCCAATAGATGCCACTTATCCTGACCCGACCCTTAAAATGTAGCATACGTACTTGGTTTGGATCCATTTAGCTAGGTTTGAGGCTTGGGTTTGTATCTCCTGAACCGAACTGAGAAATATTCAGTCTGGATCCGGATCTAGGTCCATGCAGTATTAAATTGTGGACCTGGATCTGGCCTTTTCTTTGCAATTTTTCATACAACAACAAAGACCCTCTTACAAAAAAAATGTTTTATCAAATGGTTTGTATGCATTGTCTATCATGTCAACTCACACATGAAAATGACACTTTATTTTTTCTTGTGTGAAAGAAAGTATTATTACTCCAAAAAAAAAAAAAAAAAAACTGGCAGAGGCACAAATTATTCTCAAACAGTTAGTCCGGCAAATTATGGGTCCACACAATCTCATTAGTTAAAGATAGCCAGAACTTCGTCAAAATGATGAGCCACCACATTTACAATTTTTTTAGACCAAAACAAAATCCTGCCATATCAAAGGCTAATGCTGCTTTATGAACGTCCAAAATCTTAGAATCAATAACATGATAAACTTAATAGCCTCACTGTTTCTAAAGCATCCGAGAATATAATTATAATATTAGGCATAGAGAATTGTGTGGTCCCACCTACCATGGGTCTCATGTTAGATCAAGTAGATGGTAGTTGCCAATATAGAAACAGAGTCCTACTAGTCATTACCTGTCTTTTATTTTATCGTCAATTTTTTAAAATCTTGTAAGTGATTATTAAAAGCGTCAAATCAAGCTCATTTTTATTAGGATTCGAGATCTTCTGCTACTCAGATCCACAGGAAATTCACGAGAATCTGCAATGGGGACAAATTGATTAAAAATAGGGGATTTGACCGAACAGGTTATAAAATATCATGTATTTCTTAAAATGGTGTTGACTAAAAGGTTATACCAAATATGGTTACTATACAGTGGGGTCCCATCTTTTTTGTCCCTAGAAGGTAAAAGCAAAACATACCCTTATAAAAACTCATTCAAAGCCTCTTTCACCCTTTCACAGTTTCACCCTAACACTGTTACGAACGAAAACCCAGTCCCATCTTCCTTAGCCCATCTATTGTGAGACCAAGCTTCTTGATCGATTCCATCTCAATATCGCAAAGGGGGCATTGGTTTAGAAAAGGGCGAGTAGATCAAATCAGCTCTACATAAAAAACGAAGAAGAAGAGAAGAAAAAGAAGTTTTTCATAAAATATCCAGAATTACAGTCCTATGTTTATGGTGGATTTTACTTGCTCCATATGAGGTCTAACTACATGGCCTCTTACTTCGTAAGAGAAGATCTGGGCTGCTTATAAAATCGATTACAATCCCAACTGTAGTCACAAAATTAAAGTGAAACATTTTGGAACTCCAGTGTTTAAGTGGCCAAGTGACTGTGCGATATCGCATAAAATACACTGAATTACAATCCCATGTTTGCTGTGGATTTTACTCGCTCCATATGAGGTCTAATTGCATGCTTTCTACTTCGTAAGAGAAGGTCTAGACTGCTTAAAAAATCGATTACAGTCACAACTATAATCACAAAAAAACAGTGAAGCATTCTGGAACTTCATTTTTTGTGTAAGTGGCCAAGTGATTGTGCGATATCGCACAAAATGCATTGAATTAGCCTCTCATGCTTGCTTTGGATATTACTTGCTCCAAATGAGGTCTAACTGCATGCTTCCTACTTCATAAGGGAAGCTTTGGGCTGCTTAAAAAATGGATTACAGTCCCAACTATAGTCACAAAATTAAAGCGAGGCATTCTCGAACTTCAGTGTTTCTATAAGTGGCTAAGTGACCATGCGATATCGCACAAAATGCACTAAATTACAGTCTCATTTTTACTGTGGATTTTACTTGCTCCATATGACGTCTAACCGCATGCTTCCTATTTCGTAAAAGAATGTCTGGGCTGCTTAAAAAATCGATTACAGTCTCAACTGTAGTCACAAAATTGAAAGATTGAAGCATTCTGAAACTTCAGTGTTTCTGTAAGTGGCCAAGTGACTGTGCGATATTGCACAAAATACACAATTACAGTCTCATTTTTGCTGTGGATTTTACTTGCTCCATATGAGGTCTAACTGCATGCTTCCCACTTTGCAAGAGAACGTCTAAACTGCTTAAAAAATCGATTACAGCCCCAACTGTAGTTACAAAATTGAAAGAGTGAAGCATTCTGGAACTTCAGTGTTTCTGTAAGTGGCCAAGCGACTGTGCAATATCGCAAATAATGCACTGAATTACAGTCCCATTTTTGCTGTGGATTTTACTTGCTCCATATGAGGTCTAACTCCCAGTTTGGACTGTGTAATAAAACGTTGAAAGTCTCAGTTGTTGTGATCAAGTTTACATGTCTTATTCTTGACATTATGATTTGTTATAAAGTCCTAGTTGTTGTGACCAACTTTACCTATCTTGTTATTTACATTACCATAAAATAACTCATGGTATGATTTGTTATAAAGCTACAATAAAAATTGCATTTTAAGGACATTTCATATCTTTTGTTTATCTAATACAACCAAACAAAAAAAAAATTAAAAATATATTCCAAACTATCTCTGGCTGTTGAGGAAGATGCATATTCATATTCAAGCCAATCAAGTTAAATGGATCACTGTGACTATCTTCTTGAAAAATTGACTCAAGACCATCACCATAAGAAAATGTTTGTGCTCCATCACCATTTATGCGTGAGGTTTCATTTTGATGATCATCAAATGGTGATGATCTATTCAAATCTTCCGCCGGGAACGGAGGAAAAAAGGGAGGAAAAACGAGTAGTGTATATAATGATTGCTCAGTTTCTGCGATATCGCAAATATTTGTGATATCGCACAAAAAGGGTAAAATTAGAAGAAAAAAAAGAGGCTCTTTGTAGGATCTCTATATTTGGGATAACTTTTTAGTCAACACCATTTTAAGGAATACAGGGAATTACATAACCTGTACGGTCAAATCCCCCTTAAAAATATGAAGTGAATGAACAGTGGTCAAAACTCACTCAATAGGAGTTAGGCCTAACTATAGTCATATTTGTCCTAAAAAATTAATTGTGGTCAACACTGCATTTGGCAATAAAATTTGGCTAGAGGTAAGCATTTATGTTTAGCTGTAGATTTTTATTAATTGAATTTGAGCCTCGGTCACAAATGCTGAGAATTCCAACTCTCTTTAATTTAAAGATGGCCAATTAGTTAACTTGGCCCTGGAGTTAGGACCTCTTAGCACTGAATAAAAACAAATATAAAAATAAAATAAAAAAAAAGGGACAAAATGAAGGAACGCCTTCTATTGTAAACATTTTCATGATATTACATCCGAGAAAAAACAGGGAAAAAAGATTTGATTTACATAAAAAGAAAACAATATTGGAAAAAGTAGAAATATCGACCGACGATCATTCATTTATTCATTCATTCATGTGTCTTCCACAGTTGCCAGTTTCTGGGAGATGTGGGGGAATGTGGGGGAAAGTTGAGGTCCATTAGGAGATGTTCTGCTTTTCTTTTGGTTCCCTGTCGTTCTTGATCTTCTTCCCTCCTTTGGACACTGAAGCCTAGGGACTCTGAGAAGAAAGGCTGGAGGTGCATTTTGGTGTTGGCATTGTCCCACTCCAATGAGTCCCACCATCTTCTGCTTCCTTTGATCTGTTTGAGAGAGGATGGTAGGCTGTTTATAGAGAAAGGAAGCATCTTCAGCATGGGGCAATTGTTTACCACGATTACTTCAAGGGAACTGCAAATTAATGTTCTCTTACAAATACTCTTCAAGTTCGGTAGAAGATATAATGCGAATCTCTTCAACCTTGGTAGTGTGATGGGTATGTTATTGTTTGCTTCACCCATGTCTCCCATATCCATTACCATCTCCTCCATCGCTTGGCAGCGTTGAACAATTATCACTTCAAGGTTTTGGAGGGTCTGGAACCACCCAACCGATAATACATACTTCAGGTTTGAACAGTTATCGATGTCTATGCGCTTGAGGTTTGCTAGGTTGTCACCCTGAGTCGGTTCCTCCATGTATATAGTACTCAAATTGTGCAAGCGAGCAATCCTCAACTGAGTTAAGTTGCTCTTAGGAAAAGCAACAGAGTTCATACAGTCACTATCAGAGACGTTTACCACACATTCCCGACTATATAAAACATCTAGTATTCCTCCTGGTTCAAAGAGTGAATTGCCAACTGTAAGAAGGAAGCAATTTAA
>QPKB01000008.1:18454012-18499044 GCA_003546025.1 Camphora micrantha | reverse complement strand
ATGGATGAAATAGTTCATGATATACCCATTGGGAAAGTACAATAAATGTTGAGAAGAAAAAAAAAACAGATATGGTAAGTACATTAGGAATGGTTTTGGGCAAAAGAATAATAAAAGAAGATAATTTTGGAAGGAAAAAAAGTGTAACAAATATGAGAATATTGAAATGGATGTGTAGTAATATATTAGAAAAGATAGAATAAAAGTAAGGAGCATTCGAGAGCGTTTAGGGTGTTGTTTGAAAAGGTTTGTTCATGTGCATTCCAAGCCAACAATGGTGTTGATGAGGAAATAATTTTCTATGTAAGTTTATGACCCCTAACTTGTTTGGTAAACTTAATTTACCAGTGAAGTAAGGTGAATGGTCAATTCAAGAGACAATAAAAGAAGATGGGTCAAATCAAGTACTAAATTTAAAAAATATCCTCTTCTCTTTGCCAAAAAAAAAAAAAAGACACCCTTAAAAATCTACTTTCTCAAATCTCTGAATGACAAAAACCTCTACTTTTATCAAAAACATCATAAGGCTATCCTCTTATGGCACTAAATGACAAAAAACCATACTTTGGCATTTTGTCATTTAATACCTTTGGATTTGATTTGTCCTCCTCTTTTTTTAATCCCTTTTGAATTGATCATTAACTTCACTTCACCTAAAATAAATTTATCAAACAGCGTGTCGAAGAGGGCATGGATGAAAATAACAAGAATAGGTATGAAGAAGTGCATCCCACCGAGCATTTCGACCAAATTGACTGGAATAGAAAAACAAAAATAATGTTGTTGATGGTTCTTGATTTTGTTGTGGCTATTTATCTTGCATCAGGAACACTTTACATTGAGAAGGAAGAACATTTTATGGTGTTTAACAATATTCTGAGCTGGTCATGTCACGTCCCCCAAAATGAAACCGAGGGAAACGTGAATAATAATATTAAATATAATTTTTCTGTGAATTTTTCCACACAAGCTCCCAAAATATGGACCCACAAATTTTTTTGAAACCTGGTGAGTCAAAATAAATCATAGGTCAAATCTTGTGAAAGAATTAAATCAATTGGTATCGATGTCCAAAATCAAACCAACACATAACCAGCTAAAGATGTAGGTTTAAGTTATCAAATAACCTAAACAAACAACTAAATAAAATAAATTCAATAAGAAGAATTTGCTACTAAAATGGTCTCTATGATGAAAGTCACTCATGCACAGACTCAGACGGCTCCGTAGCCATCTCCAGGGACCGGCACCCCACTCATGTTCGTCAACTGGCTTCAACGCTTGAGATGTTTGACCCTCTCCTCCATCTCCTCAGCAGGGTAGGGATTGGTACCTATGCACCATTAAACAACATAAACAAGTATGAAAGCATAATTTAAATAATATAAAGATCAATGTTTGTAATGATAGGTAATGATCATAAGAGAATAACGAAGAGAATGTTTTAACCTAAATCCAATCTGCACAATAGAGCAATACAATAGTCACACAAAAGCAATGCCACTATTTTGGGTGGTCAACCCTAATATGCCGGGAAAACCCGTTCATAGGCGGCGGTCATAAACCAGTTCATAATTCGTAAAGGCCGGATAAACCGGTTCGTATTCACATCGGTGATCAGCCGTTTGCGTACGATCTACAGTCGTTCGTATTTGACCTAAATATTCACATTCATAAATAATAACATGATAGACCCGACTAGTAATGCTTAGACACAGAACCCTAAGTTAAAGTGAAGGGCTGGCTGTACAACAATTCACAATTGAATAGTGAAACATCATCTGAAAAAAACTCCACATAACCCGAAAAAATCTCCACATAACCCAATGGTCCCAATCTAACGCCAAGGCACATGACGGTCCATATCCAAACAACATAGGGTCAAACCTACAGACCCAAACCTAATTAACACCACAAGAACCTCTAGTGGATAAAAGGTCAGTGCATATCTTTACAATTTAGGGTTCATAGACTCAATTAGGGGTTTTCCAATAGAGATAGGTTGAACTCCAATTCACTGGAATTTAGTGAGTGTCATACAAGGAACTAAATTCTATGTTGATAAGATACCGTGTGTCCAAACGGTACTTACAGAAGTTCAATTAACCAAATAATAAGGTCCAAAAATATAAATTGACTTATCAAGAACCAAGGGTACCTTTCAAGATGATTAGCAAATGATAATAAGAAATAACACTCCTTAATTCATAATTTCATATACTTAGGATCCCATTCTTAATGTATTTCCAAGAGAATAAGTCAAAAGGGCATAATTGGGTTCATTAAAAACTACTAGGGTTTTTTTCCAAATTTTTAGAAATCAAGGGCATGGTAATAAACCTAATAGAATACTTTAGAATCTGTAACATGTGTCTGATCTTCTCTTTTGTTTTGTTTCCAATACAGGTACAAGTCAAATAGTTCTTACATGGAATCTCCTTTTTTTATTTATGGGACATCTACCAGAAAATTCTCCTTAAGTAGGAAAACCATAGTTGAGGTCCCTAAACTTTTATAATGATGGCCAAAGACCTCCAGGCCAAATCACCTCTTTTTTTTTTTTCTAGTAGATGTCCCTTTATTTATTTATTTTTTTCAATACCTACTCATGTCCAAAACAGGGCTTATATACATGGAGACTCCCTTCTCCCAGTATATCCAGGCCCAAAACCGGCCCTCCTCACTCAACACAGAACCCAGAACCTAGTTTTGTAATAGCGCTCCACACCTGCAAAACTGGGACACTCGAATAGTGGGCCCCACTGATCAAGAACCCATGATGGGTCTGATCTCTAAGGTCTTCTAGGGCCCCACTAGTGGATCAATGGTTCAGATAGGTCATCAGGACATCTCCCTAGGCCCTACAACTAGTGGGGGACCCACATTATGTCGACATGGGGCGGTCGGATCTAGAAATCCCAAAGTGTTCGTAGAGGGCCCGTGCGTACCCAACTAATATCAAAACTAATCGCCCTAAAAGAATCCCAAAAACCTCATGAAAATCCCTAGTCGCCTCAGGTCTTTTTGCTGACATAGAGCGGTAAATAAGATGAACCTTTTTGTAGTCCAGTAGAAGAATATCAGAACAGATTTATTTTTTGGTCTGTCATATGCTTTATTATTATTATTATTATTAATGTTTTTTTATTGATATGAAGCATCTTTCTCTTGTGCATTTGATGGTGTACTTTTTTGTGATATTTTATTTCCACAGTCATTTAGTTTTCTATTGGATTTTGGTTTCTATTGTATGTGTGGGAAATTGTTTTTCAGTGAGATGTGTTCATTTATGTATGAATTCGGTATTAGTAGTCAATTTCCTTACTTAATTTTTTCTTGAAAATCATGTCTTTAAAAACTATGCCATAAGTGAATATTATAGGTAGTAGGTGATGATTATCATCCGCCCCACTCAAACTAAAACTATGCTATAAGTGAAAACGATGTGAATGTTGTAAGTCGACTAAATAAGAAGTCTCGGATATCTCTTGATCGGCTCTTGTAAATGGAAGCATTTTTATTTTTATTTTTGGTAAGGTAAATTACTCACGCACGCGGCTCGTCCCTCATCATCAACACTAAAACAAAGAATTGTTTCTCTAAAAATCTCGAGTATTGAATGGTATGATTTAGAGTTTTCAAAGTTCTCCCAGTGAACGGAGTGTATTAGTTTTAATGAGTCCAATTATTAATGAGGATTTCAACGAATATCTTAAGAAACTCAGTCAAACTTAGTCAATGCATGGCCAAATGAATTGAACTTGGTTGATTAAGTACTCAACAAGTTTTCATATATGATAAGCCATTGTTCTTGTTTTTTTTTTTTTTTTCTATAATTTTGTTCCGGATGTACCTTTATGTTTCTTTCTATGTGTCTCATTTATCTAGAGCTTTTGTCAATCACTTTTCCACACTAGTGGATTGTAGAAACTTGGTCCAACCTTCTATCAATTTAAAAGAATGCACCATTAGCTTGCTTACCAGATAAAGTTTACCGATAAAGTTTAAATCAGGTGGACTAAGTATCTACAACTCAAGTAAGTATATGAGATCATGATTCAAAAAATATACAAATGAAAGAGCATAATGTTTAAATGATTTAATTCATTGTATATATATATTCTTCCTTTATCTTCTAATTTTGAATAATGACTTCTTTATTCCTTTACATAGTGGACATGGAGCATCTTGGGACAGTATTTGAAATGGGAAGGGCAATATTTGCACCTCTGCAAAGTCTAAAGGAAAATGAGGATATTTTAGATAAAAGAATTGAAGAGTTGAGTTGTCGTGAAAGCGATGTACGGGCAGATTTAGAAAGAGAAAAACTGCAATATGGGAAGATGCCAAAAAGAGAGGTAGAATTATGGTTAAAAAATGTGCAAATTATTAAAGATAAAGTGGATGACATTAAAAAAAAGCTCGGGGAAGTGAGTTGGACTCATATTCAATTGCGCATGAATCTAGCCAAGGAAGTCGAAGAGAAGATTAAAGAAGCAGTCGAGCTAAAAGAGAATGGGCGATTTCAGGAGGGATTGGTTGTTGACTTGTTGGTAGGTAGTATAGAGACTTTTCCTCCAATAAAAATAGTGGGTGAAACAACCGCACTAAAAAAATTGCAAAAGATAGAGGAATGTCTAATGGATGATGAAGTAGGAAAGATCGGTGTCTATGGTATGGGGGGCGTGGGCAAGACTACCATAATGACCCACATTCACAACAAATTTAAGAATGCCGGAACATTCAATTGTGTCATTTGGGTGACAGTCTCTAAGGAGTCCGATCTGGAGGAGTTGCAAGGCCGTCTCTCAAAGGCATTGGGTATAAGAGACTTCTCCAATTATAAAGATGCACTTTGTAAATCAGCCAAATTATTGGAGGCTTTCAACAGAAAAGGCAAGTTCTTGCTCATTTTAGATGACATGTGGAGGACATTTCCTTTGATAAAAGTTGGGGTTCCAGAACCAAATCAAGAGAAAAAATGCAAGATAGTGTGGACTACTCGATCTAAAAAAGTGTGTCGAGGGATGGGCAGTGAAAGGATAATTGAAGTGGATGGTCTTGCCGAGGATGAATCATGGACCTTGTTCAAGGAAAGGCTTGGTGCCGATTTTGTGCTTTCACCAGAAATAGAACCAATTGCAAAGGCTGTTGTTGAAGAGTGTGATGGTTTGCCTCTTGGAATCATTACGGTGGGAGCAGCTATGAGGGGTGTGGATGATACTATAATATGGAGGAATGCTTTGCAAGACTTGAAAAACTCGAGGACTGATCTTGAAGGCCTAGAAGATGATGTCTTTTCTTGCTTGAGATTCAGTTTTGATCATTTGAAAACTCAAGTACACCAAGATTGTTTCTTGTATTGTGCCTTATATCCTGAGAAATAGTATGCAATTCTTTAATTGAGAAGTGGATGGCAGAGGGATTTTTTGATGAAATCGAGGATCGAGAGAAGAGGTTTGATAAAGGCTATACAATAATAAACGATTTAAACGATGCATGTATGCTGGAGAATGGTGAGGGTTTCTATGAAAGTTTTGTAAAGATGCATGATTTACTCAGAGATTTAGCTATTGCCTTCACAAGGAAGAGTCATCAATTTGTGGTCAAGGTCCGTTCCAATGTAGGTAAGTTTCCAAGGGATGAGAATTTGATGGATGATGTAATTAGAGTATCTTTGATGCATAGCAGCGTTGAAATGCTTTCATGTCAGCCCAAGTGTCCGAAGCTCTCTACCTTGTTATTGGAAGGTTCTAGATTGGGCAACATCGATCATTTATTCTTTGAACACATGCAAAACCTTAGGGTTTTGGATTTGTCCGATACTAAAATCACGTGTTTACCGCAATCATTGTCCAACTTAGTAAACCTTCATGCTCTGCTGCTAAGGAACTGTTACAATTTGACAGAGGTTCCTTCACTTGTTCAACTCACAGAACTTAGGGTGTTGAACCTCTCTGGAACCGCAATTAAATATTTGCCAGATGGAATGGACAGTTTAACCAATCTAAGAGTCCTTGGCCTCTCTGCCACAAGAAGGTTAGCAATGGTTCTTGTTGGCGCAATATCCAGTTTGTCCCATTTAGAAGAGCTGTCAATGGTGAAGAGTAAATGGAAGTGGTCATCAAATGAAGATAGAAATGGAAGGGGAGCAGGTGTGGAAGACATTGTGAGGTTGATGCATTTAAAAAAACTTCTTGTTGACTTCGTAGATGTGAGTGCTTTCTCGTCCTATTTAAGATCTAGGCATTGGCAAGGTTTAAATTGCTTCCTTCTTACAGTTGGCACTGCATTGTTTGATCCAGAAGAAATACAAGATGGTTTCTATAGTCGGGAATGTGTGGTAAACGTCTCTGATGGTGACTGTAACTCTGTTGCTTTTCCTACGAGCAACTTAACTCAGTTGGGGATTTCCCAATTGTACAATTTGAGTACTATATACATGGAGGAACCGACTCAGGGTGACAACCTAGCAAACCTCAAGCTCATAGAAATCGCAAGCTGTCCAAAGCTGAAGTACATATTATCGGTTGGGTGGTTCCAGACCCTCCAAAACCTTGAAGAGATAATTGTTGCAGACTGTAGAGTGCTGGAGGAGATGGTAGTGGATATGGGAGACATGGGTGAAGCAAACAATAACATACCCATCACACTACCAAGGTTGAAGAGATTAGCATTATATTTTCTACCGAACTTGAAGAGTATTTGTAAGAGAACATTAATTTGCAGTTCCCTTGAAGAAATCGAGGTATGCAATTGCCCAATGCTGAAGATGCTTCCTTTCTCTATAAACAGTCTACCATCCTCTCTCAAACAGATCAAAGGAAGCAGAAGATGGTGGGACTCATTGGAGTGGGACAATGCCAACACCAAAATGCACCTCCAGCCTTTCTTCTCAGAGTCCCTAGGCTTCAGTGTCCAAAGGAGGGAAGAAGATCAAGAACGACAGGGAACCAAAAGAAAAGCAGATAGCATCTCCTAACGGACCTCAACTTTCCCCCACATTCCCCCACATCTCCTAATGAAACTGGCAACTGTGGAAGACACATGAATGAATGAATGAATGAATGATCGTCGGTCGATATTTCTACTTTTTCCAATATTGTTTTCTTTTTATGTAAATCAAATCTTTTTTCCCTGTTTTTTCTCGGATGTAATATCATGAAAATGTTTACAATAGGAATGATTGGCGTTCCTTCATTTTGTCCCTTTTTTTATTTTATTTTTATATTTGTTTTTATTCAGTGCTAAGAGGTCCTAACTCCGGGGCCAAGTTAACTAATTAGCCATCTTTAATAAGAGAGTTGGAATTCTCAGCATTTGTGACCGAGGCCCAAATTCAATTTATAAAAATCTACAGCTAAACATAAATGCTTACCTCTAGCCAAATTTTATTGCCAAATGCAGTGTTGACTATAGTTTGGCCTAACTCCTATTGAGTGAGTTTTGACCACTGTTCATTCACTTCATATTTTTAATCAATTTGTCCCCATTGCAGATCGATTCTCATGAATTTCCTGTGGATCTGAGTAGCAGAAGATCTCGAATCCTAATAAAAATGAACATGATTTGACGCTTTTAATAATCACTTAGAAGATTTTAAAAAATTGACGATAAAATAAAAGACAGGTAATGACTAGTAGAACTCTGTTTCTATATTGGCAACTACCATCTACTTGATCTGACATGAGACCCATGGTACGTGGGCCGCACAATTCTCTATGACTAATATTATAATTATTTTATCGGATGCTTTATAAACAGTGAGGCTATTAAGTTATCATGTTATTGATTCTAAGATTTTGGACGTTCATAAAGCAGCATTAGCTTTTGATATGGCAGGATTTTGTTTTGGTCTAAAAAAATTGTAAATGTGGTGGCTCATCATTTTGTCGAAGTTCTGGCTTTCTTTAACTAATGAGAATTTGCCGGACTAACTGTTTGAGAATAATTTGTGCATCTGCGTTTTTGTTTTTTTTTGAGTAATAATACTTTCTTTGACGCAAGAAAAAATAAAGTGCATTTTCATGTTTAAGTTGACATGATATACAAAGCATACAAACCATTCGATAAAACATTTTTTTGTAAGAGGAGGGTCTTTGTTGTTATATGAAAAATTGCAAACAAAAGGCCATTTTAGGTAACATTCAGGTCCACAATTTAATACTGTATGGACCTAGATCCAGATCCAGACTGAATATTTCTCTGTTGGGTTCAGGAGATACAAACCCAAGCCTCAAACCTAGCTAAATGGATCCAAACCAAGTACGTATGCTACATTTTGAGGGTCAGGTCAGGATAAGTGGCATCTGTTGGAAGTAGGTGAGCCTTGTAGATGAGTTTAAAAAACTTTTGACTCATTTAAAGGAGGGATCAATCACCAAAAGGCCAAGAACCTAATTCCAAGATTTAAAACCCTAATCTCATCATATATGAATATTAGCAATTTGGTTTCTTGCATCACCACCTTTTTGTATTTTGTGGGGTCAATAGTCCCATTAAGATAGCTTTTGTCTATCAAACAATGCTGCTAAGTTTCAAAAATATCACTAAAGCATCCTATTATGTTATGCATATAGCTTCTGCTATTTAGATCTTTCAACGGTTTCTCCCCTTCTCTCCAAGCAAACCAAATCTTTACTGGTTAAGAAAAAAATCAATCGATCCATTTTTCAGTACTATAAATAAAATATAATTTATTTTATAGATGGGTTCCACTCACCCATTCTCTGTCTTCTCCAATCGAAAATGTACATCCAAGAACCAAACTTCTACTTACTCACAAGTCACTAGACATCAAAGATTCCTTAATGGTAAGGAAAAGCCTTTCATTTCCTATGCTGTGCTTATCATTTCTCCGTTTGGTGATGCAGTACTTCTCCAATTTGTTCCCAACTCCACAAAAAGAGTGAACTGCTTTTCCTTGGCATCACCAAAAAGAACTTGTGCCACAAAACTCCAGCATCACACAACCACATCATCCGGGCCTCGGATGCAACTCTACAGAGAACCCTTGCAAAAGTCCTTCAACGTTGTCATTTCTCTTTACAATCATAGAAAGGTCGAGCTTATTATCAACTTAGAATGACCCACGTATCTTCAATAAAAAGTCCAGGGTAGGAGGTTGAAGTTCAGCCTTAGATCTTAGTGAAATGGGAGCAGCTATTTCAAAAAGGTTCAAATACATCACGTTCATTCAAGTGTTGGCCCATTGGTTCAAAGAGATTTAAGTAAATAAGTTTAACAGACCAATGCCCAAATCAATTTGCAAACAGATCCATTACCGTGGATAGAAATCCAAACACACTAGCCAAACGGCCCAAAAATAAAGGCCCAGGTTGGATCGTTTGCTATCTCAGCAAGCAACAGAATACCTACGATTGCCATACGAGCTTAAAGTCGGCTCTTCAGCTGCAGGTGCATTGCCACAGAATAATAGGGAGGGTGGAAACCGGAGAGGAAATCTTTATATGAGGCAAACTAGAGCGAAAACAATAAATTTATTTGTTGCAAAATGAGCAAAAACCTGTTTCCTAAGCCATTACTGTAGATGATCCTATTCACATCCATTCTTCTATGAGATTCGCTTGTTAATTCCTGTCTCTTATTGATCTTCTCAATACATTCACTCTTCATAGAACCGCAATCTCCATTTAAATATTGCCCCAAGACAGTAAAAGATTATGGACTTCACTTCTTTTTTTTTCATGTGGATAGGAGAGTATGCAAGTGCCCCAAGGGGTTAGTTCTTGGTTGTCCAATGTCGAGTGTCCCTCGGGCTCAGGGCCAAAGGTAGAGCTAGGCAGGGGATAACCTGGGTTATCAAAAAAAAAAAAAAAAAAAAGTTAAAATATGAACAAAAGTATGTTTCAAATTAGCCTTTCTCCTCATTAAGCAGTAGTTAAGAACATTACCACCGCACCGATGAGCATTGCTAACACCTATCTATCATATAGTGACTTTGCAGACTGAATTCTCTGTACTTTGATTTTGCTCTTTGAGATTTTTTCCTCCGAATGCTCACTTTTAGAAATGGCTTTCTCAATTCCTTTCATCTTCCTGAGGTTCTTTGATCGTTTCATTGCTGCCGCCTTCTTTATCTTCCTGTTTCAAAAGCTCGAGGAAGAAAAGAAACATGTGCATCATAGAAATACCCAAATTTCCTTTATAAAAAAAAAAAAAAAAAAAAGAATCAACATTCTTAATGCCTCACAGTATGAATTCCAAATTATCCTCATATGATATTGGATTGGTGATAAACTCAAATAACAGTAGATAAAAGACAAATATGATTTGTATGATCTAATCAAATAGCTAAAGCATAAAGCACATGAACATCCAGGCCCCCTACTCAGTATACACCTGCCAACAAAGAATGTCCATCATATCAAAGCCATCCAATCATGTGCAAACAAAGAATGGAGCCCACTTGATCGATGGCTTAAATCTAGCACGTTTCACATTGTGGTTGTTCAAATACAGGGCTTCAACCTGCATGTATTAAGGCTTATCACAATCATTCACCACATCCAACTTGATGCAAGCAACGTACACGTCTCTCTCAATTTTCAACATACGAAGCTATCTTTTTTCTGTTGTTCTTTGTTGTTTCTTTACAGGGAATGGAAGGGATTTGGATGTTGTGGAAAAGCCCTTCAACAGCATCTGGGGTGGTTTTGCAAGGCCTTCATGGGCCGTGTAATATTGGGATGCATCGAGATGGAGGAATGCCTTGGCAAGGATGTTTTCGTTCCCCCTTTATGCCTGGTTGGAGGTGTTCACCAAGACTGACTGCATCCTGGGAAAACTGGAACCCGTGGTTGGATCATTTTTTTATCTTCCGGTGCACATTGATGCAGCAAAACCACTGATGCAGGCTTCAAAAGTGGAGATGAATGGCTCTGTTTTCTTTATTTATATAGTAAAAAAATTGGAAAGGATTATCAACAAATATGGGAACCAGACTCATGCCCGTTTAAATAGAGGGGGAAGAAGATGTCGAAGCAGCAGCATCATAGTGGCAGGAACTAGAGGCGGGCGGGGAAGAAGACAGCAGACAGTTCTTCCATGTACACAACTGCGAGGAGACGGGTGGCGTGAGTCGTGGGCTCCTTCAAGGTCGGTAACCATTTCCGTAAGTGAACGTAAGCTGAGATAAAATGTGTATATAGATGTAGGTCTATCTTCTTCCCGAGTTGATCAGCATGGTTATTAATCCAACCAAAAAATCAAAGGGCACCGGCTCATTGGCTTTGGTCGACTTCTGGGCCAGTGGCAGGCCCAAGAATTTTCTTATGAGGGGTGCGGACTGCGGAACCAAACAGGTAGTTTGCTTTTGGAGCAAACCTAGGACTTCATGTGGGTTTTGGGGAGGATCAAGGATTTTTTTTTTTTTTTTTTTCGGATTTTGGAAGCAGACTCAGAATTTTCATAAGTGTTTCATAGGAGGACCCAAGTTCAGAGGGGGCAACCGCCCCCAAAAGCATTTACTTGGGTCTGCCCATGCTTGTGGGTATCAGAATTCAGAAGAGAGTGGTTACTGTCGGTTATGGCAGTTCCTATGGAGTGAGGAAAATGCCATTGCAGAGACTAAATTGAAGCTTCAAAGGTCGGTATCAATTGTCTTTTGAGCAATGGCAAACAGATATGGGTAGGAGATCACTAAATTAGTATTTGGGCCGAAAGTTGATGCATATAGGGGAAGTACGTTTAAAGTTGCAGAATGCCTCTCAAACTTGCAATTTACAATGATGCGTAGCAAGGGATTCCTCATTTCTAAATATTGTGAGAAACAAGAGCAGATAGGTAATACATGTGGGGATTGGGCCCGTCACATAGGTAACTAAATAGCCCATCAAAGGCACCTAATTATGTGTAACACCTTTTTACACATGAAACATGCCTATTTCTTAAAATAAATAAATAAATAAATAAAGGGGTTTTGACATATCCTCCTTAAACTCAGTTTTCTCAATTTCATGACCGAAGTTCCAATAATGTCACCAGAGTCGACTCTTGTCACCATTTTTTTTTTTTTTTTTTTGTTTTTTTTTTTTTTAATCTTTTTTGCCCCGAATCCCATGATATCATGGGAATAGTGTATGTCACATAAAATGATAAATCCAATGATACCATGGGAATAGTGTATGTCAGATAAACTGATAAATCCCATGATATCATGGAACTGTCCCATCATGTCATGGTTTTTATGCAACATCTTAGGAAAAAAATTCCTGAATAATAGAACCTAATAAATGGTGGTCAGATGTGCAGTTACTTCTTGCAAAAATGTCATTTTTCAATTTTCATGTTCTGCGAAAAACAAACTCACTTGTTAGGTGCAGAAAGTGCATGATACAAAAACTGATAAATCCCATGATATCATGGGATATAGCGCAAAAAAGTTTTTAAAAAATGTTGACCAAAGTCAAGTGGCTCTGGTGACATTATCTGAATTTCGGTCATGAAATTGGGAAAACCGGATTTAAGGTGGACTAATATGTCAAAACCCCAAAAATAAAAGCTAAAAACAATAAAATCTATTAGTTTGTAAGTTTGTAATATGTGGGACCCATGTTGAGTGGATGTGCGACCTCTTAGGGATCTTCGATGGTGCACCTGCAACTGCAACACAATCAAGAAGATATGTCCCACTAGACAGTCTCCAAGTGTGCCAGCTATGTAGTTGCAGGGATTAACCAATGGAACATATTTTAGTGCTACGCAGTTTGCTAGAGATGTGAGGTCTTTTCTAAGTCTTGAGGTGCATGAGATGACATTCAAAGCAATGATTTGGTTTTTAAGGAAGGAATTGATAAAGGTGTTTAAAGAAAAACACTACCACACTGGGGCCACAGGGGAATTTTACTCGGCTTTCTCTCCTGGGCCCGTAGGGATTATTGTGGCCCAAAGGGCTGGGAACCTTGCGTTATAAATAAAAAAAAAAAGGAGTAAAAAACAAACAAACAAATAAACAAAAGGCAAATGGATGAATCAATAGAAAAGAAAAAATGTAAAGTAGCATATTGGACTACAACCAGAGAAGAGCTACAAAGACATTAAGATGAAAGATTTTCTTAGACATTGTGAACTTACAACAAGGGAAGGGGAGGAAAGAACTTCACACAGGATTATATAGTAAAAACTGGGCAACATTGGTTGATATTTTATGTGGATGATGCAATCAAGGGTACACATGGTCTTGCAGGGATTGGGGAGGTATTGAGAAACAACGACAGACAACCTATGGTACCTCGAATCCGAATATTTCAAAATAGGCGTATCGTGTCATATCATATTCGATACTTCATTTTGTGTAAAATCTGTCCTAGTCATCTTCAAGACTAGTTGGGGTCAAGCAATCTAACGGAGTGGGGATCATGGCTACGGGCTACCAATCAAGCATTTACAATTTTTAAGGAAAGATTGTAGGGAATCTAATCCTTAAGAAGGATTCAAAGAATACAATATGGTGGGCTAAGAGAAGAAGAAATGATCCATAATGGTTATAGCTTTTATTTTGAAGGAGAATTGGGAGCTTTCACCGTCTCTGTCAGTTGAATCCTCATAAGCCTACACAGACACCAATCGAGAAGCCGATTCCTTACCAAAACAGGAATTATACCTCGAATTATCCAGAGTTCTTCGGAGAGTCTAGGTTACAAGTAGGGGATTCTTATGTAGTGAGATTTTTCCTTCCCATTCCAATTACATATAGCATGCATCACCGATACTGGATTGGGGATTCGATTCTTACTTAGTTAGACATTTGCTTCCCATTCCAATTACATGCAGAATGCTTCACCTAAACTTGATAGTTACGTACCTTTTTAAGTAGCATTATTTATTTATTTTTTTGATAATCAGCATTAATAATTTTTTATTCTGAATTTTTTGAAGAAAAAGAAAGCTTTTGTTCAGGTTGCTGTATAAAACATGAGTTTGAGTAGAATCCCATAAAGTACATAAAAAAAGAGAACAATGATGTGGTATTTTAAACTTCACATTTTTTGTTCCGGAAAGGTTTAAACTTGAGATATCTTTCCACCTTTTCCTATGTTCAAAATGCCTATTAAAATACTTAAACAGTCTTATAATTGTCAATCCAATGTCATTAATAAATTGATTTTCCAAAGCAATTGTTACAAGTAGAAACAAAAGGTTAGTAGCACTGACCTATTGCCAACTCCAAGAACTGGCTTCGATACTGTTACTTCTGATATGTCCATTGCTGCATATACAATGACAGGAAATAAATAAAAATCCTTCAAAAAGTTAAAATCATGGCTGGCAAACCAAGAGAATAACAAATTCAAATAAACATATAAAAGTTTACAATGCATATTTCACAATTAGAAGCCTCACAATAGCAAATTCAAGGCCGTTTTGCACAATTCCCAGGCCCTGTCTGGAGCCTTGGAAATCAATTGCCCTGCACTAATTTTAGTACCTATATTTATCTTTACCATAACCGGCTATGGGCAAGGACTATAATAATAACTATCAAACGAAGGTAGCTCAAGCTATATAAATGCATTAGTCCTAATTTATGCATAAAATGAGCTCTCTGCCCTCACAAGGATCCAAAAAACTTGGAAGCAAAGGGATTTACAGTCCATATGCCCTCAAATTCTAATATTTGTAGAATTCCAAATTCCAACTAAAACAAGTGCTTTGACGTGCTCTAACTATCTGCCAATCCCAAATCCCAGTTCCAGACGGAAATTTCAGGTTTATCAAACACAAAGACGCAATAAGGAGAATTCCAATTATTCCAGAAATTCCATAATTCTTGTATTTCTAAATATCTTAATTCCAAGAAAAATCTCTGACGAAATTTCATAAGATAGATTAATGCGTTCTATATATTAAATATCAAAACAGCTACTGAAAGAACCTCATTGTCATCAAGATTCTAAAAATGAGTTCGACGGTAACTTGTATGGGGCAAACAGTTGCAAACTGGGAAAGGAATGCAGGAAGTGATGTGAAAAATGAATGGATAAAATAGCTTTATTTTGCAATATTTGATAATAGTATTTACTACTTAGCTTGAAGTGTGAAATGGAAGCGAGAACAAGACATGGAATTATAGGTGTCATTCAAGGAAACAAATTTCCACTACCTGGTTCAATTTTGACCAGCTTGTGCTCGAGTTCACAGTTTGCAATTCAATACTTATCATGGAGTTCACTAGAATAGTTTCAATGAATTTGAATTTTGATCCGCCTAACTTCAAATTCAACAATTCCAATGAATTAAACTGTAATGTAGTGTTTGGCATAATACATATGTACCACAACCAAGTTCATAATATCAAGTGCATTGAGTTCGTTCCTCTCTCAATTTGAAAAATTGTCCACCGCATCATTTAAACGGTTTAATGAGCTTTTCTATCACGTATACAACACCATTTGAATGGGCAAATCCAGTTCCCGAGCAACCCAACTTCTTCAAACACCGCACAAACACAACATTGGTTGATTGCCGAATTTTGTGAAAACGCAAAATCAGAGTTCTTGCACTATGCCTCAGTGGAACACCAAAATCAGCTACTGAATCTGACATTTACATTATAAAAATTGGAAAAAAAGTGATAAGTTGTATGGGTCTTATTCCTATTTTCCCCAAATCAGTATCCAAACTTGGCAATCTCATCAAAGTATTCAAACAATCGACAATGTTATCTGAAACCAATTCAAGGGCTTGTTTGTACCGAGCCCATCAAAGATCAAGAGAGAATTCCGGAGAGCGAGAAAATAATTTCCATGGAAAACATCCAACAAATTTAATGGAACTCCATTTCCTCGCACTTGGATCCATAAGTCGGAGTCAAGACAACAAACTTCAACCAAAAGAGAAAGCGATAAAGAAAGAAAGAGTACCCACCCTCCGGAATTCGTATCTGTGGAGAGTTCCATGGAAATAGCACCGTCTCTCTTCTTCTTGTTTCTCTTCTTCGCCATGGCTGATTCCAGATTTTTTTTTTTCGAAAGCTGATTCCAGATTCTATCGAAGGTTTCGTGGAAGATACAGAGAGAGGGCTAATACCCCACCGTGACCACCCAATGTTGTGGCCCTCTTGATTGATAGGATTATTCCTGGAGATTGGATCGAGCCCGTTCATTTGTGCGTTTGTGAATAGTTCCAATGATGGGCAATGGCCCACCCATGATGAAGCTTACCCTTAGCCAAGCCGATCCTTTCCCTTTAAAGTTGAATGTTGGTTGCAAAAAAACTCACAAAAAATCCACAATTCTGGCCTCAAGCGAAGCCACATCAGCATATCAGGGCCCATTTGTGGATGTGTCCTTTCAAAAACACATAATATGTGCCTTTTCAATAGAAGGTGTCTCTTGGGCTAAAATATGTGCCCTTTCAAAAAAATATCTCTTAGGCCCATTTGTGTGAAAGTAACCAATCGCTTTAAAGTTGAATGTTTGTTGCAAAAAAACTCACAAAAAATCCACAATTCTGGCCTCAGGCAAAGCCACATCAGCATATTAGCTTTCCCTTTAAAGTTGAATGTTGGTTGCAAAAAAACTCACAAAAAATCCACAATTCTGGCCTCAAGCGAAGCCACATCAGCATATCAGAGCCCATTTGTGGATGTGTCCTTTCAAAAACACATAATATGTGCCTTTTCAATAGAAGGTGTCTCTTGGGCTAAAATATGTGCCCTTTCAAAAAAATATCTCTTAGGCCCATTTGTGTGGAAGTAACCAATCGCTTTAAAGTTGAATGTTGGTTGCAAAAAAACTCACAAAAAATCCACAATTCTGGCCTCAGGCAAAGCCACATCAGCATATCCGGGCCCATTTGTGGATATGTCCTTTCAAAAACACATAATATGTGCCTTTTCAATAGAAGGTGTCTCTTGGGCTAAAATATGTGCCTTTTCAATAAAATGTCTTTTAGGCCCATTTGTGTGGAAGTAACCAAATCCAAAGGGATGCCTTCCAACTCTATAAATTAAGGTTATTTTTAAAAATTTTATTTAGTATTCAAGATGAGCATAAATGCATATGAATCTTTTATTTTATATATGCTAGTATGAATCTTTTATTTTATATATGCTAGCATGAATTAAGCGATGAAAGGTTTGGTTTTCATAATTTTTTGGTTGATTTGAATTTTTTAATTAGTTTGTTATAAATAGATTTATTAGAATAGGATATTAGTTTTAATATATTATTCAGGACTTAACCAGTGCAATGCACCGGGGCCTTCATGCTGGTTCTCTCTTTGAGTTTTGGTTGGGAAAAAAAAACTCAATTCTGGCTTAAAGAGAAGCCTCATCAACTTTCTTGGGCCCACTTGTGAATGTATCTCAAAAGGCACTTAAAACTTGAACGTGTCTCTTTAAATATTTTAAGTTTTATGTTTGTTCAAAAAATATATTTGTACCTTTTCATTTAAGCCATTTCAATAAAACTGAAATATTATGTAATAGCATGGAGAGAGACAGAGGAAGAGAAAGAGTTTGTAGGTAATAGACGTATATCCATTGAGGATCGACCAACCATATTTTATAATGATATTTACCCTAATCACATGCTATCAATCAGCAGGAATTACAATCTAATTACAATCAGAATCAAAGAATAAAAGAATCCTAATCTCTATACATAGAAGTATATCCACAAAACAAGCTGTATAATGCTTAACCCAGTCCCACACGTGGGATATTCTAAATGGGCCTAGATGGGCCTAGAATAGTGTACATGGGCCTTTTTATTTCTTGAGTTATCTCTACACTCCCCCTCAAATTGATGTGGGAAGATACAAAATATCAATTTGCTAGTAAGATCCTCATGTCGTGGTTTGGAAAGAGCTTTTGTGAAGATATCTGCCAACTGATGATGGGAAGAAACATGAGGCAAAGTGATCTTCTCGGTAACAACATGCTGACGAATGAAGTGACAATCAATTTCAATTTGCTTTGTCCTTTCATGAAAAAATGGATTGCTTGTGATACGGGTGGCACTGGAATTGTCCCCATATAGAGGTGTAGAAGTTCCAATAAGGACACCCAATTCACAAAGAAGACGTCGTAGCCAATTGATTTCAGCACTAGCTGACGACATAGCGCTATATTCTGCCTCAGCAAAGGATCTCGAAACCGTGGTTTGCTCCTTGCATTTCCAGGAAATTAGTGATTCCCCAAGAAACATGCACTAGCCAGCGGTAGATCTCCGAGTATCCGAATTGCCAGCCCAATCAGCATCAGCATAAGTGGTTAAGTGTAAAGAAGCCCTAGAGGGGTAGAAAATACTATGATTTAGAGTGCTTTTAGTATAACGGAGCATGCGCAAAGCCACAGTAAGATGAGGCTTGTGGGGATTTCTAACAACCTGATTAACAGTATGAATCGCATGGGAAATATCCGGCCTGGTCATAGTCAAATAGAGAAGACTACCTACAATGCGGTGGAAAATGGAAGCATCAGCCAGGGGAGAGCCATCATCCGAGCTGATTTTGATGTTCAATTCCATAGGCGTAGCAAAGATGTTAGCATCATCAAGTTGAGCTGAAGTGACCAAATCTATAGAATACTTCCGTTGATGAACCCATATGCCAGATTTGTTCCGAACAAACTCAAGCCCCAAGAAGTAAGTAAGAGGACCAAGATCCTTTATTCGAAAATGGTGAGTGAGATGATGTTTGAGGGAAGTAATGCCAGCAACATCATTGCCACTGATAATCATATCATCAACATAAACCAAAAGAAATATATATCCATTCGGGAGGGAACTATCAGAATGACTCTGGCGAAATCCATGTTGAATGATGGCTGCCCGAAATTTTGCCAAAGGAGCCAGTTGCAGGCTGTAGCTACACAAAGAAGAGTAAGAACAGTGGTCATTTTAGCCATTGGTGCGAAGGTCTCCTCATAGTCAATCCCATATTCTTGCTTATAACCCTATGTAACTAATCTGGCTTTGTAGCGGTCAAGACTCCCATCAGAGTGGACTTTTATCGAATAGATCCATTTACTGCCAATAACAGATACGTCGGCCGGGGCTGGTACCAATTCCCATGTTTTGTTTGCTTCAAGAGCAAACAACTTCTCAGTCATAACATCTTACCAGTATGCAATCTTTGAGGCCTGTGAATATGAAGTGGATATAGGAGAACTGTCCAAAGAAGTGAACAGAACATAAAAGCAATATCTGTTAGGTGTAACGGAAGGACGACTAGAGCGTCATAGGAGTCGGACACTATCAGTAGAAGAAGTATTAATACCTAAAGGTGCAGTAGGCAGCATTGGGAGAGAATCAAGAGAAGGAGGCCCCATAGGTGGAACCGTGTTGCGCCGGATATAGACATTTGTAATAGGCGGAGGAGAAGTAGTCGCAGGAAATTGTGGCAGATAAGACACAACAATAGGATGATTATCCAAACGTAAAGAAAAGAAAGGAATGTGTTCCAAGATCACATTACGAGATATTCGCATGTGTTTTTCGGATTGATCATAACATAGAAATGCCTTGTATTCAATATTGTAACCTAGAAAAAATACATTTGGCAGCCTATGGTGACAACTTAGTGCGCTCGTTAGGTGGAAGATGAACAAAGCACAAGCAACCAAAAACACATAAGTGAGAATAGGAAGGGACATGGCCAAAGAGAGCTTCATAAGGAGTAGTCTTTCCTAGAACAGAGTTAGGATGATGATTGAGGAGATAACAACAGTCTGTGTAGCATCACACCAAAAATTTGGAGAAACTAAGGATGTAAGTAGGAGAGTGCGGACAGTTTCAAGAATATGCCTAATCTTCCTCTCCGCAACACCATTTTGTTGTGGAGTATGTGGGCAAGATTTTTGGTGAAGAATGCTTTTATCAGAAAGGAAGGCTGAAAAATCATGAGACATGTATTCTCCACCGTAGTCAGACCTAAGGATTTTTATTGGTTTCTTAAATTGTGTTTAAACCATATTATAAAACTTTTGGAAAAGAGAGAATACTTCATATTTGAAGCGTATGAAATAAATCCAAGTGAAACGAGAATGATCATCAATAAATGTCACATAATACTTAAACCGTGTCCTACTCAATGTGGGTGCAATTCCCCAAACATCAATGTGAATAATGTCAAAAGATGATAACGCACGAGAATGATGAATATGAAAAGGTAAAATATGACTCTTACTCAAGCAATACGTTTCACACTTTGATTGAAGTAAAGAGGACAGCCTTTTATTATCAATAGTAGGTTCTAAACAACCAATTTTAAACAAAGAAAGTAAATAAGCATTGTTCACATGTCCAAGACGACTATGCCACACGGTCCATAAGTCATTGAAATTAGGAGAAAAGGAAGGAAAGATGGAATGATGTCCAATGTCCAGCAAAAACAGGCGACCATGTTTACTCCCTGTCGTAATCAACTTCCCGGTTTGCTGCCCCTGTATAACACAACCAGTAGAAGAAAAGTTAACTAGGTACCCATCATTAATAAGTTGTCCGACAGAAAGTAAATTGGCTGATAATTTGGAAACAAAGTAGACATGGGGAAGGTTGATGGACTGGCCAGAGACACTAAATAAAGTAATGGTACCAATCCCCGAAATGGGTAATTGGTCTCCATTAGCAGTGGTGATTTGGTCTTTGCCAAGATAAGGGTGAAATTCTGTAAAGCTACTTTATAAAGAAGTCATGTGGTTTAATGCTCTTTCTTGAATCTAGAAACCATGTGGATAGGATGATAGATGAAGACAAAGAGACTGAAGAATGAAGAGCAGGAAATGCTATAGGAGAATGAGTTTCATACCGACCACCATTAAAGCCTATAGATGCGTATGCTGAGGTCACCGTGTTCTGAATTAGTTCTTGAATCTAGGCATGAGTCATGGATACGGCCCTGAAAGAGGTGCTTCCCGTATCAGGAAAAGGTTCTTGACCTTGGAATGTAGGTGGAGCATTTTGTCCAGGCAAGGTGGAAGGATTCTATTTCTGCTGGGGCCCATTCTTCCGTTGTAAGGAACGACAGTCATCAATAAGATTACTAGAGCGTTTGTAATATCTACAAACCAATTTCTTCTAACAGTTCTTGGCAATATGACCAAAGCCTTTGCATTCATAACATTGGGCAGGCTTCAGATTAAGGGCTACCAAAAGAGCAGAATCAACCGGAAGAGGAGCGAGGAAGGCCCTTGGTTATTCAATAACGACACGCTGTGAGTTTAGGAGAAGTTCTTCTTGAAGGACCTCTTGGAAGCATGTATCCAGGTTTGCATAGACTTCTTGATTCATGAGAGCAGACCGAACAGATTCGAATTCGGGTCTGAGATTCATAAGGAACTGGCTGATGTGAGTCTTCTCTTGTAATTTAAGAGCTTTAGACAAAAATCCAAGAGAGACAATTTGAATAAGCATAGAATCTTTTTCAGTCCATAAAATGAGAAACCCATTGAAGTATGCCTGCACAGATTTATCTCCTTGACTAAATTTAGCAATTTCACTATTTAAGTGAAATCTGCGGGCTTTATTCGTTTGATGATAGACTTTCTTCATATGAGCCCACATATCAGATGCGACAGTATAAGCTTGAAGAGCAATGGCAAGAGAAGGATCAATGGAGTTAAGTACCCAAGTGATGACCTTAGCATTTTCTTTAGACCAGGTGGATAAGGTTTTTATGTCAGTAGTACTTGTAGTAGTAGGTTTAGTTACCAATCCATCCAGATAACCAAATAGTCCTTGGCCTTCTACAAAAAAATTTAGATGAAAATACCAGGCCATATAATTATTCCCGTTAAATTTAACTGGAATAACATCATATTTCTCCATTGTTTCCAAAGACAGCAGAATGAGAAAGAGATGTGTTTGATCTCTAACACACGAATCAGCGAGTCAATTAGAATCAAATCCCCTTGTTTGGGAGACTTTTGTCCAGCAGTCAATCAAACTTCCAGCACAGATGAACCAAAAATAGAAAGAAAAGGTCTGATTTGTGATGATATCACTAACCAAGAAGCACAAATGTAGA
Source organism: Camphora micrantha (assembly GCA_003546025.1). NCBI lineage: Eukaryota > Viridiplantae > Streptophyta > Magnoliopsida > Laurales > Lauraceae > Camphora > Camphora micrantha. The sequence goes on along the minus strand of QPKB01000008.1, from coordinate 18,477,051 downwards.
TTGAATGGCTGCGATTTGCATTCAGCTGAAAACAGCCCAGATCAGAAAAAAAAAATAAATAAAGAAAGAAAGAAACAGTGCCAGACGACCCTATTTGTAGTGGCAGAAACTATATATCTGTGGGCCCCACAAAGTGGTCCAATCACATATCATGATTGATCAGCTTGGAAGAGACCTATTGTATGTCCTCTAGTCTAAGTTTGATGAGATTTGAATACAGATCCACAAATCTGTACGGGTTTGATAAAAACTTTTTGAGAAATAGGCCCCAAATTCGTCAGACCAAAAAGGGGATGAACAGTGCCTTGATTGATGAAGAAAAATTCCAGAAAAATCTTCAAAATAATCCTGAAGAGTAATCGATCATAGTCATGTAGTGTGCTGGCGACTATTGATTGATCAAAGGTGGGCCACCCTACTCCAGCAATATCAACAGAGAGATGAAAGGGACGAAAGAGAGAAAAACCTCCAGGGAGAAGCACTCGAAGAAGTCCCTCAAACTTAATGAAGGCCAACTCTCGGAACCTTAAGCTCTGATACCAAGAAATATTATGTAATAGCATGGAGAGAGACAAAGGAAGAGAAAGAGTTTTTACGTAATTGTCATATATGCATTAAGGATTGACCAACCATCTTTTATAATGATATTTACCCTAATCACAAGCTATTAATCAGCAGTAATTACAATCTAATTATAATTAGAATCAAAGAATAAAAGAATCATAATCTTTATACATAGAAGTATATCCACAAAATAGGCTATATAATGCTTAACCCAGTCCCACACGTGAGATATTCTACATGGGCCTAGATGGGCCTAGAATAGTGTACATGGGCCTTTTTATTTCATGAGTTATCTTCTACAAAAACGTGTCTTTTGGGTCCATTTGTGTGGATGTGACCCAATTCGAATGAATGCCTTCCAACTCTATAAATTAAAATGATTTTTAAGTTTTTATTTAGTATTCAAAATGAGTAGAAATGCAACATAAGCACGTTATCTAAGAGTATTTTCTTCTCATTTATTTTTTACTTTCATTTTAAGGGCAATTTCATATTTCTGAATTCTCTTTAAAGTGTTCTAAAAGATAAAATAATCTAGTTGGGCTTTCTTATATGGTTTTTAGTTAATTTTGTGTATATGCTCTTCTATTATTATGACATTATGGTATTGGTTACTCCGGTGTCTAGGACTTCTGATATAGCCATAAAACCATAATAGAATTTTATTAAAATTCAAATCTTAACCTCTTTTTTAATTATGGCAGTTGCACAGGTTAATACTTCTGGCAAATTAATTGGGTGTGTGCCTTTTGGGTTATTGAATAAAATTAGTATTTGACACAGGCAAAGATAATTTTGGGTGTGCCTTAACCTTTTTTATTAATTATTATTTATTTTAGATATTATTTTTAACTTATAAATCAAATTATGTAGGACATAGTTGTGCATCGTGCATGGCTTTCTCATTTTTATTGAATATTAATTGAATGGCTTTTGTCCTTTTTTTCTTAGTTGATAATTAATTTAAATATTAATATTAATTAACTATTTTATTTGGATTATATTTAACCCGGCAATGCAGGGGCTTTCATGCTAGTTTGTATTAAAACTGATAATAGCCAGGACCATGCTCTTATTTGGTTGGAACTGGACTGTGTTTTCCCACTAGTCTGCAACAGCAAAGCAGGCTAGGCCTGAGCCTAGGCTTGTCCATGCTTATAGGGCAAATAATAGGCCCACCATGACTTGACATAGGGTTGTCCTTAAATCAAACTACTTAGTGAATTGTAAGATCCCAACCCCTATTGTTGTATTATTTAGTAATCAATTGTATTTTAGTTAATTAAGTGTATTTAGAGTTTATGTGGGGTTTGGTGTGTGACTTGTGTGTGCGAAGTTTAGCGTGATTCCGAGTTCATTTGGGTACAATAGGGGGTGATTTGGAATTTAGAAAAGTGTTCGAAGGCTTTTCCGAGATTTCAAGTATTTGTGATTTTGGGTGCATCGGGTAGGTTTGATCATTTCACAATTATTTTGAGCGATAGGATAAGCCTAAAGCTCACCTCCCCTTGGTCTCACTCACACTAAATAAGTGGAGTTGAACTCCAAGTGTGGTCCACCTACTGAAAATCCAAACCACTCAAAATAATTGTCAAGTATAGAAAGGATTGTGTAAAATTTTCCAAACCAGCAAGTACCTAGCATTGTGAAATACTAACAAGAGGAAAAACATTGCATTGTGATATACACCATCTGTTCTTATAGTTCCTTTTAACTTACTAAAATGATTGAGGTATGATGTGGTTCTGAATGCTTACAAAAAGAAAGAGTTACCAATGTTTTATATTGCTGTTTTTGCATATGAGATACAAGCCAATATTTTTCTGGGACACTTTTCTCGAGTATAGGAAACAAGTGGCAACTGATTCCATTAAATAATTTCTTTGTGGTTTGGACTATTTGTTATGCCCTCACAACAGTGTCATATTGGAATCTTTTAATGGACACTACAATGCACTTTTGTCGGCTCTAAATAAGCACCAATAAAGGTCTATAAAATGTTGGAGATGGTTTTTTATCATTGCTTATCCATTGCCCAACAAATGAAATGAATGGCAGTTACTAGCATCTATGCATAGTACATGTTTTTGTTTAATAAGATAATGTTAAGTTTGATTCATTTTGTGTATGTGGGTAAATAGTAGTTTCACAGCTCCTGTTGATTTGTGTATTTGTCGATGTGGAAATTATACGCAGTTCGTAGATGACATGTTGCTTTTGTGTGAGGTTTTTGTATTGGACTTGGAGCTAGAGAATATTATAGTGTTCCTATATGTCTTGAGTTTATATGAAGATTGTGAATCAATATTAATAAGGATGATCATATTCTTGTGGGGATAAGAATGTCATCAAGGAAAGCATTACACCCCGTCCGAGTTAATCAAGATTAACTCTATTTAATCGAGATTAATGTATATCAAGCATGATTAATCAAGTTAACTGTGGTTAGTGATCACAATGAATCAAGTTAGTATCAAGAGAATGAATTAAGCATATGATAGCAAAAATGACCTCTCTACTAAAAATTTAACGGATTAGATTTGCAATCTAATACTATAATTTATACTAGGAAAGAAACCCAATTTAAAGACATACTTGGATCCATCGCAAAAAATGATACGGAATACCTCAGAACTTTTAACTCTCTCAATCTTCTCTTAATGACTACTAATCAATGGGAATGCCAAGCAATTGTGTGTAAAGATGATAGAATTCCCAAGCCCTTTTATAGGCCACGTTTACACTTTCCTCCTCATCAACGGAAAGCAGTCCCACTACTGCACGAACATGTATTTTAAAGGACGTGCCTTAATTGGGAGAAAACAGTTGTTTGAAAAATCAAACAAGTAGTGGTCATATGGACCACCACCTATGATCTCCAACAATCTCCCACTTGGTCCATATGACCAACATTGATCCCCTTTTTTTGTTTGCAAATATAATGAAAATAACTATAACTGATGCGCATCATTGAGAATTTAATGCTAAGATCTTTAATCTATGCTTAGGTTAGTCTATTAATGCGAATTGTAGCGGTTACACATCTTTAATGACATGCTTCCTTCCACAATCACAACATTAATATTCTTGTCTAATCTAGCACTTAATGTGTATCTGTAATATGACTTACTTTAATGGCAACTGTAATGTCATAATACTTATATATTCTTACTTTATATTACAATTATCACATGTGACTTCAAAAAACAAAGTAAGAATTGCAAAACTTGATCAATATATATAGTGTCATACATCATTGATTCTTACAAGGCATTTCATTCAAGCCCATATTTATTACATGGTCTTTAAAATCCTTTGGCGCCAATGCGTTTGTCAATGGACCAGCAATCATGAGCTTCGATGAAGCTCCCACAATTGACACTAAACGATCTTGCACTTTCTCTTTGAGTACAAGATACTTTACTTCCAGATATTTTGATTCACTGGAACACTTGTCGTTTTGAGCGAAACGCCTAGCAGCATCATTGTCGCAGTAAATCTTAATTGGTTCAGACATACTACCCATAATTTCAAGTCCCATGATGTAGTTATGCATCTATAATGTGTGACCTGTGGCATCAAAACATGCCACATACTCCGCATCGAATGTTGATGGAGTGGTTAGTGTCTGTTTCGCACTCCTCAAAGATACTGCCCCAGTAGGCAACAAAAAGATGTAACCTGATGTTGACCTCCTTGTATTGAGACATCCAGCAAAGTCTGAATCTGAATACCCAATGACCTCCAGTTGATTGGATCTTTGATATGTGAGCATAAATCTTTTTGTTCCGTTAAGATAACGCATCACTTTCTTGACAGCTACCCAATGAGACAGGCTGAGATTACTTTGATATCTACTTAGCATCCCGACTGCAAAGCTAATGTCTGGCCTAGTGCAAGTCTGTAAGTACATCAGACTTCCTACTGCTACCGTATATGAATATTTATCCATTTCTAACCCTTCTAAATCAGTCATGGGGGATTGTGCTTTACTAAACTTGTCTCCCTTAGGCATAGGTGCATTTTGTGGTCTGCATCCTTCCATTCAGAAATGTTTTGAGAATATTTTTGATATAGGCTTCTTGACACAACCCAAGTAATTCTTGAGATCTATCTCTAAATATTTCGATTCCTATTACAAAGGTTGCTTCACCCATATCTTTCATATCAAAATTATTCTTAAGATATGTTTTAGTTTCTCAAATCATACTTAGATCATTACTGGCTAGTAAAATATCATCTACTTACAAGACTAAAATAAGAAACTTGCTCCCACTGTTTTCATGGTTCTCCAAAACTTGGCATTATTGGACTCAACTATTCTTGTTACATGATTAGGACAGTAAAAACGATACACTTTAGACTCTTCCGGATATCCAATAAAATATCCACTTACTGTTCAAGGGTCTAACTTCTTTTCTAGTGGGTTATATACCCGCACTTCATATGGACATCCCCAGACATGGAAATGGTTTAAGCTGGGTTTCCTACCAGTCCATAACTCAAAAGGAGTTTTAGGAACTGCTTTAGTAGGAACTCTGTTTAAAATATACATGGCCATCTTTAGTGCGTCACCCTACATAAACTCGGGTAACGAAGTATTACTAATCATACTCCTAACCATATCTAAAAAAGTCATATTTCTTCTTTCAGCCACTCCATTTTGCTGCGGTGTTCCAGGCATTGTATATTGGGCAACAATACATTCTGATTCTAGGAATCTAGCAAATGGGCCTGGGTTACGACCTGTTTCAGTGTACCTACCATAATATTCACCACCTCGATCTGATCTCGCAATTTTGATCTTTCTATCTAATTGATTTTCCACTTCTGCCTTAAATACTTTAAAGGTACTTAGGGCATTTGATTTTTCTTTAATAAGATAGATATAACCAAAACGTGAGTAGTCATCTATAAAGGTAATGAAATATTGTTCTCCTGTAAAACAAGGTATATCTAATTTTCCACAAATGTCCGTATGGATTAACTGTAGGAGTTCAGAACTCCGCGTGGCAATTTTCTTGATTGTTTTAGTTTGTTTGCCTTTAATACAGTCAACACAAACACCAAAGTTAGTGAAGTCAAGGTTCGGTAACAGCCCATCTTTCACCAATCTCAATATCCTATCCTTTGAGCTGTGTCCTAATCTTTTATGCCACAACATAAGAGAGTTCTCTTTTATTACTCCTCTTTTCTTACCAACATAAGTTATTTGCTGTGTGGTGATTGATTGTGTGTATAAAGGATCTAACTTGAATTTATACAAACCATCACATAATAAACCACTACCAATCATCATACCATTATAAAAAAAATTTAATGATCCATGATCAAAGTCAAATACATAACCAGCAATATCTAACTTAGAAACAGAAACCAAATTTCGGGAAATATCGGGACAATAAAAGGTGTTTGGCAGGTCCAAAATAAAGCCTGTGTCCAGCACCAGCCTGTATGTTCCAACTGCTTCGACTCTTGATTTCTTCTGGTCCCCATAACGGTGGTCTTTTCTCCATCACTTGGCCTCCGGGTTGAAATGAATCCCTGCATACAACCAGATATATGAATGGTTGCAACAGAGTTGACCTACAAAGTATTGGATGGGACATCAATAACATTGGTTTCACATATAAGAGATAAATTTCTTGACTTACCTCTTTTCTCAAACCAACTCTTCCTTTTTAGGCAGTCCTTCTTGAAGTGTCCTTTCTTGCCACAAAAGTGACATTTGTCAGATCCTTTCTTTCCCTTTTTCGTCATTGGTTTTTGACTCTTTGGATCTACCTTTGGAGTGTTGACATTAGTTTTAAAGTTTCTAGGACCTTTTTTGCCCTTTTTCTGGGAGACAACGTTTACTAGCAATTGTCCCTCGGCCTTAAGCCTTCTCTCTTCTTGATCACATCTTGCGATCAATTCATTTAGGGTCCACCGACTAGAGCCTTGATTGTAAGTTACCTTAAATGGGCCAAACGCAGGAGGAAGGGAATCCAAAATAAATTGGATCAAATATCCATCCAAAATACTCATATCTACATCTTTCAACTTAGATGCGATGTTGGACATGCGTAGGATATGTTCTCTAATTCCCTTAGTCCCATCGTATTTCATATTGGTCAATTTGTTTATCAATGTGGCACCTAATGCTTTATCGGTCACTTCAAATTGAGACTTGATTACTTCTAAGAGTTCTTTTGCATTTTTATCATGATCTATTGATCCTCTAATACCCTTAGAAATTGAGTTCAAAATGATTTTACGGCATACTTTATCACATCTATGTCATTTATCATAGTTGGTCATATCACGATCAGAACTCTGGTCGGTGGGTGTAGGAGGCATGGTCTCATGTAAGGCCATGTCTAAATCTAGATAGGTTATAGTCAATGACAGCAAGTCTAACCAATCAGGGTAATTGAATCCATCTAACATAGGAATGGTCCCCAAGCACGAAGGAAGTGGCATTGATCTGGAGGTAAAGAAAATATAATTATTATATTCACAAAACTATAATGCTTTGAAAAGGACTTAAAAGAAGTTAGTGTAATTGTTACACATCATCACAAATAACCTTTGGGTTTAATGCGATACGTTAATTTAATTATCCTCATTTATTTGATAAAACCATAATATGTGAAGTGAACAAGTGAGATCTCACCTTTGGGCATAGATCAAGACAAATCCACTCACACATCTTTAATATGTCCAATCTTCAAATAATTGAAAGATAAACTCCTTTGGGTCGAATATCAATCTTTTAAGCGAAGTTGCAATTTTAGTGTCATTTATGATGTTTATAATTCAATCATTGAAAATATAGTCTTCATCATAATTGGGTTACTTTGGTGACAACCAGGTTAATTTGTAATTTTCTATCTTGAAAACTATGACACTATTGTGATCTTAAACTCTTATGTTATAATTTTCATAGTAATTAATCAACGATTAAAATACTCAATTTCTACCTTAATTGAGCTTTAATTATTTTGATTTACACATTCAGGAGAAACTGAACATTTAAGATCACATTATTAATGGTTAGGATGAATTTTTCTAAGATTATGGGTCCAAAACGACATCAATCAGACCGTTGAAAAAAAAAATTTATCCCAATCTTATATTCCTTGATCAATCTACCATAATTCTAAGTTTAACTTAACCCGTCCGTTAAATAATACGAAAATAAACATCATCATGCATATATATAATAATCACAACTCAAATCAACATTAATCTTGTAAACAAATAAGCGGAAAGATGAACTTAAATGAGTTAAACATGCATAAATTAATATGATGTCTAAATTGAACCATTGGATGAGTAATTAAATTCAGTAATATGATAGATCTCAAAATGAAGATCATAACAGAAAAAACGGATCGTTAATCCGATATCGAATGTGCCCAAAATGATCAAAATAAGTTTCTAATAATTAATTTTTCCTTAATCTGGCTTTGTTATGATCAAATCAGAAATTAATTATCACTACCAGAATATCACTTATATTTTGATCTATCTATTGGAAGGCTCCGATCGGATTGGACCAATTCTATAACAATCCAATTAAATAAATAACATAATTGCCTCTTTAATATTATTATTTTATGCAAATGGGTCAAATCAGTTCGGGATGAAACTCGAACCAATAAACAACCAATTTTGCAGGTCGGGTCAGTGCTGGTTAGGTCGAATGGACCTGATCCAGCACGTCATCTTCTACCCCCCAAAAGAGGGGCAATCGGTTAAAACCAATTCTCCTCTTCGACGCCTACAGCGGTGCCAGGCACATCGGGATTCTCTTCTTCGACGTCAGCAGCGGCGCCGGCCGCATCAGACCGCCGAATAGTTCACGGCACCAACAGCACACCTCGCCGGCCATCCACTGATACCAAAAACTTCAAGACCAATTAAAAATACCATCCATGAATTTAACAAAGCAGCCCTACATGGGGAATTGATTTCTGAGGATAATACCATTCCCTTTTTTGAATGATATGGATACCACCAATCACATAAAAAGTTCATCATGAGTGGAAAACTCACCATAAAGAGAGAACTGCTACACAAGCAGTTGTAGCCCTGTAGGCTTCTTCTGTCTTTCCACTTATTATTCTCAAAGTGGTGGGTTAAAAAACTATAAAGATCACAACAGATATGCAGTTGCATCCATTGGTAAAAATGGGCAACATCAGGCTATCGATCGACGATTTTTATTTTTTGGTTGTTTTTCGTCGCTGGTTTTCTGGCGCTGCGCAGAAACTGTTTTGCGCAGTGCCGGCCGTTCCGCCAAATGTCGGGCTGCGTCGTGGTAGCCCAGTGTCCTGCTGTGCCGCCGCAGTGCAATGCCCGGCTCCGTGGTTAACGGCCGTTGCCAGATTGCGTTTTTCAACCAGTGAACCCATTTCACAACCTTCCATTTTTATCCAAATCTAACCCTATTAATGAAAACCGATGGCTCTGATACCAACTGATAGCAACAATGGCCTCTCTACTAAAACTTTAACGGATTAGATTTGCAATCTAATAGTATAATTTACACTAGGAAAGAAACCCAATTTAAAGACATACCTGGATCCATTGCAAAAAGTGATACGGAATACCTCACAACTTTTAACTCTCTCAATCTTCTTTTAATGTCTGCTAATCGATGGGAATGCCAAGCAATTGTGTGTAAAGATGAGAGAGTTTCCAAGCCCTTTTATAGACTACATTTACACTTTCCTCCCCATCAACAAAAAGCAGTCCCAATACTGCACGAACAGGTATTTTAAGGGACGTGCCTTAACTGGGAGAAAAATAGTTGTTTGAAAAGTCAAACAAGTAGTGGTCATGTGGACCACCACCTATGATCTCCAATAGCATAATGAAATAGTTGTAGAAGAGATTGAGTTGATTGAGTTGATTTTAAACTCAAATTGATGAAATTAAGGACTTTTCCGTAAATACGAATTTTCGCGTATTTCATCGAATGTGGTGAAACTTGATCCATCATGTGTGTTTCAAAGAGTACATCACCTTTCATAATATACTCATGTTCATTTGACTTGAAATGAGTCAAATGAGTCTTGATTTGGCTAAAATTAGAAATATGTATAATGTATGGGGTTAAAATGCAAAATTCTGTTGTTAAAGGTTGAGAAGAACCCAAATAACATTCATACGAATGTTCCAGCAGCAGCTGAAACTTAGGTTCTTCTTCTTTCTTGCTTTCTTCTTCCTTGAGTGCTTGAGGTGTGGCTAAGCTAAAGATTTAGAGAAAGGATCTCATCTCCATCATCTTCTCCAGCATCTTCTTTAATCTCTTGGAGTTAAAGTTTAAGGGAAAGTTATGGTTTCTCTTTGCTAAGCTACAAGTAAGTATTTGTAGTGATTTTGGTTTCAATAGAGCTGTTTAGACTGTTCTCCATGTCAAACATCTTATTAGATTCTTTTTGAAATTATTTATGGTGTTAGGGTTTGGAATTGGGTGACTTTGTCTCAAATTGAACTAAAAAGAAAGAGGGGTTTTGTGTGAAATTTGAATCAAAGGCAAGTATAAACAGTTATTATGATTAGAAAGCTAATTTGTGTAGATTTCTTAAGATTTTGTTATAGTTGTGGTTTAGACATGTTTCATGTTAGAAATGGAATTGATTTGAATGAATGGAGTTGATTTGGGTGATGTTTAAATGGAATAGAAGTGTTATTTTTGTGTATGAATGTTGCATGAGAAGGGAACAGGAGGTTCCAGAATTTTTATTGCAGGTTATGAAAGATTTGGAATGGGAGAAGATCAGTTCAAAATTCCGAATTTGGAATTCATTGCAATTTGCTATGTCAGGAATTTCTTCAAATTGTAAATTCATTGGAGAAGGTCTACGGTAATAATTCTTTGTTTTTGACGTATGAGTTGTAGGATTGAAAATTCGATTGAATTGAGGAATAAATTGAATATCAGATTCATCTGTAGATTGATCTGTATAAGAGTATGAGGAATTATGAATTGGTGGTCCTTCAGTAACCATATTTATTGTTTTACCTTTATCAAATGGATCAGTTCTTATAGAAATTTCATTTTTAAAATCGGCAGGGAGTTTTAAAGGCTTTTTCTCTAATGTTAATTTAGTGATGAAATCTGAACATAGTACTGGAACACCTCTTGTTATTTTATATTGAGCTGATGAAATTGATTCTTGTTGGGAAATAATATTTTCAATTCTTTGAGTTTGTGAGCCAATAGTTTGTAAATAGAGATTTGTAAAATTATTTTGTTCTACTATATGGGATAAATGTTCAACAGTAAGTACTTTAGAGGTTGGAGTTGGTAAAACATTTTTAAATGGAGTAGCATTTATGTCTTTATGCTTTATTGTTTCTAAAGGGGGATGAACTGATTCAACTTTACCTTTTTCGGTTTCCCAAGTTTGTGTAGTTTTGTTAACTGTCATCATTGTGGTTCCTTTTGTATTTATTTTTGACGAAAGCCAATCAAAGAAAGGAATATTTTGACGTTCTTGATTCATTTGTTCATACAATAATTCTTTTACTTGAGCTCTTTCGAATTTAGAAAATTTAGTAAAAAACCATTTTGTCTTTGGATGTTTTAATAAATCTTGTTGAAGGAATTGTTTATCAATTATAAAAGGATTTATTTCTTCATTGGTTTCATGAATTAGAGAGATTGTATTTATTGAGGCATCAAAATCAGATTCAGATAATTTGACTGATTGTATGTCTTCATCTTTTGCTTCTGAATAAACAGGAAAAGCGATTCCTGTTAGATGAATTGGAGGTGGTTTCGGGATTGATTGATTGTGAAAAGTGGAAGAAGCTGATCTATAAGATCCAGCTTCATAAGGGATTTATCTTTTTGTAGATGAGAAGTATGATCTGGATTTATTAGCGAAATTGATTGTTACTTTTCCATCTGGATGTTCTGTAATGGTTTCAACTTCATCCTGATTTAAAGGGGTTTTTGGCTGAGCGTCTTCTATTTCCCATTTGCCAGAAAGATTAACATCTTCCCAGTTTATGATTTTGGGTGTAGTGACTTTATTTCTGAAATTTGTAAGGAATAAAGTAGTTACTCCTTTGATTTGTGATGAATAAGCAATTTCAGGGAGAATTGTATTCATTGCTTTATAATAAATTCGATATATAATGGCAACATTTTGTGATTGAGGCTTCATATTTAATCCTTGTGTATGGATGCCAAGAGTGATGGCTTCATAAGCACTGGGATCACTAAGTGATACGGTGAAATTTGGAAAACAATTAAAAAAGCCAGGGGGGCCATTATGAAGACTGGCTTCAACTATCCCTATGAGTGAATCTCTGTATGATACATGTCTTCTATCTCGGACATAAGCTAGACATGATGTATTTAAACCACTTCTGGTTAATGGCTTTATTGCAACTTGAACAAGTCCTATATGCATGTATTTATATTTTGCTTTATGCAAGTCAATTATTTCTTTTGGAATTATATGTACATTTTCTTCATTTTGATATATAGAGAGAGTTTCTTCAACTGTCTTGATTACATAATTTGATTTTTGTATAAAAGATCCTTCTTTATATATTTCTTTTAAAGAAACTTTAGGTATTGTCCAATCTTGGATTGATTTTTCGATATCATCGAAACTTATTTCTTCTAAACTTTTAATTGAAATTTTATTTATTATTGGCATGATGGATGATGATGCAGACGAAGAGGAAGAGTCTGTGTTAGAAGATAAATTTCTTCTTAAGGATCTAAAAATTCCAGACATCATTAATTAACGATTATCACTAATCAGAATGATTGGTGGCCTGTTAACGATTTATGCCACAAAGCCCTAGACGCTCTTCTGGCTAACGGGTAACAAAGGCAACGCGACAAGGGGCCTCGGACCCAAACCACTCTTTTTAGCAACAACAATTAATTAACTCTATCGAGTCTAATTAGATCAAAATTCAGAAATACAACTAACTAACATAGATTCATTTCTTCAATGTAGTCAACAAACATATAGCTAACAACGAAGAACAAAAATAATATGATGCATGCGAAATTTTGCAAAGAAATTGAACGCTTAAAAAGGTATTGAAATTGATACAAAAATTGATACTTCATTGATAAAATATTCTGACAAGGAGAGAAGACTGGGATGGCTTTGATACCAATTCACGAGAAATTTTTTGAATTAAATCACCAAAGGTATAGTTGGCGTAATTTAATCTTCCATTATTTTGTTCTCTTAGAACATTTTTTACTTTTTCGGCAAAATGAGTTGGAAGGCCAGAAATAAATTTTTCTTTCCAAAAATCTTCATTAAAATTGAATAATTGAAATACATGAGAGAGAAAAACATCTTTGTACCACCTAAAATCAGATAAAGTTCGACAACGAAGATTAATTAATTGTTCTCTATATTTTTCTACCTGATCACTAACATTACCAGAAAAATTGATTAGAATGTTATGAATTAATGTTTCAACTGCATTAGAAATTGGTTTATAATTGATGACGAGGCATGGAGCTCCTCGTTCTTTTTCAGGAGCATTTTCAACATAGAAAGCTGCACAACTCCAAGGAGAGTGTGATTTGCTTATTAATTTCTTTTGAAGTAGATCTTTAATTTCTTTGTCACATAATTCTAAGAGTCTAGGACTCATTTGAGATGGTCTAGCTTTGGTAGGAATATCTCTTTTATTAAATGTGAGAATGTATGGTAAAGATACTAAATGTTTCTTTCTATGCCAAAAAGCAGAAGGTATTTCAGAACAGCATTCTTTTATTAAGGAATTTTGAAAATTATTAAGTTTTAATTCAAAATCTTTTGATTCTAATTGATTTTCAATTCGACAAAGTGTAATGTCATTTTTAAGATTCTCTATGTAATGATCCTTATGAGAAGTGAGCAAATTAATTTGATTTTTAAGGTTACAGTTGTATACCATTTATGATAATGATATTTAGTGATAGAATTTACAAATTCTTGAATTTCATCATCAAAGTCTTTTTCTTGATTAAAGTCGTCTTGATTGTTTGAACTAAATGCTTTTCCTGATTCAAGTATTTCAATTCTTGTTTTTAATTGAGCAATTTCTTGAATTGCTTCTTCTTTTAATTTTGCAATTTCAATTTTTGTTTCATTTACTTCATTTTTGAAAATTCATGTTCTCCATCGCGATCTTCATGAGTGATGATTACACTTTTGGACTGGATCAAAATAGCTTCATAATATTTATAAGAGATATTAGGAGCTTTGGGGACAAAATGACAATTTTTTCGGTAGAGTTTTTGTTTTTAGGTCTTTTTGCTGATTTTTTTATAGGATTTATTATTATTGATGATAGTGATGTTTCAGAGGATACGACTTCTTGTTCATTGTCAAATGGTGTGATATTTGAATATTTGTTTAAATTTATAGGAGTAGTTAAAGTTTTTTGTCGGTGATTTCATCAGGATTTTGGCAAATACAAGTCGAAGAAAAAGATCGCTATAAAACAGCCTTTACTGTCCCTTTTGGACACTATGAATGGAATGTCATGCCTTTTGGGTTAAAAAATGCTCCTTCAGCTTTTCAAGAAATGATGAATGAAATCTTTCACCCTTATAAAAATTTCTCTATTGTTTACATTGATGACATTTTACTATTCTCCCGATCTATTGATGATCATTGGAAACATTTAAAAACTTTCAAATGGATTATTAAAAAAAATGTTTTAGTTCTTTCTCAAAGAAAAATCAAGCTTTTTCAAAGTGGTACTCTCGGTGGGAAGATGATGTTGAAAGAAAAGAGTGTTTTCGCCAAGGTTTTTTTATGTCCGCCCCTGCCAGCCCCCCTTACATCATAAACTCCCCTCATAACATCACTTTGACCCCTCCATCGTGTGGCCATCCATTAATATTTAAGAATTTTTTAACATGAATTTGAATCATAGAAAAAAAGGAAATAAAATACTGCTGATTTTAGGAAAAATTTAAAATGAAAAAGGAAAGGAAAAGAAAGAAAAGGAAATGAGAACAAATAAAGAAGGCTTGATGGAGATTAGGGAATAGATTTTTTAATATTCATTCTAACCCATATACACTTGTCCCAAATCTTATGATCCAAGAGGGGACAAACTTGTAAAGACTTTGACGAATAAATAAATAAGAACAACAAACCCACTTTCTCTCATAATTTTTTTTTTTTTTTTAACATTGCATAGATATACTAACACTACATGTTATTATGTATTTTCAATCTCCGTGACTTATATTGAAATTTAATCCGCTTAAAAATAATGTTTGTTTGGGTTCTATTATTACATTAAGTTTTAGTTCAATTTGAGTTTTATCCATTGTTGATAAAGAAATATAGTTATATTTTTTTTAATTATTATCTATTTAAGAAAAATTTGATTAAAGAAATTGATTTTAAAGAGATAAAAATGAGTGGAATCATGCTTTTGAATGGTTTAGGTTTTATATATGGGACGATGTCATTACTTTTCTTTGAGGTTTTAAATAATGAAGTCTTAAATTGTAATCTACAAGTTACATGCATAAGATAGGACTGTACCACTTATAATACTTTTTTTGTCCGTTAGTATATATTTACATATAGTAGATGTACCAATGCATCATATATCATTTTGGTACTCAATCATCGGGCCTTACCTTATACTTAAAATCTAACCCACTCAACAGAACTTTCCTTTTATTTCTTTCTTATTATATAAATTTTTAATCCAATCAAAACTTATCTACCATGGATAAATATAGCAAAAGTTATCTTTCTTATGATTATCCATGTGATTTGATTATTACGTATTTAATTTATTGTATATTTTATTACTAGATTTTTCAATTTTGTTTAATTTTTTTTTTCTTTTGGCCCCGCTTAAACACAAGTCCTGTTCCGCCCTTAGATGTGGGGCAATCCAAAGATTTAGACGTGGAACAAATATTTATTAGATACATGTGGGCCGCGTCCAGACCCATTTATATCTTTTGCAATCTCAAAATTTACATAGGGCTACCGCCCCGGTCAATTATAGGTCCGCCCCTGGGTCACGACCTGGTCAGCATTCGCGGGAAACTTCATCTTAGAAAAAGACCATGCAGTTGATTTGGGACCTTTTGAACCATACAGATAGGGATGACCAGTCAACATTGGCAACTAGCCATTGCACGTATTTTTCAAGTAGGTCTTGGATTTTACTAGCCATTGGTTAGCGTTTGGAAGTGGAGGAAAAGTTGTCTTTTTGCTTGCCATCTTCTGTCATCTTCCCCTTAACGAGTTACTAGTCATTGCTTAGCGTGTGGACGTGGATATAAAGTCGTCTTCTTTTGCTTTCTTTAACAACAGGTAGTGTTCTGGCATCTCTGTTTTCTATCTCTGTTTCTCTGAAAACTGATTAAAAATTTTATGAGTGTGTTTGGAAACTGTTTTATCCAACTCTACTTTAAACCTCATAAAGAGGTAATGCCTCTTTTTGGGACAGCCACAGTTTCGTCAAATTTGGAATAGACTTGTGAGGCTGAAGTGCGCACATATCAACTTAAACAATACGTTCTACATGGGTTCACCGGCTTTTTGCATTATTTTAAAATTGAATGATAATCCAAATCATTGAAGCACTTCATAATAAGAAGAACGGATATCGGCCAGAATTTGAACAGTTGATCTATCTCCAATCTAGAGATATTTACAAAAAAAAGAAACCACAAAACTATATATGTAAATTTATGGACAACTGTGGGGCCCTAGAATATGATCAGAACCGTTGATCCTTCTTGCGATACTAAATATGGGTATGGCCACAAATTTCAACTATTGATTCAAAGTAGATATTGAGAAAATGACAAAAAGAAAATAGAACCGTTGGATATGCTCCGGGTTCAAAACAGCAACTCACATGTGCATATTAACATGTCCGTTTTTTCCTTCTTTTCTCAAACAATGGGCCACTAAATTATCATCCAAACCATTGGAAAGGTTTCCAAGTCTAATAGCTGATATGTGCCCAAATTTGGTCCGTTGATATGTCTCCAATCTTGAGATATTTTTCGAAAACTACAGAACAATAGATGTGTATTTCTAAACATGTAAGGGCCCCACATCATGATCAAAACTGTTGATCCTGTTTTGAATATTAAAAATGGGTACTTGGTCAAAACTCAACTCCAGATTCTCTCTTGATCTAGAAAAATTAGTAAAAGAATAAGAACCATTGGATTATTGAAACATCTATTTCAACCAATTTTTTTGATCTTACCAAATAATTTATTTTTAAAATGCCTATTTCAAACCGCTCTTTTTGAAACAGATCTATATCGTACATATCTATTTTATACGGATTACATTTGCCAAACAGGGCCTAAGAGGTTTCCAAGAAAAGTCTTATTTCGTTGTTTGTCTTCCTTTTATTAGAATATAAATCTTTGAAGAAAAAAAAAAATGGTTTCCACGAAATTTCTTTGTTGATTCTTCAGAGGTGAAAATTGGGCAGCCCAGCACGCCGTTGATCTTCTCGGCATGACCCAGCCCATGCCTGGCAGGGACGGTGTTGGGTCATGGTTCCGTGGCCCGTAGCCTGGCCCGGCACAGTTGGGCACCCATCGGTCAGAAAATGGGCGGCGGATGGCATTTTTCTGCTGTTCTTTTACTGTTTTACCCCCCAACAGTTATAAAAAGTGCTATATCTTAGGGCTATTTTGGTCTTTTTAACATTTAATGGGCTATAAAAGTCTCCTCCTCATTTTCATCACTTACATTTATTTTCCTAAGCTCTCTCTGTGAGGTTCCTAAATCCTAAGCTCTCTCTCATACTAAGTTCAATTAGTTTTTAAAAGACAAAGATCAAATCAAGTCATCAAGGGCCAAGGTTCTCTATGAACTTCTCAAAAGCTCCTCTCTTTTTCAGGTATTATTCATTTAAATTTTAGATTTTATTAAATATATACATATTAATATCATATAAATAAGTATCATCTTCTACCCCCAGCTGAGCACCTGTTATGGTGAGCGTGCTGCTCTTGTAATTTGACACTTACCCAAATGAATCGGACTATTAGATTGAATATGCGCTCATTTTGGACATCCGGAATTTGTTGCTCATGGATCAAGTGATGTCAAGTGATGATAGGAGCCTCCATCACCGTACATGGTGCTGTGTTGATTAAGGGGGTCCTCCTCTCCCTTCCCAATGCCCAGGTCGGGCCCGAGGTAGACCTTGAGCGTGGTGCCTTTGCCTTACACTATGTTTGGAAATGAGGTAAAATGAGGGGAAAAGAGAAGAAAATGGAGGAAAAATTAAAATAGAGGGTGTTTGGGAAGGGGGAAGGGAAAGTGAGGGATGGAAATTTGGGGGTAAGATTATGAAAATTTTACCTCCAAATTTTCCCGTAAAAATTGGGGGGAAAGAGGGAAGCAAAAAGAGGATTTTCCCTCCTCTCCCCTCCCCTCCCCTCTCCATCAAACCAAAACAAACAAGAGGAGGGAAAACCCTCTCCTTCCCCTTCATTTTTCTTCTCCTAAAATTTTCCCTCCGTACCCCTCTTCCCTTCTCAAACATAGGGTTAGGCTCAGGAAAAACCGACCGGCATGGCTTTACCTCTACTTCCAAGTCCATCCCAGTGTCTGTTTACTTGATAGTCTCTCTTTTCTCGAATCTTATTTTAGGCATATCTGCAGCTCAAGTCTTCTTCACACCTGAAGCTCATAAATCGCATCTTTGCTCGTTGGAATTTGCGGCAAAGTAAGGTCCAATTTCTCTACAACTCTCTCTCAAATAATAATTTACTTTTTCTTCTATTTCTGGTCTGCTGAATGCTTTATAAAAAGACACCAACTATTAGTTATTTTTGTATGTTTAAACTGTGCTTAAAATATACATATTGTAGCATCGATCAGAATCCAACCATACTAGGTTTACAAAGAACCAAAGTCACTCTGTAGGAAGAAAGTTTTTGCATGGAGAAATTTTAAATATTTTCTTAACTTTTTTTGAGATTTTTCAAAAAGAAAAGTTAGCGTCATCCAATCAATCTGACCTTTGATCTATGCTTGAAGTAAAGGTGGCCCACTACTCTAACATCTTGGATTGTAATTAAACATTAATAGAAATTATTTTAACAAACTAAGTGCATTTGTTGACCATGATGATGGTCAACTGGTCAGGACATCTGCTGTCAAAATTGAAGTCCCGAGTACAGCTAGAAGAATCTTTTTTTAAAATACTCATTCCAATTAAATATGATCATCCAATTTCTTTAATTTGCAAATGTCTTATTCGTTGTGCGCATGAGATTATAATATAAATTTGGTCAAATGGCCTCTCAGTAAAAAATTAATTTGAAATTGGAGACATAGAAAGTAACCACGTAAATACTAAAATATAAATTTAAACCCTATATCCTATCAATCAAATAAACTAGACTAAAGTTCCTGTCTCGCCAACCCTTGAGATTAAAATTTCTTTTGAGTTATCGGGACTCCCATCCCATTGTTACCATACGCCTTGTCATGTCTTGCATTTATCTACTCAGATGATGCGTCGAAAGCAGTGTCCAAATATTTTATTCTCTTTTAATTTGTGTCCTCCTCTTTTAATTTAATGCTTCACCTTAATACTACTTTTTTTTTTTTTTTTCCTTGCTAACTAATCCCTCCACCCTATAGAAAGCTGGATAAAACCACTATGGCTTTCAAATGGTAACACTAGTGTACTCAACCTTTGGGTTCTGAAGGGGGAAGAACCGGGGATCAATATCAGGACCTCTAGCTCCAAAAGAGAAAGGAACCGTGGTCCTAACCACTCGGTCAACCCCTTAGAGTTACTTCACTTTACATCAATTCACCATACATCCAAACACACTCTAAGTATCTACAAGAAATAAGCAAGAGATTTCCTCGTAATTTTCTTGTTGATTTAAGTTTGAAAATGGTTGAAAAAGCAGCGATTTATTCACTATTTAACGATCATAAGTGCTAATATTTTGAAAATAAGGGCCAAAATATCGGCCAACGGTGATTTTTTCAAAAATTTCTTTTTCCCTCTTCTTTTCATTTCATTCTTTCCCAAATCATTTGTGGAGCTCTCTAAGGCTATGTTAGAGTTTCCCAAGCTTTTTTCACCAAAACTAAAGTGATTTATAAGATTTTTTTTTTTTTTTTTATAGATTGTCATATGGTGGCTTCTTGTCTCTTCATCCACATTACCCTTTTGTTTATACTCCGTTGCTTTAATTAATTAGTTAATCTTGAAGTAGTAGTAAATGTTACTTGGAAGTTGAAATTCACTTACTTGGTGATTGAGTAATTGAGTACTATACGTCAGAACTACTAGTACTAGTTCTTTACTTGAATTGTTTAATACTAATGGTTAGTTCAAAGTCATGGTTGCAAGGCATACTGTAAAATCTGTGAAATCTTAACTTATATATATATATATATGTAAATTTACTTAATTCAAAATAGACTTTACAAGTTTCAGATAAGACAGTGATACATGATGTTATAACTTAGGAGACCGATATTTTGTTTTAAAGTATTTACTAATGATTAAAAATATTACTTTCTAGCATTTTATAATTTTTTGGATTTTTTGGATAATCTTTCAAAAAGAATTTGGTGTAAAATAAAAATTCGCACCACGACAGGGCGTAATGACCGCAAACGGCGATGTGACATGATGACCGCGACGGCAACCGCGATTTTAAACCATTTATTGCTTATATGATAGAGTAATACTGAAAAAAATTAAGAAATAAGATTTATATTTAATATTTTAATACAATTTAATTTGGTTATGTGATTTGGTAAAAAAGTTGTAAGATTTTTGTCTGATTAGATTCATTTAATTCAAGTTATTTGATTTAAGTAAAAATCAAGTTTGGATCTAAATCAATTTGGTTTGGATTGAGTAAGAATTGGGTTTAAAAATGAAAATTGATTGACTCCACAAGTTGAATCACATCACAGCAAAAGATATAAGTTTTGTATTTTTTTCAGTTGAAAAGTGTAAATATAATTTAGAAACATGAAATATTTTATGCTTTCTTTGGTTGTAAATCTTTAATCCTTAAAAATTTGGGCTTCACGATTTCAACATTTTGGATTGAAATAGATTACACATATTTACATGTTTGAGATCTGGGCCCAAACGTGTGGAACACATAAACTTCTTTGTATTTTTTTGTATTTTTATATAAGTTTAATCTTATGGGACCAACTTATCTTAAATGTATATTTGAACGAGTTAGATTTCAATATATAGGGCCAAAAAGTGTAGAACAAGGTTTGTTCAAGATAAAGTAAGTATAAGAGGTGCATTCTTGAAAATAAAGAAAAAGAAAATTAATTTCAAACTTCTAAAAACTCTCACGAGTGTCTCTCGTAGATGAAAGCACAACCAGCCAAAGGTCGTCCGTCTTCTCTTTATTTTACAAGGAGCTTCATCTCCTTAGTATTTTCCTTTTTTTTTTTATTGGGTACCCATCCAAGGGGGCTAGGACCCTAGGACCCTAGGTCCCATGAGAGAGCATGCACACGTGGAAAAGGAAGCTCGCACACATCTACTCCTAACCACTTGGGTAAGGAGTTGTTCTCACCATTTTTCTTTCTTCTTGATTCTTATTCATGCATATATGCAAATCCTTTCTTTTTAAATTATTAGGATTTTCATATGTTGGCTAATTCATAGGTTGGACAAAACTCTAGGTTCATTGAGTTGTAATTTTCTATTTGTTTTAGAATGGACTGTGTTTGTGTCACTGGAAGATCTAAAGCAAAGACAAATAAGAAAAAATAGAAGAAAATCGAAAGACACGGTACCCGATCGATCAGATAACGATCGGACTGATCGGATGAAGAGAGTCTCTCAATTAACAGGAGCTGACGTAAAAAATTCGGATGACAGTGGTTCACCTAATCGATCGGACCCCATACCGGATCGATCGGATGGCAGAAATTTTCCAGGACAGGTTCTGCGAATTTGTTTCCTTTTCAAACTGGAGTTTTCAATTTGAGTCCTATTTGTGCTCTAACCCTAATGCACGAGTTTTGGGCTATTTAAAGGGTGTTTCTCTCAATCCTAAAGTATCTAAGAATTAATTCTCTCATTGTTCTGAGGTGAAAAAACTCGTAGAGAGATTCTTTATTCTCTAGAGTCATCACAGAGAGATTTTGCTGATGAGCTGTTATAGAGAGCTTGTTGCTTTCTACTTCTTTGTAGAAGGTTTGATCATCTTGGTTCTCAAGGTATTGCTGGATCAAGTACAGGGAGCGGTGCGTGGTGTGGCAACGAGGAGTTGTGCTAGAATAACTACAGTCCTCATGTCGACGGATTGACTGGAAAAAGGAGCTGTGAGTATATCTTTGTAATCGTTCAACAATGCTTTATTTTTTGGTGGTTGTTTTTTTTTTTTTTTTTTTTTTTCCTATTAGGGTTTCCACGTAAAAATTTTGCCTGCCTTCTTGTGGTGTGTGATTGGTATATTTATTTACTAGTTTGCATTGATTTGAGTCCGATGTGCATTGGTTATTGTACTAGTAGACACTCTAGAAATTGGGCCACAATAAAC
This sequence comes from Camphora micrantha, assembly GCA_003546025.1. Taxonomy (NCBI): domain Eukaryota; kingdom Viridiplantae; phylum Streptophyta; class Magnoliopsida; order Laurales; family Lauraceae; genus Camphora; species Camphora micrantha. The sequence goes on along the minus strand of QPKB01000008.1, from coordinate 18,454,952 downwards.
CTTCAATTGCTATCAAAAAGGGCTGCACTATATTCTTGTGTATATCCACAGATTTCTAGAGTAAAGCTCTACTGCGAAGGCACTTCAACCATTAAACTCCCTTTATTGGATGGCACAAATTATGCCTATTGGAAAGCCAGAATGGTTGCCTTTCTTAAAGCCATTGATATTAAAGTTTGGAAATCATTTGTAAATAACTATACCTTACCCACTGTTGTTTTTAATGAGGTAACTGTGTCCAAGCCCGAGGAGGAGTGGACTAAGGAAGAAGAATTTGCCTCTACTTGCAACTATAGGGCTACTAATGCTATTTATAATGGAGTGACTATGTCTGAGTTTTTTTGGAATTTCTACCTGCACAACTGCAAAAGTATGAGATATTCTGTTGACTGTGCATGAGGGGACTGACACTGTGAAATAGTCGAAACTGTAGAAATTATATACGGTTTTTGAAAACATTAAGATGTAAGAGGATAAGACCTTTAATGAATTCAATGTGAAGCTGAATAAAATTGTCCATAATGTTTTTACTTTGGGTGAACCAATCCTTGAAAATAAGATTGTCAAAAAGATTATGAGGTCTCTTTCAGAAAGATTTGATTTAAATTAAAGGTAGTGGCCATTGAAGGGAATAAGAATCCAAATACCCTAAAGGTTGACGAGTTAGTTGAGAGCCTACAGACTTTTGAAGCAAACCTTATGTCTAATGGGAAATGGAAATTCAAAGGCGTTGCTTTGAAAGCTTTCAAGGAATTAGTCAAAAGGATTGAAAGTGATTCAGATACTGATTCCGAGGATATTGATCCCCAAGTGGTTGTTCAGTTTATGAAGCAATTGAAACTATTTATAAAGGGGGAAGACAAGTGATTTGAAAATACCTAAATCTGTTGGGAAGAAGAAATCTTCTAAAGGGATTTAATGTTATGAGTGTCAAGGATAT
>QPKB01000008.1:18433945-18453136 GCA_003546025.1 Camphora micrantha | reverse complement strand
CGATCTAATAAAGTATGTCAAGGGATGTGTAGTCAAAGGACAATCAAAGTGGATGCTCTTACCAAGGATGAATCATGGACCTTGTTCAAGGAAAAGCTTGGTACTGATTTTGTGCTTTCACCAGAAATAGAACCAATTGCAAAGGCTGTTGTTGAAGAGTGTGATGGTTTGCCTCTTGGAATCATTACGGTGGGAGCAGCTATGAGGGGTGTGGATGATATTAGAATATGGAGGAATGCATTGGAAGACTTGAAAAACTCGAGGCCTGATCTTGAAGGCCTAGAAGATGGTGTCTTCTCTTGCTTGAGATTCAGTTTTGATCATTTGAAAACTCAAATACACCGAGATTGTTTCTTGTATTGTGCCTTATATCCTGAAGATGATCAAATAGAATGCGATTCTTTAATTGAGAAGTGGATGGCAGATGGATTTTTTGATGAAATTAAGGATCGAGAGAAGGGGTTTGATAAAGGCTACACAGTAATAAATGATTTAAAAGATGCGTGTATGCTGGAGAAACGAGAGCTTGGTGATTTTAATAGAAGTTTTGTTAGGATGCATGATTTACTAAGAGATTTAGCTATTGCCATCACAAGGAAGAGTCGTCAGTTTGTGGTCAAGGTCAGTTCCAATGTTGGTGAGTTTCCAAGAGATGAGAATTTGATGGATGATGTAATTAGAGTATCTTTCATGTATAGCAGCACCATTGAATTGCTTTCATGTCAATCCAAGTGTCCGAAGCTCTGTACATTGTTACTGAATAATTCTGGATTGTGCAACATCGATCATTTATTCTTTGAACACATGCAAAACCTTAGGGTTTTGGATTTGTCCGATACTGACATCACATGTTTACCGCAATCATTGTCCAACTTAGTAAACCTTCATGCTCTGCTATTAAAGGATTGTGAGTATTTGACAATGGTTCCTTCACTTGTTCAACTCAGAGAACTTAGGGTGTTGAACCTCTCTGGAACCGCAATCAAATATTTGCCAGATGGAATGGATAGTTTAACCAATCTCAGATGCCTTGGCCTTTCTGCCACAAGAAGTTTAAAAATGGTTCCTGTTGGCGCAATATCCAGTTTGTCCCATTTAGAAGAGCTGTCAATGGTGGAGAGTAAATGGAAGTGGTCATCAAATGAAGATAGAAATGGAAGGGGAGCAGGTGTGGAAGACATTGTGAGGTTGATGCATTTAAAAAAACTTCTTGTCGACTTCGTGGACTTGAGTGCTTTCTCGTCCTATGTAAGATCTAGGCATTGGCGAGGTTTAAATTGCTTCCTTCTTACAGTTGGCGATGTATACTTTGATCCAGAAGAAATACGAGATGTTTTCTATAGTCGGAAATGTGTGGTAAACATCTCTGATGGTGACTGTAACTCTGTTGCTTTTCCTAAGAGCAACTTAACTCAGTTGTTGATTACCCGCTTGCACAATTTGAGTACTATATACATGGAGGAACCGACTCAGGGTGACAACCTAGCAAACCTCAAGCGCATAGACATCGAGAGCTGTCCAAAGCTGAAGTATGTATTATCGGTTGGGTGGTTCCAGACCCTCCAAAACCTTGAAGTGATAATTGTTGCAGACTGTAGAGTGATGGAGGAGATGGTAGTGGATATGGGAGACATGGGTGAAGCAAACAATAACATACCCATCACACTACCAAGGTTGAAGAGATTAATATTATCTCATCTACCGAACTTGAAGAGTATTTGTAAGAGAACATTAATTTGCAGTTCCCTTAAAGAAATCGTGGTACTCTATTGCCCAATGCTGAAGATGCTTCCTTTCTCTATAAACAGTCTACCATCCTCTCTCAAACAGATCAAAGGAAGCAGAAGATGGTGGGACTCATTGGAGTGGGACAATGCCAACACCAAGATGCACCTCCAGCCTTTCTTCTCAGAGCGTCCAGAATCCTGTTACGAATCGGAAGAAGATCAAGAACGACAGGGAACCAAAAGAAAAGCAGATAGCATCTCCTAATGGACCTCAACTTTCCCCCACATTCCCCCACATCTCCCAGAAACTGGCAACTATGGAAGACACATGAATGAATGAATGAATGAATGATCGTCGGTCTATATTTCTACTTTTTCCAATATTGTTTTCTTTTTTCCCTGTTTTTTCTCGGATGTAATATCATGAAAATGTTTACAATAGAAGGCGTTCCTTCATTTTGTCCCTTTTTTATTTTATTTTTATATTTGTTTTTATTCAGTGCTAAGAGGTCCTAACTCCGGGGCCAAGTTAACTAATTAGCCATCTTTAATAAGAGAGTTGGAATTCTCAGCATTTCTGACCGAGGCTCAAATTCAATTAATAAAAATCTACAGCTAAACATAAATGCTTACCTCTAACCAAATGCAGTGTTGACCACAATTAATTTTTTAGGACAAATATGACTATAGTTAGGCCTAACTCCTATTGAGTGAGTTTTGACCACTGTTCATTCACTTCATATTTTTAATCAATTTGTCCCCATTGCAGATTCTCATGAATTTCCTGTGGATCTGAGTTGCAGAAGATCTCGAATCCTAATAAAAATGAGCATGATTTGACGCTTTTAATAATCACTTAGAAGATTTTAAAAATTTGACGATAAAATAAATGACAGGTAATGACTAGTAGGACTCTTTTTCTATATTGGCAACTACCATCTACTTGATCTAACATGAGACCCATGGTACGTGGGCCGCACAATTCTCTATGACTAATATTATAATTATATTCTCGGATGCTTTAGAAACAGTGAGGCTATTAAGTTATCATGTTATTGATTCTAAGATTTTGGACATTCACAAAGCAGCTAATGCTTTTGATATGGCAGGATTTTGTTTTGGTCTAAAAAAACTGTAAATGTGGTGGCTCATCATTTTGACGAAGTTCTGGCTTTCTTTAACTAATGAGATTGTGTGGACCGATAATTTGCCGGACTAACTGTTTGAGAATAATTTGTGCTTCTACGTTGGGTTTTTTTTTTTTTTTTTTTTTTTTTTTTTTTTTTTTTTTTTTTGAGTAATAATACTTTCTTTTACACAAGAAAAAATAAAGTGTCATTTTTCATGTGTAAGTTGACATGATATACAATGCAGACAAATCATTTGATAAAAGAGTAGTGTTACTTGGACAAATTTTTTGGACAAAATTTTGGACAAACCCTATAGTATGCATTGATTATCATAGGGGATCTTCAAGGCATACCATAGGGTTAGTTTAAAATTCTGGCCAAAAAGTTTGTCCAAATAGACTTTTTGTTTATAAAACATTTTTTTGTAAGAGGGTCTTTGTTGTTATATGAAAAATTGCAAACAAAAGGCCATTTAGGTAACATTCAGGTCCACAATTTAATACTGTATGGACCTAGATCCAGATCCAGACTGAATATTTCTCTGTTGGGTTCAGGAGATACAAACCCAAGCCTCAAACCTAGCTAAATGGATCCAAACCAAGTACGTATGCTACATTTTGAGGGTCAGGTCAGGATAAGTGGCATCTATTGGAAGTAGGTGGGGTCTTCTAGATGAGTTTAAAAAACTTTTGACTCACTTAAAGGAGGGATCAATCACCTAAAAGGCCAAGAACCCAATCCCAAAATTTAAAACCCTAATCTCATGATATATGAATATTAGCAATTTGGTTTGTTGCATCATCACCTTTTGTATTTTGTGGGGTCAATAGTCCCATTGACATAGCTTTTGTCTATTAACAAGGCATGTTAGGCTTACAGTCATTAAATTACACAATAATTTTCCTTTACGGTGATAATCCTAACATGTGCTGTCCCAACAGTTCGGTTTTTTTGGCTTCTCTTTCTTGTTCTCTATGTATATATTGACTAGCAAAATTACCTCTACTTATTCCAATTTAGATCATCATAGTTGGAATAAAACTTTGATGATGATGATTCCAATTTAGATTAAGTCAAGAAAAAAAGAAAGATTTATAGAGAAGTGCGAGCCTCTCAATAAGTAATGCTACTTATTCAATGAAAACGGCTTTTATTATTTATTTTTTTATTTATTTTTATGATGAAATCTTAGGATCATATTATTTTATTGAAACACATGGCATGTTGGTCAGTTTCAAGTGTCACAAACATCATTCTCTGGTATAATTTGGGGTTTCCCCTATTATCGTGAAAATCTCAAAGAACCACATCATCAGGGCCTTGGAGGCAACTCTGCAGAAAACCCTTGCAAAAGTCCTTCAACGTTGTCATTTCTCTTTGCAATCATAGAAAGGTCGAGCTTATTATCAACTTAGAATGACCCACGTATCTTCAATAAAGAAGTCCAGGGTAGGAGGTTGAAGTTCAGCCTTAGATCTTAGTGAAATGGGAGCAGCTATTTCAAAAAGGTTCAAATACATCACGTTCATTTAAGTGTTGGCCCATTGGTTCAAAGAGATTTAAGTAAATAAGTTTAACAGACCAATGCCCAAACCAATTTGCAAACAGATCCATTACCGTGGATAGAAATCCAAACACACTAGCCAAACGGCCCAAAAATAAAGGCCCAGGTTGGATCGTTTGCTATCTCAGCAAGCAACAGAGTACCTACGATTGCCATACGAGCTTAAAGTCGGCTCTTCAGCTGAAGGTGCATTGCCATCCCTACAAAATAATAGGGAGGGTGGAAACCGGAGAGGAAATCTTTATATGAGGCAAACTAGAGCGAAAACAATAAATTTCTTTGTTGCAAAATGAGCAAAAACCTGTTTCCTAAGCCATTACTGTAGATGATCCTATTCACATCCATTCTTCTATGAGATTCGCTTGTTAATTCCTGTCTCTTGTTGATCTTCTCAATACATTCACTCTTCATAGAACCGCAATCTCCATTTAAATATTGCCCCAAGACAGTAAAAGATTATGGACTTCACTTCTTTTTTTTTCATGTGGATAGGAGAGTATGCAAGTGCCCCAAGGGGTTAGTTCTTGGTTGTCCAATGTCGAGTGTCCCTCGGGCTCAGGGCCAAAGGCAGAGCTAGGCAGGGGATCACCTGGGTTATCAAAAAAAAAAAAAAAAAGTTAAAATATGAACAAAAGTATGTTTCAAATTAGCCTTTCTCCTCATTAAGCAGTAGTTAAGAACATTACCACCGCACCGATGAGCATTGCTAACGCCCATCAATCATATAGCGACTTTGCAGACTGAATTCTCTGTACTTTGATTTTGCACTTTGAGATTTTCTCCTCCGACTGCTCACTTTTAGAAATGGCTTTCTCAATTCCTTTCATCTTCCTGAGGTTCTTTGATCGTTTCATTGCTGCCGCCTTCTTTATCTTCCTGTTTCAAAAGTTCGAGGAAGAAAAGGAACATGTGCATCATAGAAATACCCAAATTTCCCTTATGAAAAAAAAAGAATCAACATTCTTAATGCCTCACAGTATGAATTCCAAATTATCCTCATATGATATTGGATTGGTGATAAACTCAAATAACAGTAGATAAAAGTCAAATATGATTTGTATGATCTAATCAAATAGCTAAAGCATACAGCACATGAACATCCAGGCCCCTACTCGGTATACACCTGCCAACAAAGAATGTCCATCATATCAAAGCCATCCAATCATGTGCAAACAAAGAATGGAGCCCACTTGATCGATGGCTTAAATCTAGCACATTCCACATTGTGGTTGTTCAAATACAGGCTTCAACCTGCATGTATTAAGGCTTATCACAATCATTCACCACATCCAACTAGATGCAATCAACGTACACGTCTCTCTCAATTTTCAATATACAAAGCTATCTTTTTTCTGTTGTTCTTTGTTGTTTCTTTATTGGGAATGGAAGGGATTTGGATGTTGTGGAAAAGCCCTTCAACAGCATCTGGGGTGGTTTTGCAAGGCCTTCATGGGCTGTGTGATATCGGGATGCATCTAGATGGAGGAATGCCTTGGCAAGGATGTTTTCGTTCCCCCTTTATGCCTGGTTGGAGGTGTTCACCAAGATAGACTGCATCCTGGGAAAACTGGAACCCGTGGTTGGATCATTTTTTTTTTTTCTTCCAGTGCACATTGATGCAGCAAAACCACTGATGCAGGCTTCAAAAGTGGAGATGAATGGCTCTGTTTTCTTTATTTCTATAGTAAAAAAATTGGAAAGGATTATCAACAAATATGGGAACCAGACTCACGCCTGTTTAAACAGAAGGGGAAGAAGATGTCGAAGCAGCAGCATCATAGCTGCAGGAACTAGAGGCGGGTGGTGATGTCGAAGCAGCAGCATCATAGCTGCAGGAACTAGAGGCGGGTGGTGTTACACCCCGACCCGAACTAATCATGATTAAGACTCATTAAGTGAGATTAACACTAATTAAGCATGAATAATTGGGTTAATCAAGGTTAATGACCAAAGAGAGACAAATCAGTCTCAAATGATGCATTAAGCATAATGGAATTGAATTGAATTGATTAAAATGAGTTTAGACTCAAACAAGATAGGCTAAGGACTTTTTCGTAAATACGGGTTTTCACGTATTTCGTCAAATACAGAAATTCTTGATACCAACGTGTGTATCTCGAAGAGTACGTTAACTTTCATAATAAACACGATTCCATTTGACCTCAAATGGACCAAGTGAGGAGTCATTTGACTCTAAATGTAAATAAGCTTAAAAAGAAGGGGGTTTTGATGTAAAACCTCTTATATTAGAATCAATTGGATGAAATGAGTTCATTTCTCATCTTCATCTCAAGAAACCCTAGGCAACTCTCCATTCCTCTTTTCTCTTCCATTTTCTCTCAATCAAGTGTGAAGCAAAGAGTGATTTGAGTGACTTTTGAGGAGTCTACTTTCAACTTCATCTTCTTCCTCAAGTGGTTTTCTCCATGTTGAAGTGTTAGAGCTTGGAAGAGAGTTTTAAATCTCTTGCTTGGAACCACAAGTAAGTAATGGATCTCCCTTGTGATTTCCAAGTTCTATTGATTGTTTTGTAGTGATTTCTAGCACAAATGACTCATGGGAGTTCATTTGTATGTTTTTATGGATTAGTGATCGGACCCCAAGTATAGGGTGCAATTGTAGTAATAATCCGGTGAGTCCAAGTCGATCCACAGGGAGCAATGCTTTTTAAGAAACTTTCCAACTTTAACCTATCCTAATTAAATGCTAAATCTGGCCTAATAAAGAAACTAATTAAATTACAAGAAAATTCCTAAAAACTGAGAATTAAAAATATAACTTTTCAAATAAAAAAAAATAAACATAAACTAAGTAAAGAAACCTAATTTATTCAACCATATTCTAACTATAACCTGCAAAAGTAACAAACTCATCAAAACAACCAATTTAATATAAAATAAATCAAAACAAAATTTCCTAAATTAGATACTACTTACCAAAATTACTTTTTATGCAATTGTGAATGATCTATAATGCCCTAAATACTAACAATGCAATTTTATGCAATTTTCAAAAAATCTGATGCATGCTCTAAAAAATTCTAAGTATGAAAACTCTTGCACAAGCCCAATTTCGATGGACTGTACGACTAGTATAAGATGATATGAACCTAAATCTAATGGCTGGAATCAATACTCTGATGATGCATGAACACAACAAAAAAAGAAGAATGGAAAAAGGACTTAAAACGAAAAAGATATGATCTCCTAAAGATGCCTACTTGAACTGTTTTGCTGTTGAAATCTGAACGCAGGCTTACCAACTACCCCTGTTTGAGCCTCTGGTTGACACGGTTCCCGAGATTATTTTTGACTAAAATTCTGGGGTTTTAAAGTCCAATTATCATACTTTAAATCTGCTATTTTTCGGACCAAAACATCAACGTTTAACTGGTGTTTAAATTGTGTACTTTTGTAACCCAGTTGAGCCAATTCTGCTGAAACTGTGCAGAATTTTTATCAATTCTTCTACCAAGTCCAAATTTAATCTTTCTAATCAGTTGATAATCTTGTTATTTCAGCAACAAAAACCTATCCTAATGCAATTTCTAAATATGAAGTATGTAAAAAGACACTTTCCAACCATATATTATGCAAGTAATAAAAATAGAAAGTTCTACAAAACATAGAAAGATGCAAATTGGGTTTTTTTAAATCTGGAATCTGTAAATAAAAAAAATAATCAGAATATTAATTTCAAAATAAAACAAAAGGGTGGAAAAAATAAAAAGCGAAAAAGTAGTACCAAAGATCTAGAAACTAGACAATCCTACAAGTATTGACAATGCGATGATGATGCAGTCCTCTCTTCTCAGAGTAGGAAAAATTTATGCAAGTGATTATTTGATGTCTCTCGACTTTTAATCTGTTTAATTTATTTTCAAATCCCTAGATCTAATCATGTGAAATATCGTCTCCAATCAAAACACATAAAAGAACTAGAAGAAAGAAAATTAAATCACTTACATGAAGAATACGCAGAATCAATGCAAATAATGTCTTTATTCCTTGATCTTTGAATACAAAAAATTAAGATTCTTCTCTCTTTTTCATTCTCTCAACATGATCTCTCAACCTATGTCTAAAGAATTAGAAGGGAGAAGAAGAAGAAAGGGATTTAGAGAGAGAAAGGGTGGACGGGAGTGGAATGGAATGGAGAGATAAATCTCCAAGATGCTACACAATCTTCATGGACGTCCAACCCTCTTGTTGGCTCTCTTTTTATAATCTTTCATATTCCTTGTTTGGTAAGACTCCTCTTCCATCTTAGCTTGAACTCTAAGCAACCATCCTATCTTGGCAACTTTTCTTTCTAATGATAAAGTCTTGTGGTCCCATTCTTTCCATCTTTGGACTCCTCAAAAGGTCTTTAAGATTGCACATGAGAAGGATTCCAAAAAAATTCAGATTGTGTGCCTAAATTTGTGCTCCCATATGTGGGACATCCAAGACTTGTGGACCCCACTAGTGGACCTCCAACACAACTTGGTTTCTCCTCTTTGGAAAGACTTTTAAATTTGAGAGATCTCCTTGCCTTATTAGATTTCTTGATGCACGCACCTTCCTTGTACAATTCCAAGAATATCTCTAAAATTTGCATGATGATGTCGAAGGAAGAAACTTTCCAAATATTGAGATTTCTTGTAATTCCCGCCTAAAACTGTAGCAGACAACTTCCCGAAGTCATATCTCCCTCAATACAGCTCTGATTTACGTAATCTTGGGCTCCACGGATATCTACTCGGAAAGAGATTTCCAACGGTGGCTAGATTGTACCGATCCGACACTCGGTTTGAGAGTTATGACCGTTTTAAGTTGCTACCCCTGAAAAATCCGAGAATAATTGTGCACAAATGAAAGCTTCTATGTTGGCATGCAATGGGGCGTGTAGGCCCATGTTGGACGTCCAAGCATGCTTGGACTCTTTCCTTGCTTGCTTATTTGACTCTCCTTTGACCTCTCTTCTCAAATTTCATCAATTTGGTCCCATACTGATTTCTCCTACAAATTGAAAGAAATAAATTTATCATTAATTACGTGTAAGAAAATAAACATGAATCACGCATGAGACCCTACATTCCTAATGATGCACAAAGATGACAAAATTTCCAAAAATAGCGCATGGTGCCAAAAATAGCAAGATATGCATTGATGAAACCAAAAGCCTAATTTTGGGGTGATAAATTGATGAGAAAAACTTAATTTCACAAAAGTCATGCAATTCAAAGAATTTTAACCTATTTTCACCATGTTTCCAAAAATAATCCCAAGTGCATGAAATCATGAAATTGAGTGCAATATTTATGCAATTAAACCTAATTAAGTGCACAAATGCTAATGAAATGATGACCTAATGACCTAGTTTTGTGGACTTATCAATTATGGTTTGAAATTGGGGGTTTCAGTCTCAAGCCAAGTTAAGTAAAAGAGGGCTTTGAGTTCATTGGCTTCAAGAGAGGCAAGTATAAGCATCTCTTGTGATTAATGTTAATCATTATAATTGTTCATAGATTTTCCATGGATTATATGCATTCTACATTGATTTTTGGATTCATTAATGAAATGATTAAGGAATGATTAGAAGTGTCATTATGAATGAATGTGAATGGATGATGTATGAGAGGGAACAGGAGGTTCCAATAATCTTGTGCAGGTTGTGGAAGTGTAATGGAGAATGAAATAGAAGAAGAGAGAGTGTATCAGAATTTTCGGATGGAATTCTGAAGGGTTCGCTCGAGCGAACGAGGTTCTGTTTCGACTGATAAAAGTTCTGAGGAGTTCGCTTGAGCGAACATTAAGTGCGCTTGAGCGAACATAGTTCTGTTTTGGTCCGCTCGGGCGAACAGTGGGTCCGCTCGAGCGAACAACGTTCTGTCTTGGTCCGCTCGAGCGAACAGTAATTCGCTCGAGCGAACCTGATACTGGCCCAATGATAACAGTTAGTGAAAATTTGGGCCGATCGATCGTACCGGTGAATTTTGGGTTTTGGATTTTTACGAGAATTTAGAGTGCATCTCGTAAGTATAAATGCTTCCCCGATTAGTTTTAAGACTAATCATGGGTTAACTGAATTATTGAGAATTAATGGTGTTTTAAGAAGGTTCCTTGAACGAACCATAATCGATAATTGTCTAAGCTCCATGGGTGATAATTACGGGAACTAATAATGCACATATTAAATGTATAAATGTGATGCCCATCGTGAATAACACGTGCAATTGAAAATCAATGGTTACACCCGAATGGTTGTTTAGGATTAAGATAAGATCAAGTAGAACCATAGGTGATTCATAATGCTCTCATTATATCATTGTGACTCAATCTAATGAGATTGATATCATTGTTATTCCCTTCCTTTGTCATGAAAGGAATCACTGAATCGAATTGAATCCATAAAAAGGATTCTTACTGAAGGTTATTGACCGTTGAGTCTGGCACTACCTAGCTATTGTATTAGAGCTCTAAATGAGTTCAATGAATAATGAATGACTAATCCTGCTGCAGCAAATGGATATTGGAGTGTTTTAGAGCTCCGTGGTGATACTAGTTGTCCCTTACCCGGACACTAGTAAGTCCCACTAAATTCCGATCATATCTTCAGATATTGATTGATGCCTTCTATTGGAAGATGAATCCTCCCTTTGAGGGGAGATGGTAAATGAATAAATCATTCCTTTGAGGGAAGATGGTAATGAAATGAAATACAATACAATGAATGCTATGGTAGTTGTCATTTCGTACATGTATATTGACCGACATTGTGTCTCTTATTGTTATTGTAGAATTGTCTAGACTTATCTAGCATTGAAATTGTTTTTAATATACTATTGCAAGGATTGTTTATACATTGTTGAACCGTCGTGTTCATTAGTGTTATTGATGGCATTACAGGCCCGATTGCCCCTGCCGGTGGAGCAGCGCCCCCGGCGCCAGCGGAGGAGACCGCTATGGTTCCTCCAAGAGGTCTGATTGAGTGGATCAGGCGGGATACCATATGAATTGAGTATCCGAGTGCGAAAATGGAAATTGAAACGTTTTGAGAAATATTTGAAGGAACTGTTTATAGATTCATTTTGGACTGTAATTAATTATCATCTGCATAATGTTTTGAATAGGCAGTGTTGATCAATGTATATTGGCAATGATACATGTACAAGGACCTTATTTTGTATATATGTAAATGGTAAATTGATGTTGTCAGATATAATTGTTTCCGCAAAAGTTTTGTATTTGACAGGTATATTGAGAATGATATCCCTTGTGGATTCCGTTTTAACTTCGGTTAATTCGGGGTTTACGGGAGTAAGTATGTGATCACGGCTCGGGGTTACCAGATCTAGAGCCCGGGTCGTGACAGGAGGGGAAGAAGACAGCAGACAGTTCTTCCATGTACACAACTGCGAGGAGACCGGTGGCGTGAGTCGTGGGCTCCTTCAAGGTCGGTAACCATTTCCGTAAGTAAGAGCCCATTTGAACGTAAGCTGAGATAGTAGAGCCTAAGTTTCATGAATGTTGTATCTGTGCACATAACTCTCCTATCAAATCAAGTTTATAGACGTTTGCTTCTCCTAATGGAAAGATGGCTGGAGTCAATGAAGCTATATGGATCAGTAATGGCCATTTTCTAGCTGGGAAAGGGAGACTTTTTGGAAAAAAGAAAAAGTGTATATAGATGTACGTCTATCTTCTTCCCGAGTTGATAAGCATGGTTATTAGTCCAACCAAAAAAAAAAAAGGGCACCGGCTCATTGGCTTTGGTCGACTTGTGGGCAGTGGCACTGGCAGGCCCAAGATTTTTCTTATGAGGGGTGCAGACTGCGCACCCAAACAGGAAGTTTGCTTTTGAGGCAAACCTAGGACTTCATGTGGGTCTTTGGAGAGGATCAAGGATTTTTTTTTTTTTTTTTTTTGGATTTTGGAAGCGGACCCAGAATTTTCACAAGAGTTTCATAGGCGGACCCAAGTTCAGAGGGTGCGACCGCCCCCAAAAAGCTTTTACTTGGGTCTGTCCATGCTCGTGGGTATCAGAATTCAGAAGAGAGTGGTTACTGTCGAGTATGGCAGTTCCTATGGAGTGAGGAAAATGCCATTGCAAAGACTAAATTGAAGCTTCAAAGGTCGGTATCAATTGTATTTTGAGCAATGGCAAACAGATACGGGTGGGACTTGGGAGATCACTAAATTAGTATTTGGGCTGAACATGGATGCATATAGGGGAAGTACGTTTAAAGTTGCAAAATGCCTCTCAAACTTGCAATTTACCATGATGCATAGCAAGGGATTTCTCATTTCTAAATATTGTGAGAAACACGAGCAGACACGTGGATAGGTAATACATGTGGGGATTGGGCTTGTTAGATAGGTAAATAAATAGCCCATCAAAGGCACCTAATTATGTGTAACACCTTTTTACACATGAAACATGCCTATCTCTTAAAAACACAAAAAATTAAAGGGGTTTTGACATTTCCTCCTTAAACTCATTTTCCCAATTTCATGACCGAAGTTCAGATAATGTCACCAGATTCGACTCTCGTCACCTTTTTTTTTTTTTACTTTTTTTCCCCGAATCCCATGATATCATGGGAATACTGTATATCACATAAACTGATAAATCCCATGATACAATGGGAGTAGTGTATGTCACATAAACTGATGAATCGCATGATATCATGGAACTATCCCATCATGCCATGGCTTTTATGCAACATCTTAGGAAAAAAATCTCCTGAATAATAGAACCTAATAAATGGTGGTTAGATGTGTAATTATTTCTTGCAAAATGACATTTTTCACTTTTCATGTTCTGCGAAAAACAAACTCACTTGTTGGGTGTAGAAAGTGCATGATACAAAAACTGATAAATCCCATGATATCATGGGACATAGCGCAAAAAAGTTTTTAAAAAAATGTTGACCAAAGTCAAGTGGCTCTGGTGACATTATCTGAATTTCGGTCATGAAATTAGGAAAACCGGATTTAAAGTGGACTAATATGTCAAAACCCCAAAAATAAAAGGTAAAAACAATAAAATCTATTAGTTTGTAAGTTGGTAATATGTGGGACCCATGTTGAGTGGATGTGCGACCCCTTGGGGATCTTCGATGGTGCACCTGCAACTGCAACACAATCAAGAAGATATGTCCCACCAGACAGTCTCCAAGTGTGCCAGCTATGTAGTTGCAGGGATTAACCAATGGAACACATGTTAGTGTTATGCAGTTTGCTAGAGATGTGAAGTCTTTTCTAAGTCTTGAGGTGCATGAGATGACATTCAAAGAAATGATTTGGTTTTTAAGGAAGGAATCGCTAAGGGTGTTTAAAGAAAAAGGGAGTAAAAAGCAAACAAATAAACAAAAGACAAATGGATGAATCAATAGAAAAAAAAAAAAATGTAAAGTAGCACATTAGAGTACAACTGGAGAAGAGCTAAAAAGACGTTAAGATGAAAGATTTTCTAAGACATTGTGAACTTACTACAAGGGAAGGGGAGGAAAGAGCTTCACACAGGATTATATAGTAAAAACTGGGCAACATTGGTTGATATTTTATGTGGATGATGCAACCAAGGGTATACATGGTCCTGCAGGGATTGGGGAGGTATTGAGAAACAACAACAGACAACCTATGGTACCTAGAATCTGAATATTTCAAAATAGGCGTATCATGTCATATCATATTCGATACTTCATTTTATGTGTAAAATATGTCCCAATCATCTTCAAGACTGGTTGGGGGTCAAGCAATCTAACAGAGTGGGGATCATGGCTACCCACCAAGCATTTACAATTTTTAAGGAAAGATTGTAGGGAATCTAATCCTTGAGGAGGATTCAAAGAATACAATATGGAGGGCTAAGAGAAAAGGAAATGATCCATCATGGTTATAGCTTTTATTTTGAAGGAGAATTGGGAACTTTCACCGTCTCTGTCAGTTGAATCCTCACAAGCCTACACAGACACCAATCGAGAAGCCGATTCGTTACCAAAACAGGAATTATACCTTGAATTTTCCAGAGTTCTTCAGAGGGGGACAAAGACCTCCTAAGGTTCAATTCGAGGAGAATCACAACTTCTAAGACAAGAGCAAAGCCTTGAATTGGTCTTCATTCCTCATTCAACCATACAACATCTACAAATATTTATAGATATTTCATAACTGTTAAAAATAACTCTACCACCAACCCACTCCTGAAATAACCCACTAACCACTACTCCACTAATCCACTATCTCTCCACTCTTCCACTTACATAAAGCATATTTACATACAATTTGGACAACACTATTTTAAATACAATTAAGAATCCTAATTCCTAAAATTTAAAATACTGAAATTAAATAATAGGTACGTATCAGAGTCTAGATTACAAGGAGGGGATTCTTATGTAGTGAGATTTTTCCTTCCCATTCCAATTACATATAGAATGCAAACTGATACTGGATTGGGGATTCTTATTTAGTCAGACTTTTCCTTCCCATTCCACTTACATGCAGAATGCATCACCTAAACTGGATAGTTACGTACCTTTTTAAGTAGCATTATTTTTAATTTTTTTTATAACAAGCATTAATAATTTTTGTTGTTACTGAATTTTTTGAAGAAAAAGAAAAGCTTTTGTTCAGGTTGCTATATAAAACATGAGTTTGAGTAGAATCCCATAGAGTACATAAAAACAGAGAACAATGATGTGGAATTTTAAACTTCACATTTTTTTTTTCCGGAAAGGTTTAAACCTGAGATATCTTTCCACCTTTTCCCATGTTCAAAATGCCTATTAAAATACTTAAACAGTCTTACAATTGTCAATCCAATGTCATTAATAAATTGATTTTCCAAAGCAATTGTTACAAGTAGAAACAAAAGGTTAGTAGCACTGACCTATTGCCAACTCCAAGAACTGGCTTCGATACTGTTACTTCTGATGTGTCCATTGCTGCATATACAATGACAGGAAATAAATAAAAATCCTTCAAAAAGTTAAAATCATGGCTGGAAAAACCAAGAGAATAACAAATTCAAATAAACATATAAAAGTTTACAATGCATATTTCACAATTAGATGCCTCACAATAGAAAATTCAAGGCGTTTTGCACAATTCCCGGGCCCTGTCTGCAGCCTTGGAAATCAATTGCCCTGCGCTAAATTTAGTACCTGTATTTATATTTACCATAACTGCCTAACTGGTTATAGCAAGGACTATAATAATAACTACCAAACAAAGGTAGCTCAAGCTATATAAATGCATTAGTCCTAATTTATGCATAAAATGAGCTACCTGCCCTCACAAGGATCCAAAAAGACTTGGAAGCAAAGGAATTTACAGTCCATATGCCCTCAAATTCTAATATTTATAGAATTCCAAATTCCAACTAAAACAAGTGCTTTGACGTGCTCTAACTATCTGCCAATCCCAAATCCCAGTTCCAGACGGAAATTTCAGGTATATCAAACACAAAGACGCAATAAGGAGAATTCCAATTATTCCAGAAATTGCATAATTCTTGTATTTCTAAATATCTTAATTCCAAGGAAAAACTCTGACGAAATTTCATAAGATAGATTAATGCGTTCTATATATTAAATATCAAAACAGCTACTGAAAGAACCTCATTGTCACCAAGATTCTAAAAAAGAGTTCAACGGTAACTTGTATGGGGCAAACAGTTGCAAAACTGGGAAAGGAATGCAGGAAGTGATGTGAAAAATGAATGGATGAATTGCTTTATTTTGCAATATTTGATAACAGTATTTACTACTTAGCTTGAAGTGTGAAATGGAAGCGAGAACAAGACATGGAATTATAGGTGTCATTCAAGGAAACAAATTTCCACTACCTGGTTCAATTTTGACCAGCTTGTGCTCGAGTTCACAGTTTGCAATTCAATACTTATCATGGAGTTCACTAGAATAGTTTCATTGAATTTGAATTTTGATCCGCCTAACTTCAAATTCGACAATTCCAATGAATTAAACTGTAATGTAGTGTTTGGCATAATACATATGTACCACAACCAAGTTCATAATATCAAGTGCATTGAGTTCGTTCCTCTCTCAATTTGAAAAATTGTCCACCGCATCATTTAAACGGTTTAATGAGCTTTTCTATCACGTATACAACACAACATTGGTTGATTGCTGAATTTTGTGAAAACGCAAAATCAGAGTTCTTGCATTCTGCCTCAGTGGAACACCAAAATCAGCTACTGAATCTGACATTTACATTATAAAAATTGGAAAAAAAAGTGATAAGTTGTATGGGTCTTATTCCTATTTTCCCCAAATCAGTATCCAAACTTGGCAATCTCATCAAAGTATTCAAACAATCGACAATGTTATCTGAAACCAATTCAAGGGCTTGTTTGTACCGAGCCCATCAAAGATCAAGAGAGAATTCCGGAGAGCGAGAAAATAATTTCCATGGAAAACATCCAACAAATTTAATGGAACTCCATTTCCTCGCACTTGGATCCATAAGTCGGAGTCAAGACAACAAACTTCAACCAAAAGAGAAAGCGATAAAGAAAGAAAGAGTACCCACCCTCCCGAATTCGTATCTGCGGAGAGTTCCATGGAAATAGCACCGTCTCTCTTCTTCTTGTTTCTCTTCTTCGCCATGGCTGATTCCAGATTTTTTTTTCTCGAAAGCTGATTCCAGATTCTATCGAAGGTTTCGTGGAAGATACAGAGAAAGGGCTAATACCCCACCGTGACCACCCAATGTTGTGGCCCTCTTGATTGATAGGATTATTCCTGGAGATTGGATCGAGCCCGTTCATTTGTGCGTTTGTGAATAGTTCCAATGATGGGCAATGGCCCACCCATGATGAAGCTTACCCTTAGCCAAGCCGATCCTTTCCCTTTAAAGTTGAATGTTGGTTGCAAAAAAAACTCACAAAAAATCCACAATTCTGGCCTCAAGCGAAGCCACATCAGCATATCAGGGCCCATTTGTGGATGTGTCCTTTCAAAAACACATAATATGTGCCTTTTCAATAGAAGGTGTCTCTTGGGCTAAAATATATGCCCCTTTCAAAAAAATATCTCTTAGGCCCATTTGTGTGGAAGTAACCAATCGCTTTAAAGTTGAATGTTGGTTGCAAAAAAACTCACAAAAAATCCACAATTCTGGCCTCAGGCAAAGCCACATCAGCATATCAGCTTTCCCTTTAAAGTTGAATGTTGGTTGCAAAAAAACTCACAAAAAATCCACAATTCTGGCCTCAAGCGAAGCCACATCAGCATATCAGAGCCCATTTGTGGATGTGTCCTTTCAAAAACACATAATATGTGCCTTTTCAATAGAAGGTGTCCCTTGGGCTAAAATATGTGCCCTTTCAAAAAAATATCTCTTAGGCCCATTTGTGTGGAAGTAACCAATCGCTTTAAAGTTGAATGTTGGTTGCAAAAAAACTCACAAAAAATCCACAATTCTGGCCTCAGGCAAAGCCACATCAGCATATCAGCTTTCCCTTTAAAGTTGAATGTTGGTTGCAAAAAAACTCACAAAAAATCCACAATTCTGGCCTCAAGCGAAGCCACATCAGCATATCAGAGCCCATTTGTGGATGTGTCCTTTCAAAAACACATTAATATGTGCCTTTTCAATAGAAGGTGTCCCTTGGGCTAAAATATGTGCCCTTTCAAAAAATATCTCTTAGGCCCATTTGTGTGGAAGTAACCAATCGCTTTAAAGTTGAATGTTGGTTGCAAAAAAACTCACAAAAAATCCACAATTCTGGCCTCAGGCAAAGCCACATCAGCATATCAGGGCCCATTTGTGGATATGTCCTTTCAAAAACACATAATATGTGACTCACAAAAAATCCACAATTCTGGCCTCAAGCGAAGCCACATCAGCATATCAGGGCCCATTTGTGGATGTGTCCTTTCAAAAACACATAATATGTGCCTTTTCAATAGAAGGTGTCCCTTGGGCTAAAATATGTGCCCTTTCAAAAAAATATCTCTTAGGCCCATTTGTGTGGAAGTAACCAATCGCTTTAAAGTTGAATGTTGGTAGCAAAAAAACTCACAAAAAATCCGCAATTCTGGCCTCAGGCAAAGCCACATCAGCATATCAGCTTTCCCTTTAAAGTTGAATGTTGGTTGCAAAAAAACTCACAAAAAATCCACAATTCTGGCCTCAAGCGAAGCCACATCAGCATATCAGAGCCCATTTGTGGATGTGTCCTTTCAAAAACACATAATATGTGCCTTTTCAATAGAAGGTGTCCCTTGGGCTAAAATATGTGCCCTTTCAAAAAAATATCTCTTAGGCCCATTTGTGTGGAAGTAACCAATCGCTTTAAAGTTGAATGTTGGTTGCAAAAAAACTCACAAAAAATCCACAATTCTGGCCTCAGGCAAAGCCACATCAGCATATTAGGGCCCATTTGTGGATATGTCCTTTCAAAAACACATAATATGTGCCTTTTCAATAGAAGGTGTCTCTTGGGCTAAAATATGTGCCTTTTCAATAAAATGTCTTTTAGGCCCATTTGTGTGGAAGTAACCAAATCCAAAGGGATGCCTTCCATCTCTATAAATTAAGGTTATTTTTAAAAATTTTATTTAGTATTCAAGATGAGCATAAATGCATATGAATCTTTTATTTTATATATGCTAGCGTGAATTAAGCGATGAAAGGTTTGGTTTTCATAATTTTTTGGTTGATTTGAATTTTTTAATTAGTTTGTTATAAATAGATTTATTAGAATAGGATATTAGTTTTAATATATTATTCAGGACTAAACCAGTGTGATGCACAGG
>QPKB01000008.1:18410579-18433894 GCA_003546025.1 Camphora micrantha | reverse complement strand
CTATGTCCCCCCCTCACATGCTTCTCTGAAATGGATAAAAGAAAAGGAGAAGGGGTCTTTCACAAATACAATAAATTGTTTGGAATAACAAAACCGGCTACATGGAAAAGACTCTCTCCTCACAGTTCGTCTTCTCCAAGAGACAGGTTAAAGATGATCCCTAATCTTTTCTTCTCTCTCTCCCCCCTCTCTATTCTCAAGTTGATCCCTAATCTTTGATTTCTTTTACTAATCTTTGTGAGGTTTCTTATTTTAAAACTGATTTCTATCACTACATTACACACTTTCTAGCTCTGAGCCCGTTTGGTAATTTTACTTGTAAAGTCAAGTTAAATGAAGTGAAGTAAAGAGAGGGAATAAAATACAAATGAATTATGATGGTATTTTGTTTTTAGTTGTTTGGTATGAAATGTTTTTTTTACTTTTTGTATAGGAAAGTGGCTTTGTTTTGTATTTTAGTGGATAAAGGTGATTGTTTTTTTACTTTTTTTAAAAAAAGATAGAGGGAGTTTTGAATTAAAGTGCTTTTGATGTGACATCTTGTCTAAAAAATGGAGGCTTTACTTGACTTTTATTATGTTAGTAAAGTGTCAAATGAGGAAATGACAGTGCAGACGAATTTAGGGTCTATAATGAGTTGATGCGAGAGACAGTGAGGGAGCTTTGATGGTATTCCTTGTTTGTACTGTTGAAAGGCACAATCTTTTATTATGGAAACTGCTTAAATCATTAGAATTTTGATCTTCATAAATATGTTTATTTGTCCTCTTTGAGCGTTTTCCTTTCGGTTTTTTTTTCAAATAACGTTCATTGCTTGAATGGAGCCTCATAGGAAATTTTTCATGGCCGGTGGCGGTCAAAAAAGATTTGAAATCAACAATCCAACAGATCCAACAATTAATAATCATGACATGAAGCTGGATACTCAAACATCAGCCTATTTGCATGTGCAAGTCTCCTAACAAGAGATTTTGCCCATTTGCATATGGAAAGTTGGAGAGGTTTTTCATTCTTCTGCAGGTTTACTGCATAACAAGACCAGCTCAAAGGCAAACTGTAGACGATCTTTAATATAACTTATTTGGGCATTAGTGAAATGAGTGTAATCTGATTGAGAAGAATTTCCATTTTGTATTCCATGATGAAGAGGGAGTCTTAGAGGCAATTCAAAATAAGTCACCACATCATCAACTCTCTTTTACAAATCAGTCACCAATGTATTAAAATAGGCCCAATGTGAGGCTTACGAAATGTATTAAATGGTTTAGAGTAAAAATGGATCACAAAACTGGTGCATATTCCAAATGGATATTGAAGAATTGAGAGTTCTCTTTGCTTCCCCTCTATTGGATCGTACAAGAAGATCAAGTTCTACATGAACAAGAACGTTAGTAGAGCCTCCACATACTTTGTTATCGGAAAAAAAAATAAAGAAAATCTTTTGTGCTTCGAGTCATGGTTTGTGGACTCGTTCTAAACTTGACCATATAAGCAAAGATCCTGGCTTTAGTCCAACCCAGTTCCAGACCAACAAGACTTCACATAATCTAGACCCCAACTAGTTAATTGTAAGAATTGGGTCTCACGTGTACTTCTCATGCTGCTGGGTAAAAGGATTTCTTTCAAACAATTTGCTGTGTTTGCAAAAGACCCGTTCTCCTTTTCTTTTATCCATTTCAGAGAGGGACATAGTTGATGGGACCTGTGTGAAACGTGTCGCAGTAGAAATGGGAGAACAGCACTCCCTTATTTCGACGAAACAGGAAATCTGGTCTCCCAATAATTATAGGACCGACGCTAACAAATGTTTGGACGCCAACTCTGAGAACCTTAGTCTAATTTTATTGATTGATAGGATATAGGATTTTAATTCAAAAAATAAATATTTTACCATTTATCTGGTTACTTTCTTTGTATTGTAATTCCAAAATTTTAGTGATGGCCCATTTGACCAAAAATTTATATGATAGTTTCTTGCAAACGAACGAGTCATTCACAAATTAAAGAAACAGAATGATCAGATTAATTGGTATGAGCAGATATGCTTAAAATAAGACTAGAGAAGAAAGACTATATCATGTAAACAAAATGGAATGGAGTTGGAAGCAGAGGTAAATAAATCCAGGCCAACCAATTTTTTTCTTAGCCAAAGGCCTAAATATTCAGATGATTCAGCCATTTATATTCTATATAAATAAATAAATAAATAAACTAGATTTATGAAAAGAAGATAAAATATGATCCATTAAATATTTAATTCATCCACTGTGGGAGCCCCTCAGACCCGGGACAAAGGACGGGTTGGGGGGATTCCAAAGATATCCACTAACAAAGCCCAGATGGGATCCACCACCAATGAGTTTTCACCATCCAAAAATGAGTGCATATTGGATCCACCCGTCTTAAATCTGTCCAAATCATTCAGATGGGAAGGTGCTCAGGCTCAGCTGAGGGATGCCCTCTCTGTTATGATCCATATGTTATGTAAGAAAGGTGGGGTGGGAAGAACAGACTCATTTATTTATATAATATGTTTATGTTTATACCAAATAAAAATTAGATCTTTTAATAAAGAGATAGCTAGAAGAGAGATGAGCTTTTGAGAAGTTCTTACAGAGAGAGAGACAGCGCGCCTTAGGCCTTGATGATTTGATCTTGATCTTTTCAAAACTAGAAAAAACTAATTGAACTTAGCGCGAGAGAGAGCGCACAAGAGAGAGCTTAGCGAGACAGTGCATACAAAAACTGAAGGTGAGTGATGAAAATGAGAGGGTAGGCAACGTTTATTTCCAATCCAACTGGGCCATGGAATCTTGCCAGGACACACAATTTTCAACTCTCAGGAAGCAACATAGAAACTGCGCAGAAACCCCTTACTGTTGTAAAAGTAGACGCTCTGTAGAAGCAGCTGAGCACTTGGTTGGAAGCAGGGAGGAGATGATGGAAAGGAAAGAAGACCGACTCATAGAAGAAAGAGAATCATCAATAGGCCCGGTGCTGCCCCCCCGTACCTTCCTCCACATCCACACGCTACCGTTTACAAAGGCAGAGGAAAGGGGCAGAGGAAAGAGGCAGAGACTTTCATGTTGCATCTCTCTCCCCACAGTGAATTGCTTTATCTGAAGTAGGTTCCCATGGCAGGTGGGCACATGTTTCTTACAAGGAGTACAAGAGAAAGTCTATCGGTCCCGAACTGGGGACCGATAGCAGGACTCTTCTTACAAGAGACAAAAGGCAAAGAGCTTTTGTAAATGACAGATTATACCCTATATCCATCAGTGAACTTAAGAGAACCAATCACAAAATCATATAAGGATTTCTGTAAATGGAAGATTAAGCCATGTATTCAGTGGGGTACCCAAGATTTTCAGTTGAGGGGTGCGAACAATAAATGGCAGTTTGATTTTAGGGACAAACAAAGATTTTGAGGGTGGATTCTTGATTTTATTGAATACTTAAAGTGGCCTCGTAGTTTTCATGGAGATCTCTTATTTTCTTATATGCCGCTTATTCTCACTTTCTCTTAAACAAACCTTGTTGAAAAAAAGTGACTCCTTGTTGGACCCTATCTATGGAAATATAATTCATTCAAATACAGTAGTCCCCTAAGATTAAACTAATATAAAACTAGTCAAAGGACGCCTGTGCCGGAAAAAAAAATATGAAGTCTGAAAAATGAATAAATTTAATTATTACTTCATAATATAGAATATGTCAAGAAAAATTAAAATATTCTTGTTTGACTGTAAGTTGATTAAATAAATTAATTTAACCCAACTAAGATTTTTATCTATAAAATAAATGGAAGATGAAAATGTAAAATCTTGTATATGATTTAGAAAGACATGATTTCTAATGGAGACATCCTTGAATTTCATTGAATTCTTAAATTACATCATAGTATATTTTTCATCAGATTCTTAAAATTTAAATAAACATAAAATAACTTAAAAATAAACTTAAATTTTCTATGTTTAGATTTTCACATTAATGCCAATGATATTGCTAGAAAAGCTATGGAGAAAGTAACTTAAATTTCAATCCTCATGGCAAAGATCTTGTCTAAGCCCAGCTACACCGGCAAAATCCCTATAATTATTTTAAGAGCTGCTTGGAAATTTAACGAAATGGCCACAAGAGAAAGTTGACCGCTTATGGCCTATTATTTGTTTGGTCCAATTGAAATCCTACGATTTCTAAGTGCCTATTTAAAATTCTAATCCATCGAGACCTTACTAGCCAGAACCTCCCCTCCCGTTCCTCGATCCCACTTCGAAAACACTGATCGGTATTTTCGGAGCGGATCCGTCCTCTAAGCACAGATCAATCGAATATGAAGTGAATCGTGTAGAGTTTTTAGTTTATGTATATTTTCTTTTTCTATAAGCATGACATTTATTTTTTAAATGAAAAAAATTCTTCCAACTTATTAATTATTACTCATTTTATGTGATCAAATTACAAAGATAATTTTTTTTCTCCATTTTTAATACTTGAATGTATAGATAAGATATATTTGTACCTATTAGTTAATTATTTATAAACCCATAAGTACTATGTTATATAGGCGCTCCTGACATAATGATTTTAAAATTTAGTATTTCGGCGCTCCCGCGCTCTGGGCACTTAGATCTGGACCACTAATTTTTCTGTTAAAATTTACACTTTAGTAGACAGTGCACTATTGATCATGCCATTAATCAGCCACTTTCAAGAAATTATCTTACAATGGTATGTTTTCAAGAATTTAGACTGTGTGAACCCGCGTAGCAAATTCTTTAAAGTGGGTTTACGTTTGAGGTATCAATAGATTAATGCAATTTCAGACAACTGTATGACATGACAAGGGTAGTGACATGATGGGCCACCTGACGATTCTGAAGATTATGGTACTGGCACGTGAATCCGGAAACTTAGGCTTTGACTTAAATTAGAGAAATTTTAATATGAAGGATTTGCTGACAGAAACCTTAAATCCATTCGAAGGTTTGTTTTTATTTTTAGAATTTCTGGAAATCATGTCTAAGAGCCAGAGGTTGTCTGAAAATTTTAAATGTTAGATTTTGAAATGCTACTCAATTTTGTCATTTCAAAATTTTTCGTTTTGCTCCTGTATGAATTCTAAATTGAGAACTCTTGTTTGATTGCTGTATAAATTCTTTACTGATGTTATACATTTTATGTATTATATCGCATGGAACCCACCTTTAGTGTTGTAAATTTGGGACTAAACGGTAAGAATCACAATGTGGACCCACCTCAGGTATATGATATATCGGCCCATCTTTGAGAAACTAAAGCATGGAATCCAAGTTTAAAAATCTGAATATGGACCCAACTTGTTAGGAATTGCATGGGCCCAATTCTTGTGATGGTAAATATGGGGTCCACTTTTTGGTAGGTAAGATCGGCATACCATTTTGGGTGTCAGAATTCCAACCAAACTTCTCGAAATTTTAAAATTCTGAAATATACTTGGAGGGCTAGTATTTTGGAATTCTACCATTTTGGCATTTGAAAATTTTGACTGCATTGAATGCTGAGAATCCTACCAAAAAAACATTAAACTTCTGATAGAAATTCTTGAATCATAGACAGCTTGAATTCTTATAAAAAAATGCTCGTAAAGAAACAAAAATTGTTTATTCTGATTGATAGGATATAGGGATTTTAATTTTTAAATGATATATTTTACCATTTATGTGATTATTTCCTTTGTACTGCAATTCCAAAACTTGTAGCGAGGCCCCATTTGATAGAAAAAAAAAAAAACTATATTGTAATTTTATGCGATCAAGGCATTTACAAATTATAGAAATTGGATAATCAGATTAATTGGAATGAGTATTTAAATAAGTTTTTTCCACCGTACTTTGGGAATTGAATTCTGACACGCTGCACATACTAACCCCATCCTAGTCATTAAATGAACTTAATTTGTTAAAATAATTTCTATCATTTAATTTCAATCCAAGATGTTAGAATAGTTGGCCACCTTTTGTTAGAGGATTGGTCAAAGATCATATTGATTAGTCAAAGAACCCTAATTTTGAAAAAAAACCACGAAAAAGGTTAATAAAATATTTAAAAATTTTCCTTGCAAAAACATTCGTGCTAAATATATGCAGAGTTACTTTGGTTCTTTGAAACCTAGCACAGTTTAAAGACACGAAAATAACTGACAGATATGGTCTTTTAATTAAAAAGAATTCCACTAATTAAAAATAAAAGAAAATTAAACAAATAAATTGTTATTTGAGAGAGAGTAGAAAAAAAAAATCCACCTTGCTTTGGCGGATTCCAACAAGTAATGGTGCACTTTATCAGCTTCTCGTGCAAAAAAGACTTGACCTGTACATCTGCTTAAATAAGACCAAGAAGAAAGACTATAATCATGTAAACAAATAATTGAATGGACTTGGAAGTAGAAGTAAAGTCTTGTTCACATTATTCAATCATTTATATTCTATCAAAAATTAAATTTATAAAAAAAAGATAAAATAAAATATGTTGAGGTCAACGTCCACCCTCGCTTTTAAGCGGTCATAATTGTTGTCGAACCCTCTCCCTCACCATAAAGTCATTGTTGTGCCGTTTCCTATCACTAATTGATTTTTAGATAGATAAGTAGTAGTTCAATGAGGTGTAAGATCCTACAAAATCTATTAAATATCTAATTTATTTGTTGTGGAGATCCCCTCCGCTAAGTCTTGCAGGGTCCACCCGTGGGTGCCCGTACATCTCCCCCAACACAGCTCTTGTACGGTTAAGGGGGCTCAGATCGCCACCGGCTCCACTTAATCCAAGACCAATATATCTTCACCATCCCACTTCCACATCTTCACTAGCAGAGAACAATTGTTAAATCACAAACACAACTCTACAGATTAAGACTTCGTTAGGAGATTAGCCTCTCCTCCTCATAGTGAATTGCTTAATCTGAAGTAGGTCCACATGGCAGGCGGGCCAAATGTTTCTTACGAAAGACTTAGAATTTTTGTAAATGAAATATTAAACCATATATCCATCAGTAAACTAAAGAGAACCAATCACAAAATCACATGAGAATTTCTGTAAATGGGAGCTAACATAAAACCCATTATAAGTTTTGATCAACGAACTAATTAATGAGAATGGGACACAGCTAATGCTAATGCTAGTGCCAAGGGGAACACATCCAGGACCAGCAATCAGAATCGGAGCCTGCATGGCATCTGATCATCCGCAAGATCAAGAGTATCTTCTTTTTTTTCTTTTCCTCTGCTCTAGCTGTAAATCATGCGCCTGGTCCACACATATCCCTGTCATCGTTCATGCAAGGAGGTAGGTAGCTCCTCACTTTGGTCTAGTGTTCACATTACAATGATCTCCCTTTACCTTCGCTCTTTCTTTCTTTTCAATGAAAAAATCTTGGCATTCAGGAGTAGACATAAGTCAAAAGTGAAAAGTGGAGAAGATGCCACTTGTGTTTCTTTTGTATTTGTATTGTATTAGTCCTCTCACATCGATCGACATTATTGACCAACTGGATGAAAGGAAGAAAGAGAGGTGCCCCGCCACTACTATATGACATGAGCAATATGAGGAGGCCATCCTTGTTACTAATACCATCTTCAATAGATATGTAAATTTGAAGTTCCCAAATTTCAATTGGAATTTGGCAATTTCCAAAGTATGGGACTCCAATTTATATGTCAAATTATTAATTTATTTTTTTAATCTTTTTATGTGACCTACATCATTTTTTTTTTTTTTTTTGCGCATTCTTAAATTCTTGTAGCCTAATTTTGAAATAAAATAACCCAAAATATTATTTGGCATCCCATATGCTAATTTTGGCATTTCCCTCCAGCATGACAACTGCCATGTCACGGTTGGAATGATGGTTGGAGTAGTCCTCCATGTCAAATATGTCTATTGGAGTGTCCATGTGGGATTTGAAGGAGTTGTTGGAGATGCTCCAAGGCTGTCAAAGGGCTGGGCCCGGGTCCGGGCTGGGTTAAGCCCTTACCTCACCCTCATATATGCGGGCCAGGTCTAAGAATATCTAAAGTCCTCGAAGCCCATAGCAGGCCTGCAATATCAAAACCTTACCCTATCCTCACGGGCTAGGGCTGGGCTAGGGCCGAAAGAATGATTTTTAATATTATTATATATAATAATGTTTATTTACCATGATGTTAACCCTCCTTTATTTGAGGTGCAATGCAAAAGTTAATATTTTTCTACCATTTCTAAAAGAATGCACGAAAATAGTTAAATGAAATTAGCTAATTTGATAGTATTGTGACATGAAATTAGGATATGAAAGATATTGTTAAATACCCTATCACACTAATAGTGGTTATATAGTTTAAGTAATGTGCCCGATTTTATTCGCCGTCGGGCTATTAGTAAGATTGTCACCGTTGAAGTTCTGCTAGCTGTAGCCTTTTTACTAATTTATATACTATATATATATTTATATTATAAAGTAATAATATGGAGCATCAGAATATATTTCACAAGTCTCATCCGACTCAATCAGATTTATTTCAAATAGGCATTAGACCTTTTTCAAATAGATTATTTAGTATATGTAGTTGAAATAAACATTATACTACTCTTGAATTAACACCAACCCTAACTTGTATTTCTTTGAAATATCACCATTGGATTTTATAACAAAATAATTAAACTTTGACTATTGAAGCAGATGAATGATGAAGATGATTTAATGTATGAGCCACAAACTTTAACTCTAAATGGGGGGTCCACTTCAATGAACCAACGCCAGTCATGAAGGTAAGGGGATGGGAAGAAATTGGCATCGAACAATGGCTAGTGGCTAAAACTCAACAACCCCACTCAATGATGTTGTTGATGACCATCCATCTAAACTCTCAAACTTCAATAGTTTACATTAATGAAAATTAGTCTGATGAATGACAACTTGAATTCCCTATTCGTTGAGGAATGTCCATGCATGTTGGGCAAACGTAGAATTAAACATATTGTTCAAAACAAAACATAGAACCAAACATAGGTGGCAATATTATGATCTATAGGGATATCCATCAAAAAGATTTTTTAAGATTTGGTTATTATTCTTTGACAGAATATTAATTCTCTATCATTAATTGCGAATTAGAGTTCTTTATGATTTTCTTTTTTAAAAACCCATATATCTATCTATATATATTATGCATGTTATTTATTCATATATTAATAGGCAAAGGGCTAGGCCAGGAACCCTTAAGTCGGCTAAGTCAAGTCCCAGCTTGGCCCTCAATGTTGTGCGCTTTTCAAAACTGAACACTACACTGTCGTTGGGCTTTAGGGAAAAAAAAAAGCCTTACTTTAAGGGCTTTTGCGGGGCTGGGCCCCATCGTCAAAGGACCAGATTGACAGGCCTACCTATTAGTCTAAGGTTATCTTTTGGTCCCGACTTGGCCCATTCCTAATAAAAATCCACAAAATATCGGCTTCTGTTTGTTTGAAAAGGCTAGAGGGCCAGTCTTGAGCAAGTTTTGAAGGCCCACTATATTGAGGGCCAGAGTTGGACAATACTAGGACAAGCCCATCCCTCATATTTTCTTTATTATAAATGTGGATTTATTTAATCATGTGTGTGTTTTCATTTCAGTTGAGCATTATTCTAATGTGACTCTTAATGCATTTGTACTTGGTTCTTACTTTACTTTTTATATGATTCTTATATGGTTTTTCATGTTATTCTTGTATGATTTTTTATGGAAAAAAAAATCATGTATGATTCCTACGTATGGTTTTTTTTTTTTTTTTTCAAATGACTTATCTATGTATAATTGATATATATATATATGTGGTTTATTTGAGCTTGATTCTTATGTGGATTTTTAATAGCATGGGATCACTTCTTGTTAGTTATCGATTTTAACGTTCAGAATCATATCCAGGTAGATTTTTTTTTCTTTCCCCTCTTAAGGACGTGTTTGTGTAACTAGAGGATTCTATTTTTTGTGCGATGGAAAAGAGAAATCATTCATTTCTACCTTTTTTACGTGGAAAATTAAAATTTGTTCTATCAAGGGAAATTGATTTTTTTTTCTACAAGAAAAATGTGTTATACCAAACAACGAATAAAATCCCTTTTTACTGCAGAATCCTCTCACGACTTTAAGACCCAATTGTGAAAAAAAAAAAAACATGGAAAATGAAAAAGGTTGGAAATATCACGTCCCTCTAAATAGATACTGAGATGGAAGCAACG
The DNA here is from genome assembly GCA_003546025.1 of Camphora micrantha. NCBI lineage: Eukaryota > Viridiplantae > Streptophyta > Magnoliopsida > Laurales > Lauraceae > Camphora > Camphora micrantha. Next base: position 18,423,663 of record QPKB01000008.1, on the reverse strand, counting down.
ACAAAAATTCCGTGGACTTCTCTTCCTTCCAAAAGATGGTATACATATGTGATGGGTTGGAAGCAACTCAGCATTTGCTCGGAAATGGCATGAACAAATAAAAGCAAGACAACAGGTAGTGCTTTTCGTTATAGATTCCCACCTTCCATGACATTTCGCAAAAGAAAGTTAATTGTCACTTTCTCCTCTCTTTTTATCTCAATAACCTTTAATGGAGGAAATGGAAGTACTATTTTAAGCAAAGAAGAAAAAGCAATGGCAGAGAGAAATGATTCAAAGGTTGCTTTCAAACATCAACCAAAGCAGAGAGGTGATATTTCCTTGCCACTTTAGGCAATACGGCAAGAACGTAATTATTTTACGGAAAGGAAATCGTGACCCTCATGTGGTGAGCCATCTTATATGGTACCACGGGTAAAAGGACCTAGTGAAAATTCCTCTATTATGAGAATTGGGATCGTATGATTCTTTCGGCCCTCGGTCACCATGAGTGCACCAATGACATTTGCCATGTCATTGTGAGAGGTAGGCACGAACCGAGGTTTTGTGAGGCTTTTGATGACCCATGGTGATCATGAGTGGACCAATCAGAATATGCCATGTCACCATAACGTGGCCCCCTTGGTGAAGTGGCAGACCTTGATTGGTCTACTCACAATCACCATGGGAAAAAAAGTCTCAGACGATCCGGATTCGACGAGCATTGTCCACACGTGAATGACAAGCATCTCCTCAGTGACGTAGCAAGCCGTGATTTTCACGGTCACCATGGGTCAAAAGCTTCTGAGGATTAGACTCCTATTATAAATCTTGACTAGTGACGCCTAAGGCCAGCCTTCTTATCAATCTATCTTGGAGCCGGCTTTAAAATTAAAGTTACTTAGGGCCTGTTTGGTAACTCTAATTTAACTAATAAGATCTAATTAAATTAAGGTCTAAAATAAAATCTCTACTTTTTAAGTTCTAATTTATAATTTAGACTGTTCGGTAAAATTAATAAACAAAGCTCTTATTTCATATTAGAGTGTTTGGAAAACCTTCAAATTAGAGCTTATAAGAGGAGTAATTCTATGTCATTATTAAAATAAACAAAGAAAGAGGGTCTAAGGAGTCCAGCCGATGTGTTGAAGGATTTGATGGGGGATAAATACACCCCATTTTGGGACTTAGATTTTTGGGCCCAACTGGGCCCGGATCCAACTGGGCCCCCATAACTTGGGTTGCCCCTGTGTGGGCTTCCTAATGGCAGCACTCATCTTCCAAATTGGCTGGCCATGTGGGTCCCACGGACAGATATGTCCTACTGTGTTTGCTCAACCCAAAAATCCTGAAAATTGCAGAATTCTACAATTTTTCCCATCTTCTCTGAGTATTTCTGCTATCATGAGCCCTCGAATGTAGGGGCTTGGGTTTGGCGTGGTTGGGATTGGGAGTATGATTGGAATCAGTTGAGATTGTGAGGCATTAACATATGCCTCAGGTCATCAGGCACATCCAAAATTGTGTTCTTCTGATCCTACCAAACCCATTAATGTTATGGATTTGAGACCCAAGTATGGTTTTGCTTGTGCGATTATGTAAAACCTGTCTAATTTTGCTTTAGACATAATATAACTCATGAATGGCTGGTTGCTTTCTTCGTTAAAACATGCAAATCCCACATATCCGCATTTCTCTATTAGGCATTTTTGCTTTATAGGTTATGTCATGGATTTGTAAGAAAAATCATGTAAAACCCATTTTTAGTTCTACTGAAGAGAGTCGACTGCAGGAAATCTTGGGAAGAAGTAAGGTTCAGGGTATTTCTGTAAATATGAAATTTTCTTATAGGACATTTTCATCCAATGCACCCGAAATTGCTGTAAAAAGTCGCGAAAAAAAAAAAAAAAAAAGGCTGCCTCCACTAGCATATTTTTAAGAGGCTAAAACTGCTTATTGATAAAGATAAGTTATGAAATATAGTTAGTGTTTTATCAAACATTCTAAATTATTAATAATTTCTTAATATTTAAATAAATACTTATTTTTAGAGTTACCAAACAGACTCTTATAATAACTGCTAGCCTCAGTATCGTCACAAGAACAAGTTTCATTCTCATTGGAGAGGCCCGTAATCAGAATGATCATTTGTAAATACGGATGTTCTCTTTTTTTTTTTATTAATTTTTTTTCTAAATGTGATCAATCTACCTGTTTTATCAACTCCAATCATGAGTGTTCTATCAAAAAAAGAAAAAAAATCTGATCAGAGTGGGACTTGGCTAAATGGCAACATGATAATAGTGATCCTCCCTCAAAATTTGAGGCCAGTTGATTCAATAGCTACGACTGGGTCTATGGTATTTTTCTTGATCTATGAGCATATACTTGACCAGCTTATCAATGTAGTTAGAATAGGCACACCAAGATGAAAACAAAAATGGGTAGTATACAACGTGCAAAGGTCTGTGTTGATCGTTGGTTTCGGATAGCAGAAAAAGGTGATTTTTTTTGGAGGTGCCAATCAAGGGCTCTGATCAACAGTTACACTTTCCAATCACAGAAACAAAGTGGCCTGGTGGGACAGTCAAAGCATAATATGATCTTTAATCCAACTTCATGTAGGGATTGCAATGGGTTGGCTTCGAGGTGGATTCTAGTTTTTTAGGTGTGCTCAACTCTCCTCTAATAATGCCAATAGATGAACCATGTGTTGAATGGGTCATGGACAATGAGGTTTGGGCCCAAACAACAAAATTCAGATATTATCTAGTTTCTAGGGCCCTTCCGAACCCTGGAATCATCGATCAATCACTGATATAAACTTGAAACTAAAGAGAACAAAGAAGAAGAAGAAAACTGTATACTTTCAAGAAACTTGGATCTTGTTTGTAAGTATATTTTTAAGAAGCTTGATCCTGTTTATACCCTTCATACATTGATTGTAGGTGACTCCATACATGTGGAAGTGAGTGCTGATTCATTTTGTAACCTTAGTTTACCTATATGTGACAGTTCTTTTGCTCTTTTCCATCACCAATTACTGATAAATTGATTATAAAAAAATGGTTAACTAGATCTTAGGATAATTTGAGTGCAACCCAGTGAGTCCCAAGGTTCCAAATGGACCATAGGTTTAAATCTTTTATATGGAATAGTTTTTAGCATTCCTGCAAATTTATCTGAATCCAATGCTTTATACAACTTTGATTCTTTTTTTTTTTTTTGGGTACTCTAGCTAAGGAGCTGGGACTTAGGACACGTTTGGTAATAGTCTTCAAGGAGGAATTCGTGCTCATTTTCTGACTTCATGGAAAACCCACGTTTCGTAAACGACAGGAAACCGTAGCAAGGAATTCTAGCATACTCGTTTCCAACGATACATGGTGTCAGACCAACCCCCATCGCACAATAGAAGTCTCCACATATGTGGAAAGGGGGAGCTACAGTGGGTTTATGCGTCCTTTTAGCATCAGCGTTCTTTTGGATTTTTTGGTTCTGTTTACCCCAACATCAAGATCTGATCCGTTAATAGTGTTTATAAGACCAAGAACGGCTGTTATATCAAAAATCAGTCATTGATTCTTCATAGATTTCGAGATATTTGCGAAAACATACCAAACATTTGATCATAATTTCTGAGTTTTTGTGGGCGCTTTTAGAATAATCTGAACCATTCAAACTCTTCATCATGTCCAAAATGGTTAGTGGTGCAATTTTGGCATTCAGATACATAATGAAATCATTAGAAAAGGCAAAACACTATAGACCATTGATATGCTACAGTGCAAAAAAGGGGATTACATGGGGCAGTCCCTTTTTGTTGATTTTCTTATTCTTATGGGGATCCAAATGATGATCCAAGCCATGAGTTATTTCCAATATACCAAAATCGTTGAGGAGATCAAATTTCAACCGTAGATTACTCATGGATTTTAAGACATTTTCAAAAAACTCCATATTTTAAAAAAAAATTATTTTATTTTTTGGGCCTCATTTGAAAGATCTGATCCGTTCCAAGTCTCTAGAGTGCCAAGGAAGGTTATAGGGTGAATGTTCAGTCCCCTTGACTATTCTCGAATTTTGAGAAAATTGCAAAACAAACCCTTAACCATTGGATCACATAGAGTGGTAATTATAGGATTCCTATCTTTTGCCAAACTTGGAACTCTCCTCAAGAAATCCACTTTGAAGATGAACGAAGAATCCTCTAAAGAGAAAATTCCTCTCTTTTTCAAACCGTGCCCTTAGGGGTGCACCCGCTCAAGTTGGAGAGGTGCACACACTTGCCGAGGAGACAGCCAACGAAGATGATGACGCCTCCACACATCTCGAGAGCACACACAAGTAGAAGAGAGGATATCTAGGGATGCCATCATTTGATAACTGGGTTCCCAATCAATTGTACATAACCTTCTTCGTCAAGCTTCTGGTTCTTAAATGACCCAAGAAGCTATTACTGGAAGCTTGTTGATATTGTATAATAAGGAAAAAAAACAAAGAAAAGAAGAAGTTAGTTAATTTTATCGTCAACAGGTAGCAGCTCATTGGCCTGAAATCATTATTGAGGTCTCATGCACTCTTCAGAACCAACCATAGAACGAACTTGAGATCTGCTTCCCTGTCTAATGAAGGTCTGAAACGACTTGTAATATAAAATCTGTTTTTTTATGCAAAATGTACCTGACTTAAAACGGGGAGCCAAAAAGTTACAGTTGATTTGCTGGTAACGAGTTGATTGTTCCATAACTCGCAGATGCCCAGAAAATTTTGGTTTGCTTGTGCTCTGAACTTCCCTAAACCCCTTCTTGATGTTGCCTATCTATAGAGAAATATTTCAATTACTTGTATTTATTAAATGAGTAAGGACCTTTCGCTGATAAAGGAAATAAACCTAGAACACCGTTTCAAGTCTCACATATACAAAAAGCATTTAACAGAATTTCTGACTATGTAGCTTTTAAAAGTTGAGTAATGCTATTAGGTTCCTCTTACTGCTTATGTTGCCTTGGTAGCAATGATGCAACACTCTTAAAGTACATGGGAATCAGATTAATCAGAAAAAGAAAAACAAATATCATGAAACATTGAAGAAGTACAAATGTTTATAGACGCATCATCATTGTGGTCTTCCCATTTTCGAAGTTTCTGGAGAATAGCTCAATCTCTTGCCTTCATTTAAGTGGGGGGAGATTCAAGCCAGATGGCGCGCGCTCGTATGATGCAATTGCTTTCCTTTTGGATCACGTTGTTTCATCATCAGCATCATTTATCATCTACATCTTCTTCTTCTGCTGCTGCTGCTTTTTACTGGGCAAATCTCTGTACTAGTGCACTTGGGGAAAAAGGCTGGAGCAGCAGCTATTGGTATTGTTACTATCCCACTGCAATGATCAACACTGTGTTATGGATCCTTTGTTCTGTTTGAGAGAGGGTGGTATGTTGTTGATAGAAAGAGGAAGCATCTGCAACGAGTCACAAACTATTTGATCATCTTCAGGACATAATGCACAATACAAGAAACAATCTCGGAGTCTTCGAGTTTTTCAAGTCATTCAAAGCATGAATTCGAGCAAGAGAAGGCAATCAATCTTCTTCTCCCTCCAGCTTAAGTCTCAGAGATTTCAAGTCTTCTAGTGCATTCCCTCATATGGTAATCATATACCACACCCCTCATAGCTGCCCTATTGTAATGATTTCAGTAGGCAACCATCAACACTCTTCAACAACAGCCTTCGCAATTTTGTTCAAGTTTCTTGGTGAAAGTACCAAATTACCCCCAAGTTTTTCCTTCAAACAAAGTCCATGATTCATCATTGTAAGAATGATCACTTTTAAATTGGTCACTTGACTGTCCCTCCGTCGGCACACTTCTTTGAGATCGAGTAGTCACAACTATTTGCATTTGTTTCCCATTAGGTTCTGGAATCCCAACTTTTGTTAAAGAAACACATGCCATATGTCGTCCTAAATGAGCAAGACCCACCCTACGGATGAAAGCCTGAATTAACTCAAGCTAATCTCTGATGTGGCATCTTTGTTATGGAGAGACTTACACAATTGATTTGGAGACATCATCTTGCAATTTCCTCTATCATATCGTCTTTAAAATCAGTTACCCATATGACACTATTGAATGTTCCAACCATTTTACTTATTATTGTGAATGTGGGTCATTATGGTTGTCTTTCCCACACCTCTAATACCATAGACACCAATCTTTCCTACCCCATCATCTATTAGACATTCCTCTATCATTTTTAAACTTCTTAGGGCAGTTGTTTCACCCACTAATTTTGTTGTAGGAAAAGTCTGTAACACCGGCAACAAATCAACAACCAATCCCCGAACTGAAATCGCCCATTTTTTTACCTGGACCACAAATCTTCAATTCTTCTCTTTGATAAGCTCGGCCACATTTAATTGGTAAGCGAAAATGATACCATCTCAGCACCCCTAACCTTTTGCTTAATAAAAGAATTCATCGTTAATTTTTCCACATTTTTTAACCATAACTCTACCACTCTCATTTGGCCTCTTTCGGACTGTAAATTTGGCTTTTTCTTAACTCTGCTTCGTACATCGTCTCAAACGCAACTCAACTCTTATTTATTTTTTATCCAAGATTCTCATCTTTCCTTTAGACTTAAGAGTGGTGCTGATATGTCTTTCCATTTCAAAAAACGTCCCAAAGATACTCCATGGCTTGCTAAGGAAATGAAAAACAATAAGTAAACAATTCAAAATATGGAAAATGACAAGTTAAAAAACAATTATGAATGGACAAAATTATGTTCGTTTTTTATATTTTTATTTCACCTGAACGTTTTGTTGCTTAGTGATCTCATATACTGAAAAAGAAGAGGTTTCAATCAACCCAATTTATACACTAATGATTAGTTCATTTAAAGTAGATATGAGGCATCAAGTGGTTAGCTCCTTCCATGAATTTGATTTACATAAAAGGGCACATACAAAATCGATAAAAATAAGAAAGAAAGAAAAAGGAAACCACATTGGCTCTGTTGAGAAAATAATGATTAGACAATCAGATTCAGAGTATTAGACATAAATTTTGGTTGGTGACCAGGCAATGGTTGGTTCTTTTCGCTTGATGGAAGGTTGGATCTACCTTTATGAGTGATGCAGATAGACCTCAGCCACATGTGTAGGGCCCAAGTTAATTTAGGAGTTTTATTTAATTATCTAGTATAAGTTTTTCATTGTGCTCAATAAAAGGTCAAACTTAAGGAAAGGCGCTAGGGGAATAAGTTAAACTTTCCAATATAATAGGACTCTTTAAGTTTATGTTAAAATAGGAGTTATTTTACTCTATTTGTAGTGCAAGTTAAAGTTATACTAGAGTTTTGTGTTTAAAGAAAATAGAAAATGTACTTCCACTTCTGCTTCAAAGGCGTAATTGTAAAATGGTTGGTGGCTCTTTTGCTAAAGTTAGACATCTCCAAAGCCTTTGACAAGCTTCATTGGAAAATCCTTTTCAAATCCCTAGAGACCTTTGTATTCTCCTCAAGTTGGATAAACCTAGTCAAAGAATGTATTTACTTCTTGAAAGAGCTGGTTCTCATCAATGGAGAGACTTGTGGCTTCTTTTCTCTAGAGTACAGCTTAAGACAAGGGATCCTCTATCTCCCTATCTCTTTTATCTTATCCGAAGAAGTTCTTAGCCTTAATTTATCCAACTTTGTGTATTGTGGCGACATCCAACCCATTTTCAACTCTAGCTAGCACAACCCAAATTTGTCACCTTTGTGCCGATGACATCCTCCTTTCTCAGAGCCATCCTAGATAGTGTTGTAGCTAATCTCCTCTTTGTTTACTATGATAGCTTGGACCAGGAATTAGTTCTTCTAGGAGGGAAGAAATTTGGCTTTAAAGAGGATTTGAGATGTTTCTAGTTGGTTTTAGGCTTCAGGTTAACATGTCAAGTGTACTAGTCGGGATGTGTTTCAGAGGAGGCTATTCAGCCATTGGCTTCCACTATTCATTATAAATTAGGAAGGCTCCCTTTGTTTATCATGATTTCCTATAGACAAAGTCGAGGTCTAAATTGTTGTAGGATCCTATCATTCACAAATTTGAGGGGAAGTTGTCTTCTTTGAAGAAAAAGTACTTATCATTAGGCAGAAGGATCACATAGATAAAAGCATGCTTATCTAATATTTAAGGAAAAATACTTATCATTGGGCGGAAGGGTCACATAGATAAAAGCATGCTTATCTAATCTTTCGGTAACTACATGTTTCTCTTCAAGATGCAAAGGCAGTGGTGAATTGGACCATATTGTAGGAATTTCTTTATCAGAAGGACAAGGTGACAAGAAAAGGTTGCACTTATTAAGTGGAGTGAGTTGATTAATCCGAAATGAAGTGGGTTTGGGTTTTGGCAATTTCCGAATAAGATCTGGGTTTTACTAGGTAAATGGTGGTGGAAGTTTGGGGAGGAGAGGGAGGCTTAATGGAGAAGAGTCGTTGCTTCTAAATATGGTGTGGATAAGTAGGGGTGGCGGCCTTACTTGGCTTTGGAGGAAACCAACATTCTAGAGCTCCTCCCTCTCTTGTTAGGTCGGGTTGGTTCCTCCACCGGTTGAGGTTTTTTTATGGTTAGGTGTTGCGGCCAAGGTGTCTACAATGAATTATCTAAGAAGGAGAGGGTTGACATCATCAAACATCTCATATGTTCATGTGATGTGTCGAAATGAGGAAACAATTAATCATTTTTTTGCTTCTTTGTGAGGTTGCGTCAGGTGTTTGGAGCTACTTCAATGGTATATGTTGTCTTGCTTGGTGTTGTCCAAAGACTATGCAGATGTACTGAAGTCTTGGTTGGGAGGGCATTTCATTGAGTGTGGGTGTATTATTTGGAGGATGCTCTCATTTGTTATTCTTTAATCTATTTGAGAGAAAGGACTGATAAAATCTTCAAAGGCACCTCCTCTTCTTCATCAAAGTCGATTGATAGGGTAACACTGACAACTACTATATGGGCTTTTGTAGAGTTCTCTAATTTCAGTCTTAATGATATCATTTTTAGTTAGGAAGCTTTCATGGGATGTGATCCTATTAAGGTAAGGAGATCCGTTTTTTTTTTTTTTTTTTTTTTTTTTTTTTTTTTTTTTTTTATCTCCTCCCCACTATTAGTGTGCTTAGATTCGACGACGATGGACCTACGAGAGGTAAGCCAGGACCGGTGAGTATTGGTGGTGTGCTTCATAACTGCAGCGGTGAGGTTTTTTTATGCTAAGCATGTAGGTGTTTGTGATTCTAATGAAGCAGGGGGTGTACGATATCTTAGAAGCTCTTCGGTATTTCTCGAGATTCTTCCATGGGGAGCTTATTGTGGTGAGTGATTCTTTTAACACCGTTGATTGAGTGTCAAATTGAAAGGCAAACCCTTGGTAATTCCAATTTCAATTTAATGAAATTCGAGTTTTATCTTCTAACATGGTGTTTTTATTCATGAGCTAAGATTGAACAACTCTTTGGCAAATGCCTTGGCCAAGTAGGGAGTTGAGAGATTCTCCCCTTGGGAGGGCGTTATTATGTACTTGTCCAGTGGTTAAGGGTACATCACTCTTGTACCTTCTAAATTTTTTTTTCCTGCCCCTTCTTCTTGTAATCCTTTTGATCTTTAATGAAAGCCTTTGTTATTGATTGAAAAAAAAAAGAAGAAGAAGGAAAAGCCTAATTTTCTTTGGAAAATGCATGCCTTGGACGAGACAAAAATCAAGGAAATTCTTCGTATCCTTACCTCTATGCCTAGGAGCCCCTCTCTTCCATAGATCCCCTAGTAAACTTTTACTTGCTCCTCTTATTGATTTAATCCACCAAAAGTTTTCAGGTTGGAAAGCCAAGTCCTTCTGTTTTAAGTAGGCCGGTCCATCCTTGTCAAACACATCATTTCCGGCATGCCCATCCATACTGCCATGGTTTTCTCCATTTTTTAAATCCATATGTAAGGCCATAGAAATAATTACTTAGGTCTTTTGTGGTTAGAGTTGGCCTATATATCCAAGCAATTCTAGTTAGTTGGAAGGACTTCCTCCTAAAGCTGAAGGTGATTTAGGCATCCGAAGACTCTGCAACATGAGCACCCGCGTGTCCTTCGAGATTAGGTTGGGAAGCCTCTTTCTCCAATTTTCATTGGTCACTTTGGTTCAAAATGAGATATTTTAGAAATAGATGCTTGGTTCCCTAATACTCCCAAGGTGGGGCTCCTACATCCAGAAATAAGTGAGATCCTTAGGTCACTTTCTTCTTTTTCAAAGTAACTAGGTTATTGGTAATGACAAAATTGCTAGCATATGGCAATTAACTTTAAAGAAATGTATGTATTGCATAAATTCACTGATTCACCCAAGGAATGATACCAATTTATACACCCACTAATAATTCAAATTTAAACTAATTTTTAACTCAAGGTAAGTGACCCCTATGTGATATCTCCAATCAACCCTAAACAATCCTATATCTCAAAAATACAATGACCTTAATACTATAACAACCTCTGAAAGAAACGTTTGTTAAAAGAAAAAAAAATACCTTTGATATCTAAAAAAATAAAATGGTAGATATCTGCGGAAGCGATCATCATATCTTCTTGCTAATCACTATCTATGGATACATTAATGTCGAAACCGGCTCCTGTTTAAACTATGGATGTTAGTTACCCACTAGAGCAGATTCTCCCCCTTCTAAGGCCTTTTGTTTTCGTGCAATTTGACAAGATGGAAAGATGTAAATCTGAATATTTGATTGGATGAGAGAGAACTGAAAGTTATTTGAAGGAGAATAAAACAAGTGATGTGGAGATTTATAGTAGAGAGCACGATAACAGACAGGCCATGGCCAACATGATCTAAAGAGATCACCGTCAGTATGATACAACATTAATTTCCTCTGCTATCCTATCATACCAAAACTCGAGGCGTTAGGTAAAGGAAGCAAAATATTTATAAAAATTACCCTTAGGTGGACCCATTAGTGCAACATTTCAACAACACACATTGTTTAGTGTCAAGCCGTTCCTAGTGAGATTCAAACTAATGACAGTTTCACTTTGACACCATATTAACTTTAAAGAGATGAATGTGCTACATAGATTTCACTAATCCAAGGAATGATCCCAAATTATATACAGACTAATAAAACCTATATCTCAACGGTGAAGAACCCTTATCCCTAAACCAGTCCTAACAAAAATCCTATATCTCTAAAAATGCAATGACCCTAATATCTCTAACGGATGATAAATGGTCTCTTATCAGTTCCTTTAGAGCTTAATATTTTCCTTGATCAACAATCTCAACCCCTTTCGATAGAGTCTACTCAATCACTGAAAATGGACTCTGGATGTTCCAACTAGCGTACCCCTTGAGGTGAAATGTCACTTCTTATTACTCTTCTCTAATATGTTTCTGTCTGACCCATATTCATGATGATCGGCTCCATTGGGCGACAACAACAATGAGACCCTTTCAGTTAAGAAAGCTTGGATGAAGTCAGAATAAGAGGTCCTCGTGTTGTCTTTGGCCTCAATTACTGTGGAATAATTGGTTTGGCCTTACTACTGCATATTCGCCTGCCTATTATTTTTTTGGGTAAAAACCTGACTTCCCTTCGGGTCTGTCCATCAGGATCCTAACTCCCTTCGCTTGTCCTTCGTTTGTGTTCAACAAGAGGAGTATATCAAACACCTCTTTTTAAATTATTCTTTCTATTTCAGCATATGGGAATGGATGGATTACCCTACAATTTTTCCTCTATCTACCCCTCTCTGTGCCAGGCCTTTCCTGGAGCTGTAGAAGAACTATTTGGCTTGGTCACTTTGTTGTATCAGCCATTCACACACAATTTGGAAGGCCAGAAACAACACTCTAGTGCAAAGGGACATCAAGCCGCCAAAGAGTCATTACCAGTTATAGAGAAGAAGTTCTTGGGGCTCCATCTAGGCATTCTAAACCAAGACGAATATCAAGGGAAACACCTCATGCAGTACTTCAGTAGTGCCGTCTTAGGTACAGTGCTCCGTTTACCAATCCTGAGTGGAGGATTAGAGCCGGTGCTGAGCTGCCCTATGCTGTTGGCCTTTTCCCTGCTTCGTTGTGTGCTGTGTTTTCTTTTTTCTATGGTAAAAGTCACCAGTGTTAGATGTCATGGTAGGTATTTTCTCGCATACTGATTCGTCTGTGGCGTCCTTTCGTATTCATTTTGGAGGGCAATGTTTTCATTTCTCCCTTATAATTCTTCCCCCTTTTATCTTATGATTCATCTGAGCGGACCATAAAATAGGGACCACTTGTTAATCACCGATGAGGTTTGGCACCCATCTAAAGGGACTAGACCATTGGATAAACTGTGCACTCATTTTGGATGATGAAAACTAGTTGGTTATTGATCAAGTGGTTAGGATGATAATCCGAGCCTACACAGGTAGATATTTCAACCCCACTCCCCTCTCTCCCATCCTTAAGTGGGCAAGCGGACCCCAAAGGAGAGATCATGAAAAGGTCAGCTCATGAGTGCAGCGAAGGAAGGACCCGAGCCCCAATCATCATACACAGGTGGATCTTTTGATCCACCTGGTCCCATCCTCAAGTGGGGTCCCAAGTGGGCCCCACACAAGAAGGTGAACTCACAATAAGAGTGTGTATAATATGTTTAGTACAAGGAATGAGAAAAAAATTGCTTGGGAGTTTTCTGCAATGCTGTTGTTTTGTTTGTCTGACACGCTTTCTGCCCAATGATCTATGAGTCTTTTATGATATGTTATTTGTGCTTTGTGCAACTGTAAACTTGATTTTTTGTTTTCATGAGTGTTGGACTTAGAAGCCTCTAGCCTAGTGGAAGCTCTAATTGAAGATGAATTGGCTGCTATGAACATGAATACAAATAACACATCAAATAGGATCAAGCATTCAATGTGGAAATCTGAGATATCTACCAGCGGCCAACCCCATCTAATTCATTCTGCTTGATGATGGGCAGCTCAGATCAACTTAGCTCAGGTCTTAGCTTCAGCTTCCCAAAATGGATCCTTTCTCCTCTCCTGCTTATTAGAACAGATGAAGTAACAAGAACAGTATTCA
>QPKB01000008.1:18333818-18409579 GCA_003546025.1 Camphora micrantha | reverse complement strand
CCCACTTCACATCTTCACTAGCAGAGAACAATTGTTAAATCACAAACCAACTCTACAGATTAAACCTTCGTTAGGAGATAGCCTCTCCTCCTCATAGTGAATTGCTTAATCTGAAGTTAGGTCCACCATGCGCAACGGCGGGCAATGTTTCTTACGAAAGACTTAATTTTTGTAAATGAAATATTAAACCATATATCCATACCATCAAGTAAACTAAAGAGAACCAATCACAAAATCAATGAGAATTTCTGTAAATGGAGCTAACATAAAACCCATTATAGAGTTTTTGATCAACGAACTAATTAATGAGAATGGGACACCAGCTAATGCCTATGCTAGTGGCCAAGGGGAACACACTCCAGGACCAGCAATCATAAGAACTCAGGAGCCTGCATGGCATCTCTGATCATCCGCAAGAATCAATGAGTATCTTCTTTTTTTTTCTTTTCCTCTGCTCTAAGCTTGTACAATAACATGCGCTCTTGGTCCACACTATAACCTCGTCATCGTTCTTGCAAGGAGGTAGGTAGCTCCTCACTTTGGTCTAGTGTTCACATTACAATGATCTCCCTTTACCTTCGCTCTTTCTTTCTTTTCAATGAAAAAATCTTGGCATTCAGGAGTAGACATAAGTCAAAAGTGAAAAGTGGAGAAGATGCCACTTGTGTTTCTTTTGTATTTGTATTGTATTAGTCCTCTCACATCGATCGACATTATTGACCAACTGGATGAAAGGAAGAAAGAGAGGTGCCCCGCCACTATATGACATGAGCAATAGGAGGCCATCCTTGTTACTAATACCATCTTCAATAGATATGTAAATTTGAAGTTCCCAAATTTCAATTGGAATTTGGCAATTTCCAAAGTATGGGACTCCAATTTATATGTCAAATTATTAATTTATTTTTTTAATCTTTTTATGTGACCTACATCATTTTTTTTTTTTTTTTGCGCATTCTTAAATTCTTGTAGCCTAATTTTGAAATAAAATAACCCAAAATATTATTTGGCATCCCATATGCTAATTTTGGCATTTCCCTCCAGCATGACAACTGCCATGTCACGGTTGGAATGATGGTTGGAGTAGTCCTCCATGTCAAATATGTCTATTGGAGTGTCCATGTGGGATTGAAGGAGTTTGTTGGAGATGCTCCAGGGCTGGTCCAAAGGGGCTTTTTGGGTGGGGGGGCCCGGGTCCGGGCTGTTAAGCCCTTACCTCACCCTCATCAATATGCGGGCCAGTCCTAAGAATCTCTAAAGGTCCTCGAAGCCCCATAGCAGGCCCTGCAAATATCAAAACCTTACCTATCCTCACGGGCTAGGGCTGGGCCAGGGCCCGAAAGAATGATTTTTAATATTATTATATTAATAATGTTTATTTACCATGATGTTAACCCCTCCTTTATTTGAGTCAATGCAAAAGTTAATATTTTCTACCATTTCTAAAAGAATGCAGCGAAAATAGTTAAATGAAATTAGCTAATTTGATAGTATTGGTGACATGAATTAGGATATGAAAAGATATTTGTAATACCTATCACACTAATGTGGTTATATAGTTACAGTAAATGTGCCCGATTTATTCGCCGTCGGCTATTAGTAAGATTGTCACCGTTGAAGTCTGCTAGCTGTAGCCTTTTTACTAATTTATATATATATATAATATTTATATTATAAAAGTAAATATGGAGCATCAAGAATATATTTCACAAGTTCCTCATCCGACTCAATCAGATTTATTCAAATAGGCATTAGACCTTTTTCAAATAGATAATTTAGTATATGTAGTTGAATATAACATTATACCTACTCTTTGATTAACACCAACCCTAACTTGTATTTTCTTTGAAATATCATCCATTGGATTTTATAACAAAAATAATTAAACTTGATATTGGAAGCAGATGAATGATGAAGATGTTAATGTATGAGCCAGCCACAACTTTAACTCCTAAATGGGGGTCCACTTCAATGAACCAACGCCAGTCATGCAGGTAAGGGGATGGAGAAATTGGCATCGAACAGTGGCCTAGTGGCTAATAACTCAACAACCCCAGCTCAATGATGTTGTTGATGACCATCATCTAAACTCTCAAACTTCAATAGTTTCATTTGAAAATTAGTCTGATGAAATGACAACTTGAATTCCCTATTCGTTGAGGAATGTTCCATTGCAATGTTGGGCAAACGTAGAATTAAACATATTGTTCAAAACAAAACATAGAACAAACATGGTGGCAATATTATATCTATAGGGATATCCATCAAAAAGATTTTTTAAGATTTGGTTATTATTCTTTGACAGAATATTTATTCTCTATCATTAATTGCGAATTAGAGTTCTTTATGATTTTCTCTTTTTTAAAAACCCATTATATCTATCTCTATTATTAATTATGCATGTTATTTATTCATGATATATAGGCAAAGGGCTAGGCCAGGGACGCCTTAAGTCGGCTAAGTCAAGTCCCAGCTTGGCCCTCAATGTTGTGCGCTTTTTCAAAGACTGAACATCTACACTGTCGTTGGGCTTTAGGGAAAAAAAAAAAGCCTTTACTTTAAGGGCTTTTGCGGGGCTGGGCCCCCATGTCAAAGGACAGATTGGACAGGCCTACCTATTAGTCTAAGGTTATCTTTTGGTCCCGACTTGGGCCCATTCCTAATAAAAATCCACAAAATATCGGCTTCTGTTCTGTTTGTTGAAAAGGCTAGAAGGCCAGTCTTGAGCAAGTTTTGAAGGCCCACTATATTGAGGGCCAGAGTTGGACAATACTAGGACAAGCCCATCCTCATTATTTTCTTTATTATATAATGTGGATTTTATTTAATCATGTGTGTGGTTTTTCATTTCAGTTGAGCATTATTCTAATGTGACTCTTAATGGCATTTGTACTTGGTTCCTTACTTTTATTTTTTAATATGATTCTTATATGGTTTTTCATGTTATTTCTTGTATGATTTTTTTATGGATAAAAAATCATGTATGATTCCTACGTATGGTTTTTTTTTTTTTTTTAATTTCAAATGACTTATCTATGGTAGATTGATATATATATAATAATGTGGTTTATTTGAGGCTTGATTCTTATGTGATTTTAATAGCATGGGATCACTTCTGTTTGTTATCGGATTTTAACGTTCAGAATCATATCCCAGGTAGATTTTTTTCTTTCTTTCCTCTTAAGGACGTGTTTGTGTAACTAGAGGATTCTATTTTTTGTGCGATGGAAAAGAGAGATCATCTCATTTTCTACCTTTTTTACGTGGAAAATTAAAATTTGTTTCTAATCAAGGGAAATTGATTTCTTTTTCTACATAGAAAAATGTGTTATACCAAGAACACGAATAAATCCTTTTTACACTGCAAGAATCCTCTCACGACTTTAAGATTAATAATTCCCCAATTGTGAAAAAAAAAAACATGGAAAATGAAAAAGGTTGGAAATATATCACGTCCCTCTAAATAGATACTGAGATGGAAAGCAACGACAAAAATTCCGTGGACTTCTCTTCCTTCCAAAAGATGGTATACATATGTGATGGGTTGGAAGCAACTCAGCATTTGCTCGGAAATGGCATGAACAAATAAAAGCAAGACAACAGGTAGTGCTTTTCGTTATAGATTCCCACCTTCCATGACATTTCGCAAAAGAAAGTTAATTGTCACTTTCTCCTCTCTTTTTATCTCAATAACCTTTAATGGAGGAAATGGAAGTACTATTTTAAGCAAAGAAGAAAAAGCAATGGCAGAGAGAAATGATTCAAAGGTTGCTTTCAAACATCAACCAAAGCAGAGAGGTGATATTTCCTTGCCACTTTAGGCAATACGGCAAGAACGTAATTATTTTACGGAAAGGAAATCGTGACCCTCATGTGGTGAGCCATCTTATATGGTACCACGGGTAAAAGGACCTAGTGAAAATTCCTCTATTATGAGAATTGGGATCGTATGATTCTTTCGGCCCTCGGTCACCATGAGTGCACCAATGACATTTGCCATGTCATTGTGAGAGGTAGGCACGAACCGAGGTTTTGTGAGGCTTTTTGATGACCCATGGTGATCATGAGTGGACCAATCAGAATATGCCATGTCACCATAACGTGGCCCCCTTGGTGAAGTGGCAGACCTTGATTGGTCTACTCACAATCACCATGGGAAAAAAAGTCTCAGACGATCCGGATTCGACGAGCATTGTCCACGTGAATGACAAGCATCTCCTCAGTGACGTAGCAAGCCGTGATTTTCGCGGTCACCATGGGTCAAAAGCTTCTGAGGATTAGACTCCTATTATAAATCTTGACTAGTGACGCCTAAGGCCAGCCTTCTTATCAATCTATCTTGGAGCCGGCTTTAAAATTAAAGTTACTTAGGGCCTGTTTGGTAACTCTAATTTAACTAATAAGATCTAATTAAATTAAGGTCTAAAATAAAATCTCTACTTTTTAAGTTCTAATTTATAATTTAGACTGTTCGGTAAAATTAATAAACAAAGCTCTTATTTCATATTAGAGTGTTTGGAAAACCTCCAAATTAGAGCTTATAAGAGGAGTAATTCTATGTCATTATTAAAATAAACAAAGAAAGAGGGTCTAAGGAGTCCAGCCGATGTGTTGAAGGATTTGATGGGGGATAAATACACCCCATTTTGGGACTTAGATTTTTGGGCCCAACTGGGCCCGGATCCAACTGGGCCCCATAACTTGGGTTGCCCCTGTGTGGGCTTCCTAATGGCAGCACTCATCTTCCAAATTGGCTGGCCATGTGGGTCCCACGGACAGATATGTCCTACTGTGTTTGCTCAACCCAAAAATCCTGAAAATTGCAGAATTCTACAATTTTTCCCATCTTCTCTGAGTATTTCTGCTATCATGAGCTCTCGAATGTAGGGGCTTGGGTTTGGCGTGGTTGGGATTGGGAGTATGATTGGAATCAGTTGAGATTGTGAGGCATTAACATATGCATCAGGTCGTCGGGCACATCCAAAACTGTGTTCTTCTGATCCTACCAAACCCATTAATGTTATGGATTTGAGACCCAAGTATGGTTTTGCTTGTGCGATTATGTAAAACCTGTCTAATTTTGCTTTAGACATAATATAACTCATGAATGGCTGGTTGCTTTCTTCGTTAAAACATGCAAATCCCACATATCCGCATTTCTCTATTAGGCATTTTTGCTTTATAGGTTATGTCATGGATTTGTAAGAAAAATCATGTAAAACCCATTTCTAGTTCTACTGAAGAGAGTCGACTGCAGGAAATCTTGGGAAGAAGTAAGGTTCAGGGTATTTCTGTAAATATGAAATTTTCTTATAGGACATTTTCATCCAATGCACCCGAAATTGCTGTAAAAAGTCGCGAAAAAAAAAAAAAAAAAAAAAGGCTGCCTCCACTAGCTTATTTTTAAGAGGCTAAAACTGCTTATTGATAAAGATAAGTTATGAAATATAGTTAGTGTTTTATCAAACATTCTAAATTATTAATAATTTCTTAATATTTAAATAAATGCTTATTTTTAGAGTTACCAAACAGACTCTTATAATAACTGCTAGCCTCAGTATCGTCACAAGAACAAGTTTCATTCTCATTGGAGAGGCCCGTAATCAGATTGATCATTTGTAAATACGGATGTTCTCTTTTTTTTTCATTAATTTTTTTTCTAAATGTGATCAATCTACCTGTTTTATCAACTCCAATCATGAGTGTTCTATCAAAAAAAGAAAAAAAAATCTGATCAGAGTGGGACTTGGCTAAATGGCAACATGATAATATATAGTGATCCTCCCTCAAAATTTGAGGCCAGTTAATTCAATAGCTACGACTGGGTCTATGGTATTTTTCTTGATCTATGAGCATATACTTGACCAGCTTATCAATGTAGTTAGAATAGGCACACCAAGATGAAAACAAAAATGGGTAGTATACAACGTGCAAAGGTCTGTGTTGATCGTTGGTTTCGGATAGCAGAAAAAGGTGATTTTTTTTGGAGGTGCCAATCAAGGGCTCTGATCAACAGTTACACTTTCCAATCACAGAAACAAAGTGGCCTGGTGGGACAGTCAAGGCATAATATGATCTTTAATCCAACTTCATGTAGGGATTGCAATGGGTTGGCTTCGAGGTGGATTCTAGTTTTTAGGTGTGCTCAACTCTCCTCTAATAATGCCAATAGATGAACCATGTGTTGAATGGGTCATGGACAATGAGGTTTGGGCCCAAACAACAAAATTCAGATATTATGTAGTTTCTAGGGCCCTTCCGAACCCTGGAATCATCGATCAATCACTGATATAAACTTGAAACTAAAGAGAACAAAGAAGAAGAAGAAAACTGTATACTTCTAAGAAACTTGGATCTTGTTTGTAAGTATATTTTTAAGAAGCTTGATCCTGTTTATACCTTCATACATTGATTGTAGGTGACTCCATACATGTGGAAGTGAGTGCTCATTCATTTTGTAACCTTAGTTTACCTATATGTGACAGTTCTTTTGCTCTTTTCCATCACCAATTACTGATAAATTAATTAAAAAAAGAATGGTTAACTAGATCTTAGGATAATTTGAGTGCAACCCAGTGAGTCCCAAGGTTCCAAATGGACCATAGGTTTAAATCTTTTACATGGAATAGTTTTTAGCATTCATGCGAATTTATCTGAATCCAATGCTTTATACAACTTTGATTCTTTTTTTTTTTTTTTTGGTACTCTAGCTAAGGAGCTGGGACTTAGGACACGTTTGGTAATAGTCTTCAAGGAGGAATCCGTGCTCATTTTCTGACTTCATGGAAAACCCACGTTTCGTAAACGACAGGAAACCGTAGCAAGGAATCCTAGCATACTCGTTTCCAACGATACATGGTGTCAGACCAACCCCCATTGCACAATAGAAGTCTCCACATATGTGGAAAGGGGGAGCTACAGTGGGTTTATGCGTCCTTTTAGCATCAGCGTTCTTTTGGATTTTTTGGTTCTGTTTACCCCAACATCAAGATCTGATCTGTTAATAGTGTTTATAAGACCAAGAACGGCTGTTATATCAAAAATCAGTCATTGATTCTTCATAGATTTCGAGATATTTGCGAAAGCGTACCAAACATTTGATCATAATTTCTGAGTTTTTGTGGGCGCTTTTAGAATAATCTGAACCATTCAAACTCTTCATCATGTCCAAAATGGTTAGTGGTGCAATTTTGGCATTCAGATACATAATGAATCATTAGAAAAAGGCAAAACACTATAGACCATTGATATGCTACAGTGCAAAAAAGGGGATTACATGGGCAGTCCCTTTTTGTTGATTTTCTTATTCTTATGGGGATCCAAATGATGATCCAAGCCATGAGTTATTTCCAATATACCAAAATCGTTGAGGAGATCAAATTTCAACCGTAGATTACTCATGGATTTTAAGACATTTTCAAAAAACTCCATATTTTAAAAAAAAAAAATTATTTTATTTTTTGGGCCTCATTTGAAAGATCTGATCCGTTCCAAGTCTCTAGAGTGCCAAGGAAGGTTATAGGGTGAATGTTCAGCCCTTGACTATTCATGAATTTTGAGAAAATTGCAAACAAACCTATAACCATTGGATCACATAGAGTGTAATTATAGGATTCCTATCTTTTGCCAAACTTGGAACTCTCCTCAAGAAATCCACTTTGAAGATGAACGAAGGAATCCTCTAAAGAGAAAATTCCTCTGTTTTTTGTCAAACGTGCCCTTAGGGGTGCACCCGCTCATGTTGGGAGAGGGTGCACACACTTGCGGAGGAGACAGCCCAACGAAGAGATGACGCCTCCACACATCTCGAGAGCAGCCACACAAGTAGAAGAGAGGATATCTAGGGATCGATCATTTGATAACTGGGTTCCCAATCAATTGTACAACCCTTCTTCTCAAGCTTCTTGGTTCTTAAATGACCCAAGAAGCTATTACTGAAGCTTGTTGATATTGTATCGATAATGAAAAAAACAAAGAAAAGAAAGAAGTTAGTTAATTTTATCGTTCAACAGGTAGCAGCTCATTGGCCTGAAATCATTATTGAGGTCTTCATGGTCATCTCTTCAAGAACCAACCATAGAACAACTTGAAGATCTGCTTTCCCTCTCTAATGAAGGTCTGAAACGACTTGTAATATAAATCTGTTTTTTATGCAAAATGTACCTGACTTAAACACGGGGAGCCAAAAAGTTGACAGTTGATTTGCTGGTAACAGTTGATTGTTCCATTAACTCGCAGATGCCCATAAAATTTTGGTTTGCTGTGCTCGAACTTCCAACCCTTCCTTGAGTGTGCCTATCTATAGAGATATTTCAATTACTTGTATTTATTAAAATGAGTAAAGGACCTTTTCGCTGAATAAAGGAAATAAACCAGAACACCGTTTCAAGTTCTCAACATATACAAAAAGCATTTAATAGAATTTCTGACTATGTAGCTTTTAAAAGTTGAGTAATGCTATTAGCGTTCTCTTACTGCTTATGTTTGCTTGGTAGCAATGATGCAACACTCTTAAAAGTACATGGGAACAGATTACATCAAAGAAAAAGAAAAAACAAATTCATGACATTGGAAGAAGTACAAATGTTGATAGACCATCATTCATGTGTCTTCCATTTTTTCGAGTTTCTGGGAGATAGCTCAATCTCTTGCTCCATTTAAAGTGGGGGGAGATTCAAGCCCAGATGGCGCCGCTCGGTTAATGCATCTGCTTTCCTTTTGGATCCACGTTGTTCATCATCAGCATCATTTTTATCATCTACATCTTCTTCTTCTTCTTCTTCTTCTTTTGCTTTTACTTTGGGCAAATCTCTGTCCAGTGCACTTGGGAAAAAGGGCTGGAGCAGCATTTTGGTATTGTTACTATCCCATTGCAATGAGTCCCACTGTGTCATGGATCCTTTGTTCTGTTTGAGAGAGGGTGGTATGTTGTTGATAGAAAGAGGAAGCATCTGCAACGAGTCACAAACTATTTGATCATCTTCGGGACATAATGCACAATACAAGAAACAATCTCGGAGTCTTCGAGTTTTCAAGTTATCAAAGCAGAATCTCGAGCAAGAGAAGGCATCATCTTCTATGCCTCCAAGCTTAAGTCTCAGATTTTTCAAATCTTCTAGTGCATTCCTCTATATTGTAATCTCATCCACACCCCTCATAGCTGCTCCTATTGTAATGATTTCAGTAGGCAAACCATCACACTCTTCAACAACAGCCTTCGCAATTTGTTCAATTTCTGGTGAAAGTACCAAATTACCCCCAAGTTTTTCCTCAAACAAAGTCCATGATTCATCATTAGTAAGATGATCCACTTTAATTGTCACTTGACTGTCCATCCGTCGGCACACTCTTTGAGATCGAGTAGTCCACACTATTTTGCATTTGTTTTCCACATTAGGTTCTGGAATCCCAACTTTTGTTAAAGGAAACACATTCCATATGTCATCCTAAATGAGCAAGAACCCACCCCTACGGATGAAAGCCTGAATTAACTCAGCTAATCTCTGATGTGCATCTTTGTTATGGGAGAGACTTACACCCATTGCTTTGGAGACATCATCTTCCAATTTCTCTATATATGAATCTTTAAAGACAGTTACCCAGATGACACTATTGAATGTTCCAACCATTTTACTTTTATTGTGAATGTGGGTCATTATGGTTGTCTTGCCCACACCTCTAATACCATAGACACCAATCTTTCCCACCCCATCATCTATTAGACATTCCTCTATCATTTTTAAACTTCTTAGGGCAGTTGTTTCACCCACTAATTTTGTTGTAGGAAAAGTCTGTATACTACCCGGCAACAAATCAACAACCAATCCCGACTGAAATCGCCCATTTTTTTTAGCTAGACCACATCTTCAATCTTCTCTTTGATAAGCTCGGCCACATTTAATTGTAAGCGAAAATGATACCATCTCAGCACCCCTAACTTTTGCTTAATATAAAGAACTTCATCTTTAATATTTTGCACATTTTTTAACCATAACTCTACCACTCTCTTTGGCCTCTTTCCGGACTGTAATTTGCTTTTTCTAACTCTGCTCATACATCTGTCTCACGGCAACTCAACTCTTCAATTTTTTTTTATCCAAGATATCCTCATTTTCCTTTAGACTTAAGAGTGGTGCTGATATTGTCTTTCCCATTTCAAAAAACATCCCAAGATACTCCATGGCTGCTAAGGAAATGAAAAAACAATAAGTAACTATTCAAAATATGAATGACAAGGTAAAAACAGTATTATGAATGGACAAATTATTTTCGTTTTATATTTTTTTCACCTGAACGTTTTGTTGCTTAGTGATCTCATATACCCAAAAAGAAGAAATTTCAATCAACCTAGTTTATACACTGATGATTAGTTCATTTAAAGTAGATATGAGGCATTAAGTGGTTAGCTCCTGCCATGAATATGATTTACATAAAAGGGCCACATACAAAATCGATAAAAAATAAGAAAGAAAGAAAAAGGAAACCACATTGGCTCTTGTTGAGAAACATAATCGATTAGACAATCAGGATTCTAGAGTATTAGCCATAAATTTTGTTGGTGACCAGGCAATGGTTGGTTCTTTTCGCTTGATACAAGGTTGGATCTACCTTTATGAGTGATGCAGATAGACCTTAGGCCACATGTGTAGGGCCCAAGTTAATTTTGGAGTTTTATTTAATTATCTAGTATAAGTTTTTCATTATGCTCAATAAAAGGTCTAACTTAAGGAAAGGCGCTTGGGGAATAAGTTAAATTTTCCAATATAATAGGATGCTTTATGTTTACGTTAAAATAGGAGTTATTTTACTCTAGTTGTAATGCAAGTTAAAGTTATACTAGAGTTTTGAGTTTTAAAGAAAATAGAAAATGTACTTCAACTTCTGCTTCAAAGGTGTAAATTGTAAAATGGTTAGTGCCTTAGTGGCTCTTTTGCCTAAAGTTAGACATCTCCAAATCCTTTGACAAGCTTCATTGGAAAATCCTTTTCAAATCCATAGAGACCTTTGTATTCTCCTCAAGCTGGATAAACCTAGTCAAAGAATGTATTTACTTCTTGAAAGAGCTGGTTCTCATCAATGGAGAGACTTGTGGCTTCTTTTCTCTAGAGTACAGCTTAAGAGAAGGGGATCCACTATCTCCCTATCTCTTTTATCTTATCCGAAGAAGTTCTTAGCCTTAATTTATCCAACTTTGTGTATTGTGGCGACATCCAACCCATTTTCAACTCTAGCTAGCACAACTCCAAATTTGTCGCCTTTGTGCCGACGACATCCTCCTTTCTCAGACCCATCCTAGAAAGTGTTGTAGCTAATCTCCTCTTTGTTTACTATGATAGCTTGGACCATAATTAGTTCTTCTAGGAGGGAAGAAATTTTGGCTTTAAAGAGGATTTTGAGATGTTTCTAGTTGGTTTCAGGCTTCAGGTTAACATGTCCAAGAATGTACTAGTCGGGATTGTGTGTTCAGAGGAGGCTATTCAGCCATTGGCTTCCACTGTTCATTATAAATTAGGGAGGCTCCCATTTGTTTATCATGATTTCCTATAGACAAAAGTCGAGGTCTAAATTGTTGTAGGATCCTATCATTCACAAATTTGAGGGGAAGTTGTCTTCTTTGAAGAAAAAGTACTTATCATTAGGCAGAAGGATCACATAGATAAAAGCATGCTTATCTAATATTTAAGGAAAAATACTTATCATTGGGCGGAAGGATCACATAGATAAAAGCACGCTTATCTAATTTTTCGGTAAACTACATGTTTCTCTTCAAGATGCCAAAGGCAGTGGTGGATAAATTGGACCATATATGTAGGAATTTCTTTATCAGAAGGACAAGGTGACAAGAAAAGGTTGCACTTATTATAGTGGAGTGAGTTGATTAATCCGAAATGAAGTGGGGGTTTGGGTTTTGGCAATTTCCTGGAATAAGATCTGGGTTTTACTAGGTAAATGGTGGTGGAAGTTTGGGGAGGAGAGGGAGGCTTAATGGAGAAGAGTCGTTGCTTCTAAATATGGTGCGGATAAGTAGGGGTGGCGGCCTTACTTGGCTTTGGAGGAAACCAACATTCTAAGGCTCCTCCCTCTCTTGTTAGGTCTGGTTGGTTCCTCCACCGGTTGAGGTTTTTTTATGGTTAGGTGTTGCGGCCAAGGTGTCTACAATGAATTATCTAAGAAGGAGAGGGTTGACATCATCAAACATCTCATATGTTCATGTGATGTGTCGAAAGGAGGAAACAATTAATCATTTTTTTCTTCTTTGTGAGGTTGCGTCAGGTGTTTGGAGCTACTTCAATGGTAGATGTTGTCTTGCTTGGTGTTGTCCAAAGACTATGCAGATGTACTGAAGTCTTGGTTGGGAGGGCATTTCATTGAGTGTGGGTGTATTATTTGGAGGATGCTCTCATTTGTTATTCTTTAATCTATTTGAGAGAAAGGACTGATAAAATCTTCAAAGGCACCTCCTCTTCTTCATCAAAGTCGATTGATAGGGTAACACTGCCAACTGCTATATGGGCTTTTGTAGAGTTCTCTAATTTCAGTCTTAATGATATCATTTTTAGTTAGGAAGCTTTCATGGGATGTGATCCTATTAAGGTAAGGAGATCCGTTTTTTTTTTTTTTTTTTTATCTCCTCCCCACTATTAGTGTGCTTAGATTCGACGACGATGGAGCTACGAGAGGTAAGCCAGGACCGGTGAGTATTGGTGGTGTGCTTCATAACTGCAGCGGTGAGGTTTTTTTATGCTAAGCATGTAGGTGTTTGTGATTCTAATGAAGCAGGGGGTGTACGATATCTTCGAAGCTCTTCGGTATTTCTCGAGATTCTTCCATGGGGAGCTTATTGTGGTGAGTGATTCTTTTAACACTGTTGATTGAGTGTCAAATTGAAAGGCAAACCCTTGGTAATTCCAATTTCAATTTAATGAAATTCGAGTTTTATCTTCTAACATGGTGTTTTTATTCATGAGCTAAGATTGAACAACTCTTTGCCAAATGCCTTGGCCAAGCAGGGAGTTGAGAGATTCTCCCCTTGGGAGGGCGTTATTATGTACTTGTCGAGTGGTTAAGGGTACATCACTCTTGTACCTTCTAATTTTTTTTTCCTGCCCCTTCTTCTTGTAATCCTTTTGATCTTTAATGAAAGCCTTTGTTATTGATTGAAAAAAAAAAAGAAGAAGAAGGAAAAGCCTAATTTTCTTTGGAAAATGCATGCCTTGGACGAGACAAAAATCAAGGAAATTCTTCGTATCCTTACCTCTATGCCTAGGAGCCCCTCTCTTCCATAGATCCCCTAGTAAACTTTTACTTGCTCCTCTTATTGATTCAATCCACCAAAAGTTTTCAGGTTGGAAAGCCAAGTCCTTCTGTTTTAAGTAGGCCGGTCCATCCTTGTCAAACACATCATTTCCGGCATGCCCATCCATACTGCCATGGTTTTCTCCATTTTTTAAATCCATATGTAAGGCCATAGAAATAATTACTTAGGTCTTTTGTGGTTAGAGTTGGCCTATATATCCAAGCAATTCTAGTTAGTTGGAAGGACTTCCTCCTAAAGCTGAAGGTGATTTAGGCATCCGAAGACTCTGCAACATGAGCATCGCGTGTCCTTCGAGATTAGGTTGGGAAGCCTCTTTCTCCAATTTTCATTGGTCACTTTGGTTCAAAATGAGATATTTTAGAAATAGATGCTTGGTTCCCTAATACTCCCAAGGTGGGGCTCCTACATCCAGAAATAAGTGAGATCCTTAGGTCACTTTCTTCTTTTTCAAAGTAACTAGGTTATTGGTAATGACAAAATTGCTAGCATATGGCAATTAACTTTAAAGAAATGTATGTATTGCATAAATTCACTGATTCACCCAAGGAATGATACCAATTTATACACCCACTAATAATTCAAATTTAAACTAATTTTTAACTCAAGGTAAGTGACCCCTATGTGATATCTCCAATCAACCCTAAACAATCCTATATCTCAAAAATACAATGACCTTAATACTATAACAACCTCTGAAAGAAACGTTTGTTAAAAGAAAAAAAAATACCTTTGATATCTAAAAAAATAAAATGGTAGATATCTGCGGAAGCGATCATCATATCTTCTTGCTAATCACTATCTATGGATACATTAATGTCGAAACCGGCTCCTGTTTAAACTATGGATGTTAGTTACCCACTAGA
This sequence comes from Camphora micrantha, assembly GCA_003546025.1. Classification (NCBI taxonomy): domain Eukaryota; kingdom Viridiplantae; phylum Streptophyta; class Magnoliopsida; order Laurales; family Lauraceae; genus Camphora; species Camphora micrantha. The sequence continues at coordinate 18,395,398 of QPKB01000008.1, read as the reverse complement.
GCAGATCTACTTCTAGAGCCTTTGTTTCGTGCAATTTGACTAAGATGGAAAGATTGTAAATCTTGAATATTTGGATGGATGAGAGAGAATGATAATTTATTGAAGGAGAAAAAAGTGATGGTGAGATTATAGTAGAAGCATAACAGACAGGCCATGGCCAACTTGATCATAAGATCACCGTCAGTATGATACAACATTAAATTTCCTCTGCTATCCTATCATACCAAAACCTCGAGGCGTTAGTAAAGGAAGCAAAAATACTTTATAACATTACCCCTTAGGTGGACCCATTAGTGCACATTTCACAACACACATTTTAGTGTCAAGCCGTTCCTATGAGATTCAAACTAATGACTAGTTCACTTTGACACCATATTAACTTTAAAGAGATGAATGTGCTACATAATTTCACCTAATCCAAGGAATGATCCCAATTTATACAACCTAATAAAACCTATATCTCAAGGTGAAGAACCCTTATCTCTAACCAGTCCTAACAAATCCTATATCTCTAAAATGCAATGACCCTAATATCTCTAACGGATGATAAATGGTCTCTTATCAGGTTCCTCTTAGAGCTTAATATTTCCTGATCACAATCTCAACCCCTTCGATAGAGTCTACTCAATCACTGAAAATGGACTCTGGATTGTTCCAACTAGCGTACCCCTTGAGGTGAAATGTCACTTCTTATTACTCTTCTCTAATATGTTTCTTTCTGACCCATTTCATGATGATCGGCTCCATTGGGGCGACAACAACAATGAGACCCTTTCAGTTAAGAAAGCTTGGGATGAAGTCAGAATAAGAGGTCCTCGTGTTGTCTGGCCTCAATTACTTTGGAATAACTTGGTTTGGCCTACTACTGCATACTTCGCCTGCCTATTTTTTGGGGTAAAACTCTGACTTCCCTTCGGGTCTAGTCCATAGGGATCCTAACTCCCTTCGCTTGTCCTTTTTGTGTTCAACAAGAGGAGTATATCAAACACCTCTTTTTAAATTATTCTTTCTATTTCAGCATATGGGAATGGATGGATTACCCTACAATTTTCCTCTATCTACCCTCTTCTTGTGCAAGGCCTTCCTTGGAGCAACTGTAGAAGTAACTATTTGGCCTTGGTCACTTTGTTGCTATCAGCCATTCACACAATTTGGAAGGCCAAAAACACTCTAGTGCAAAGGGACATCAAGCCTGCCAAAGAGTCATCTACCCACGTTACTAGAGAAGAAGCTTCTTGGGCTCCATCTAGGCATTCTAAACCAAGGACGAATATCATCTTGAAACACCTCATGCAGTACTTCAGTAGCCCTCTTACAGTCTCCTTTACCAATCCCTATTGAGGCTAAGCCCGGCTGATGCCCTACTTTGGCCTTTTCCCTGCTTCGGTTTTCTTTTTTTCTTTTTTTTGGTAAATCAATGTAATTTCATGTAGTTTTCTCCCTCTGCTTGGTCTCTTGGCTCCTTTCGTATTCATTTTGGAGGGCAATGTTTTCATTTCTCCCTTATAATTCTTCCCCCTTTTATCTTATGATTCATCTGAGCGGACCATAAAATAGGGACCACTTGTTAATCACCGATCCTGAGGTTTGGCACCCATCTAAAGGGACTAGACCATTGGATAAACTGTGCACTCATTTTGGATGATGAAAACTAGTTGGTTATTGATCAAGTGGTTAGGATGATAATCCGAGCCTACACAGGTAGATATTTCAACCCCACTCCCCTCTCTCCCATCCTTAAGTGGGCAAGCGGACCCCACAAGGAGAGATCATGAAAAGGTCAGCTCATGAGTGCAGCGAAGGAAGGACCCGAGCCCCCATCATCATACACAGGTGGATCTTTTGATCCACCTGGTCCCATCCTCAAGTGGGGTCCCAAGTGGGCCCCACACAAGAAGGTGAACTCACAATAAGAGTGTGTATAATATGTTTAGTACAAGGAATGAGAAAAAAATTGCTTGGGAGTTTTCTGCAATGCTGTTGTTTTGTTTGTCTGACACGCTTTCTGCCCAATGATCTATGAGTCTTTTATGATATGTTATTTGTGCTTTGTGCAACTGTAAACTTGATTTTTTGTTTTCATGAGTGTTGGACTTAGAAGCCTCTAGCCTAGTGGAAGCTCTAATTGAAGATGAATTGGCTGCTATGAACATGAATACAAATAACACATCAAATAGGATCAAGCATTCAATGTGGAAATCTGAGATATCTACCAGCGGCCAACCCCATCTAATTCATTCTGCTTGATGATGGGCAGCTCAGATCAACTTAGCTCAGGTCTTAGCTTCAGCTTCCCAAAATGGATCCTTTCTCCTCTCCTGCTTATTAGAACAGATGAAGTAACAAGAACAGTATTCATAAGGCCATTCCATGCACTTTAAATAGGAAGGGAAATAAAATCTGAAATCTCATTAAGATAATTCACTAGAATATTGAGATTGACCTTATTGTGACAATCACATCGACTATAGAGAGGAAAGTGAATGGGGTTATATGTAGAGCTTACACCCTTACCTTGTTTGAGGCCTTTTGATGGGTTGAGGCCCATCAGAAGCAAAACCGTGAGGCCCGTGGGCCAAAGCGGACAATATCATGCATGGGTATGGGTGGGGCGTTACAAATGGTATCAGAGCCGACTCTCGACTAGTTCGAGTGTGGGTCCCCTGCCGTGGTCTGGTGCAAGTGGGCGGGCCAAAAGGGCTGGCAGGCTACAGAGACTGGCAGGCTACAGCACAGGGACGTGCAGCCTTAAGGGGGGTGGATTGTGACACTCACATCGACTATAGAGAGGAAAGTGAATGTGGTTATATGTAGAGCTTACACCCTTACCTTGTATGAGGCCTTTTAATGGGTTGAGGCCCATCAGAAGCAAAACCGTGAGGCCCGTGGGCCAAAGCGGACAATATCATGCATGGGTATGGGTGGGGCGTTACACTTATCACTTGCCAATTATGAGACGAAGAGAAGAGAATAACTTTCAAATTTGGGAAAGATTCACATTAGCCGGACATAGTTGTCAATTTCAGTTCGATTTGGTTCGGTTCAGCCGAAATGGCAAAACGATTTCCGTTCAATCCTCTAGCCGGACCGAATTACTCATATGAAAGTTTTTATTTGGAATTTCAATCTGTTTCAATCGATCTCAATCGATTAGGTTCATTTTTGTATTTCGTCTATTTTGGTCTGCCGATACTTTTATTTACGTATTTCCATTTGAAAAGAAAACTGAGAAGTCTTTTTTGTAATTTCTCATCAAAATTTATGCAAACCTTTATTATATTGAAAATTATAAAATAATTGCATACCATATTATGAATGGAGATTGGAGAACACGTCTAATTTTGCATTTTCATATAAACATAGCTTATGGATGATTCCTTTCACATGTAGAAATAAGATTTTGAGTTATTGATTTAGCAGAATAAATTAATATGATTTTTATGTTATTTTCAAATTTTAGTATTTTTGGGATATATATTTTTTATTATATGTTTTTTTTTAAATGATACTCCGAAATATATCACCAAAATTCTCAATAGACTGAAACATTCCAGTTTGTAGTAAAAACAAAATAGTGTCAAAATGAAAATTGAAAATTATGATCCTTACCTATATAGCTGGACTTTTAAATCTAAGCCACTTGCATCAGTGAGGGAGATTTCACTAGAAAGTGTGTAACAAAAACACATCCATTACATATATAATTCATTTTACCATGAGTGTATCTGTGGAAATTCTAATAAGGAAAAAAAAAAAACCCATTCTATATCATTTCTCACATTGATTTTTTTTTTTTTTTTTTTTTTGTAAATTATAGCAAGGAATGGACACATGCATGAATATATATATATATATATATATATATATATATATATATAGAAATATACATGTTGTATTACTAAAAGTGCATGAGTGAAATTAAAGTACCTGGTATTCCAAGTCCTCAGTCAAAGAATGAGAGATTCATGTTGTAGAGCTCACAATGCAAACTATTGGGCAACTAAATTATGGCTGCAAAATATATATATATATATATATATATATATATTGCTGCATGGAGATATAGTTACAAACATCATGAAATGGAAACAATGAATGAAAAATGGGCAGATGTTGAAAAAGTGTTTATAGGTCTTGGAAACATTTACACGAGAAATTATGCCGGTGGAATCTGGCAGATTAATTACATTCCTTCATATGATGTACTTAAAATAATAATAACATTAAAAGTAATTTTTTTATTGTACTATATTACAAGCCATGTAGTAGTGTAATTGCAGGGAAAACCCCTAACCAAGTAATGTTGGAAATCTTATCATCAGTGATGTTCTAGCTGAAAAGGTCATTCATGTTATATGGTTTAATAATCCTAAAGGATTTAATAATATAAACTTAGGGCATGTTTCTTTACTGGAATTTAAGGAATTCCTGCATGTGGAGAATTTCTAAATTCTCCAACATGTGGAATTCCTAAATCATATTTTGTACTTGAGCATCTAGAAACTCTAACAAAAAGCAAAGATATTGTAATTCTACGAATTTCAAAGGTCATTTGAGACTTTTCAGGTGGCTGAAATTTTAGCATTATGGTCAAAAAAATATGGCATTTGCAAATGTTATGTGACAAGCCATTACATCATGTTCATAAATTCCCAGCAAACCAAATTCTTGCCAAAACTTGTAGTAAAGAAACTCATAAAACCACCTCCCAGACCCTAGTAATTAGAGTTTCAAAACCAATAGTTAGATCCTAAATTGCCATGCTTCCATGTCCCACTCGAAGAAGTTAATAAGAAAATATTATTACAACTAATCATGTTAACTTATAGGTAACAGTAGATTTTTAGGAAGAGAAAATCCAAAAGTGAAAGGAAAATTTTTAAAAATGTAATTGGATATAAAAGGTGGATATTAGAAACAAAAAGGACTGGGGCAAGCCTTTAATAGCCTACTTAACCGTTGGTTTAATTCATATTCAAGTTTGTCTTCACAATTTGGTACATGTCAAAAGAAAGTTCGGTGACTCGCTGGGATGGATTCATTTGGTTTGGTGAACGAATTTGATTTTCAACTGAGTATAGTTTGATTCATTTTGCACCATTCATCACTCTCTCTCTCTCAAGTTTCAATGGGCACTTGAAATTTGGTCATTGGATTTTCATATAGCTTTTTTATTTGGGTTCCTTTCACCTGTGAAAGTTATGAGTGTTTGGTTTTGCTGTGTTCTCTTGTTTATAGGTAACATGGAAAGTAACGATAAAAAAACATAGGAAGTATGGAAAGTAATTAAATTATGCTGTTGGGTTTTTTTTAGAAAACTCCATCTCTCTCTCTCTCGGGTATATGAATTCCCAAGTTTCAATGGGCATTTGAAATTTAGTCATTGGGTTTTCATATAGATTTTTTATTTGGGTTCTTTTCACCTTTGTTGAAAGTTATGAGTGTTTAATTTTGCTCTGTATAGGATATGGAAGGTATTTGAATTATGCTGTTGGGTATTTTTTTTTTTTTTCAGAGTTTTGCCATATATGATTCTAATTGTTTCTACTGTTGAGATTCATTCTAGTAGATAGTTGCGAAACAATTTTATCACAAGCCATTCTCAGAAGAAAGAAAAAATTCTCAGCGCACTTATTTTAAGAAAAGAAATATTCTCGACACAAAAATGATGCCAAACGAAATAGAACTAGGAAAGAAAAGATAGCACCGACCTCAACCCCTCTCTGGACGCACATCGAGTTTGCTACTGCTAATATTACATATGCGCCTGAGTAGGGATGTCAAATGGGCTGGCCCGGCCCGGCACGGCCCACTCCAGCCTGCCAGTCAACGGCCCTTGGCCCGGCCCAGCCCGGTCAACGGCATGGCCCGTGACATGGGCCGGGGAGCCTGAGCCAGTTGGCTCATTTGGCCAGGCCCGCCAACCCATGTGGGCTGGCCCCTGCAGCCCGCCAGGCACGATAGGCTTGGCCCGCTAGGCACGGCCCGCTTGGCCTGCCCAAAAATGGTTATTTTTGAAAAAAAAGGTTCTTCATTTTAACCCCCTAACGGTCATAAAACGGTCATATAAGGGGTATTTTGTGTGCTTTTCAATTTTACAAAATCTATAAATACTCTAACCCCGCCCATTCTTTTTCTTTTAATCAAAGTTAAAAAAAAAAAAAAAAATACAAAGGATGTTAGTCATTATATAACAAATGGGCCCATTGTGACAAAATCAAGATGGAAATTGGGTCCAAATAAAACACAAACTTCTTCTGTGTTTTTTTTATTTTGGCACCTACCAAACATCACTAAATGGCTTTGTTTGGCCAAGTAAGCTTGAAAAATAGGTTGAGAACTTGGGTCTAATTGAAACCAAACCTACATTTATTGACCCAAATTACATCCATTTCTAATATTCTTCTATGGCTCAGTCAATAGTTATAAACTTATAATAGTAATCCAAAAATTATATATATAATGTTACTTTTACTTTTATTATGATTATATTATCCAATTAAAACATAATCAGCTCTAAGTATAGTTTGGTCTCTTCACTTGTGCCTCAGACCATGGATCTCGTCTTGGACTCACAGGTGTCTCTTTGGAATGTGTCCAATCAGATATTAGGTCACAACCAACCAATATATACAGCCCTAGCCATAATAAATATAAATTTAGGTGAGAGAATAAGGCTTTTTAAAAGGATTTTTTGTTGAATTAATATTAATTATTTGAACATAAGTAGGCCGAGTTTGATCGAACCATTTAAATATCTTTGTCATTCTCCGTGCTTGTGTTCTAATTTTTAATTTTAATACCGAAAAGAAGAAAAAAATTAATCGAAAAAAAAAATAAAAGAGGCACGCCGAGCACGCCCGGCATGGAGGGCCGGCAGGGCCTTGCCCGCTCCATCTGGCGGGCTGGGCCGGCAAGGCCCGTTTCATTGGTGGGCCGGGCCAGCATGGCCCGTTTCATCTGGCACGAGCGGCCCGGCCTGGCCCGTCCCGTTTGACATCCCTATGCCTGAGCTTGAACATAAGAATATTCTGGCATGTGGCATATCCATGTCCTAACACACTGAATCGATGATTTGGGTGGAAGGAGTAGAAAAACGGGGAAGAAACAAATAATTCACTATCATAGGGGGGGCGACAGAGTATAGAAATGGACTTTCCTTTGGCGGATTACAAGGAGCAAAGATGCAAGAGAGCAACGTGGTTTAGGAAAAAAAAGTTGTGGCCCACATGACCACAAGCCCATTAAGGATTAGTAATCCTACCCACTTGTCTGCACATTTATGAGACCTAGTTATTTTGAGCTCACTTGTCAACAAACTAATAATGGGTTGAAATTAAAGGGTTAGGTGATAGTTGTGAGTTGATGGTTCCTTGATGGGTAGGGAGGGACCCTTTGGGTTACTCCTTTGTTAATAGTTTCTTGGCCTCCATCACTCGGCAAGAAAGAATAGCAAAGTCAAAAGAGTTGTAAATCCCACATCAATTTCAAGCATCTGTCATTTCAAGGAGCTTTCTGTTACCTTTAACAAAGAGCTATAGAGTCAGGTAATCTCCTTCCCATTCTCAGATTGTTTATGTTTATTTCATTCTGTCATTTGAATTAGACCCAAGGAGATCCTCTTATAGATTGGGGGATCTTAAGCTAACATGTGGTATCAGAGCCATCTTTGGGTATAGCCAGATGATTGCTTTAAGATTTTTTTTACATAATCTGAGATTTTAGGGCTTTCCGGGTTCTCCTCGGAAATCAAACCAAATGCCCAAATGAAAAATATTTTTTGGTATTTGATAAAAGGTATTCCATTTTATTGGAAAAAAGAGACTCACAAATTGAGTATTATGATGCCCAACCCAATCCGGAAGAAATGGGAATAAAATATTATATTATATTTATCTATATTTTCTTGATTTAAAAGATTATATAGAAGTTGGAATATTTATAGGTTTACTGTTATCATTTTTTATTGTTACTGTCATCTTAGTTTTTTGGGTGTGAAAGAATAACAATGAAGGTTGTATTAATTATTGTGAATGATTTGATATTATAATATATAAATGATCTTAAAAAACAATAATAAAAAAAATGATGAAGGCGGACAATGCACAGTCCGTCGCACTGTGCATAGGACGGACTCTGCACACTGCACAGCAACGCCTCCATCATTAGAACAGTTCTGCTGGGCCGGGCCAGCAGGTCAGGTTAACCTGACCTGCACTAGACCAGCCTGGCCAGCTGACTGCTGGGATGGATCTAGTTACGGGTCGGACCTGACCCGTTAAGGACGACCTGGGCCCAGAATAGTTTTGGAAGAAAATTTCCATAATGTTCTACTTATTAAATGGTTTCTATTGGTATAGTTAATTAGCCCAAATGAGTTCTAGAACTAACCCAATTTTAGAATTGATCATATTAGTCCAAATGGGTGATCCAAAATTTGTTTTCATCATATCGGACTCATGGGAACTTGGAATTTCGATCCGTTTTCTCCTATGAATTTCTACTGTTGAGATCTTTAATCTGAATAGTTTGGATCAATTACTGGGTGTCTCTAGTATTTTGGCATATTTTTTAAATGTTAGAATAAGTCATTAAAGTTTATTTCCGCATCATGGATGATTTATTTTATGCAATCAAAATGTATAATAGCTTGTAAATTAGCTGATTATGTGTTGTTATGTCAAACTTATGTCACCTTGGATCATTAGAGAAAAACAAAAATTCCAATTAAGCATGTGTCATGATAAAATTGTTGTTATTATAATTTCAATTAGAAATGAATAATTTGAATTGATTTGATAGTTGCTAAAGCAACCAAGTCATGAAGAATTGTTCGATTTCTAAATTGAATTAAGGGCACGTCACCATTATTTGTGTGATTATAATAACACTAAATTGCAATTTCATAAAAGATATGAGGAGAGGCCCAAAGGTTCAATCTTCATGGAATAGAAATCGAAATAAGATATTGTTGGTAATGTGATGTAATTAAAAATGATTTATGCTCAAAGGAATAATCATCTTAATCGCATCATATTATTAACATAGTCTTATTAATTAAAGAAAATTGATTATTATGCATGCTATTTTTCATACCTAAAAGTAGATTTACAATGATGTATAATTACTTTTACTTTCATTGTTATTGCATGATCAAAAATAGATTGTAACTTGTGGATATTATTGTTTATTTTCAGTAACTAAGTCAATGGCAGCACTTTCTACATTAGGGACCATTCCTACCTTAGATGGAGTCAAATTTTCTAGAATGGATGGACATGCTAATGATAGTCATAACCTTCCTGGACTTGGATATAGTCTTTAATGAAGCTAAACCCCTAACTCCTACAAATGATACATCTAGTGATGAAAATGCAAAATTTGAGAAATGGACCAAGGCTAACAAAATAGCAACCAAGATTATCTTGAACTCTATTTCATGAAGTATTAGGGGATCCCTTGGAACAATAGAAAAAGCAAAGGATCTCTTAGATACTATAAAGGAGCAGTTCAAGGTAACTGACAAGGCTGTAGGGGCATCACTAATAAGCCGCCTATCAAGCATGAAATATGATGGAACTTTGGGAGTGAGAGAACATATTTTATCAATGCAAAATATTGTTTCAAAATTGGAACAAGTGGATATGAGTATATCAGAAAAGTACTTGATACAATTCATTTTGGACTCTCTCCTTTCCTCTTTTGGCCCGTTTAAGGTTGCCTACAATCAAAGCCCAACACCTTGGACCATAACAGAATTAATTGTTAGATGTGATCAAGAAGAGAGGAGGCTTAAGGCTGAGGGGCAACTGATAGTAAACTTCGTCTCTCATAACAAGTCCAAGGGAAAGGAAAAGAACAAGAAAAGGCCAAGTGTTCAAATTGCAAAACCAGAAAAGAAGGAAAAACTGGGACAGAAGATATGCTTCTTCTGTGGAAAGAACGGTAACTTCAAAAAGGATTGCCTGAAGCGGAAAAATTGGTTTGAAAAGAGAGGTATAAATTTATCTCTAGTATGTCATGAAACCAATTTAACCAAAGTTCCACCAAGTTCTTGGTGGGTTGACTCTGGTGCAACCATTAATGTAACTGGTTGTGTGCAGGGATTCCTTTCAAGCCGAAAACCAAATGATGGAGAAAAGACTATTGCCATGGGGAACCAGAAGGAATCACGTGTTGAAGCAGTGGGCACTTACAGATTGGTGCTGGATACCGGATTTATTTTGAATCTCCATAATGTTTTCCTTGTTCCTGAGATTTCTAGAAATTTAATTTCTGTTTCAAAGTTGGTTCATGAAGGATTTGAATTTTATTTTGGACAAAACTATATGAGAATTTCTAGAAATGAATGTTTAATTGGGAATGGTTATTTATGTGGTGGATTGTATAGATTACTATTAAATTCTATGGATGAACAATCATTGCACACACCACACATTAGTTGTGAATTGAGCATTGGCACTAAGAGAATGTCAATTAAAGAGAGCTCATCTATGTTGTGGCATAAAAAGGCTAGGGCATATCTCAAAAAAAAAAGAATGCTCAGATTAATGAAAGATGGATAATTACCTAATCTTGATTTCAATGATTATGGTGTTTGTATAGACTGTATAAAGGGAAAACAATCAAACACAAACAAGAAAGGTGCAACAAGAAGTTCTGAACTCCTGGAAATAATCCATACAAATATATGTGAAAAAATGGATGTACCATGTTTTACAGTTGAACAATACTTTATCACCTTTATCGATGATTTTTCGCGATTTGGTTATGTTTATTTGATTAAAGAGAAATCTGATGCTTTAGATGTCTTTAAGATATTTAAAGCAAAAGTAGAAAACCAATTAGAGAGAGAAATCAAAGTAGTGAGATCTGATAGAGGTGGTGAGTATTATGGAAGGTACGCCGAATCGGGTCGTAACTTGAGCCCATTTGCTAAATTTCTAGAAAAGGAGGGTATTGTGGCCCAATACACAATGCCTGGAACACCTCAGCAGAATGGTGTTGCTGAGAGAATAAATATGATGCTTATAGATATGGTTAGAAATATGGTAAGTAATACTACTTTACCCACATCAATGTGGGGTGAAGCACTTAAGATGACAATATACATATTAAATCGTGTCCCTAGTAAAGCGGTGTCAAAAACACCATTTGAGTTGTGGACCGGAAGGAAACCTAACCTAAACCATTTTCGAGTGGGGCTGCCAATCTGAAATGAGAATTTATAACCCACATGAAAGAAAATTAGACCCTAAAACTATTAGTGGCTATTTTATTGGTTATCCTGAGAGATTTAAAGGGCATAGGTTTTACTGTCCTAATCATACCACTAGGATTGTAGAATCAGGAAATGCAAAATTTCTAGAGAATCATGAGAATAGTAGGAGTGTTCAAGGAAGAGATATAGTTTATAAAGAAATCAGGGAAAATATTGAGTTCCCTGATACACAAAATGGGTTGGTTCCACTTGATATCATTAATGGTCATCAAGAGATACAACAACCACAAAATGATCAAGTTGAACATAATATTGGTCAGCTCATTAATGATCCACTCCCAGAACATCATGATAATCCACTTCCAAATGATCCGGAATTAAGGAGGTTAACTCGAATAAGAAGACCTGCCATTTCGAATGATTATGTTGTATATTTAAAGGAAGTCGACATTGGGATAAAAGATGATCCTAGAACATTCAAAGAGGCCATAGAAAGTGTGAATTCTGATAAATGGATAGATGCTATGAAAGAAGAGTTAGAATTAATGGCCACTAATGAGGTTTGAGATATTATTGAACTACCAAAGGGTTCTAAGGCCATAGGCTGTAAATGGGTCTTCAAGATCAAAATGGACTCGCAAGGAAATGTAGAACGATTTAAGGCTCTGCTCGTGGCCAAAGGTTTTACTCAAAGAGAGGGAGTTGATTATAATGAGACTTACTCTCCGGTGTTTAAAAATGATTCATTTAGGATAATTATAGCTTTTGTAGCTCATTTCAATTTAGAGCTACATCAAATGGATGTTAAGACAGCATTCCTAAATGGAAATTTAGAAGAAGAGGTATACATGGAACAACCGGAAGGATTCAAAGAAGGGAATACCAATAAATTAGTTTGCAAATTAAAGAAATCAATATATGGTTTGAAACAAGCTTCCAGGCAATTGTATCTTAAATTTAACCGCATTATCACATCATTCGGTTTTTCTGAAAATCCAGTAGACCATTGCATCTATCTCAAGGTTAGTGGGAGCAAGTTTATAATATTAATAATGTATGTCGATGATATTTTGCTAGCTAGTAATGACCTTGGTATAATTTATGAAACCAAGGAATAACTTAAGAATAATTTTGATATGAAAGACATAGGAGAAGCAACCTTTGTAATAGGAATCGAGATATATTGGGATAGATCTCGAGGATTACTTGGGTTATCACAGGAATCCTATATTAAAACTATTCTTAAAAGATTCTGTATGGAAGGATGTAGGCCCAAAGATTCACCAATAATTAAGGGTGACTAATTTAGTAAAGAGCGAAGTCCAAAAATGAAATTGAAAGACGTCAAATGGACCAATGTCCTTATGTTGCTGTAGTATGGAGTCTGATGTATGTACAACCATGCACTATACCTGATATCAGTTTTGCAGTTAGCATGTTTAGTAGATATCAAAGTGACCTAGGAATGACGCATTGGGTAGGAGTTAAGAAAGTCTTGCGATATCTTAGTGGCACTAGGAATTACAGGCTCTTATACAGAAAGTCCGATCAATTAGAAGTGATTAGTTATTTAGACTCAGATTTCGCTGAATGCCTCGATACAAGAAAGTCGACTTCAGGATATATTTTCCTTTTAGCTGGTGGGGCAGTATCATGGAGAAGTGTGAAACAGACCCTAGTGACTCCATCCACATTTGATGCCGAATATGGCATGTTTTGAAGCAACAAGTCATGCATTATGGATGCGAGATTTTATCACAGGTTTACGAATTATGGATACAATTTCTAAACCTCTTAAAATCTTTTGTGATAATGATGCAGCAAGAAGATTTGCTCAAAATGACAAAGTTTCAAGTAAATCAAAGTTTTTGGAAGTTAAGTACTTTGTGTCAAAGGAAAAGGTACGAGATCGATTGGTGTGGGGCTCCAACGAGCCAAATGATAGCAGATCCGTTAATGAAGGCAATGGCACCAAAGGCTTATAGAGAGCACGTTAGAAATATGGGCCTTATTGATTTGCCTTATTATTGAGGACCTCATTACAGTAATGATTTCGTAATTCTTATTTTGTCAAATATTTACATGTATTAAGGTGAATAAAATAAGAATATTAAAGAGAATGGCATTATCGTACCCAATTAAATAGTACGGCCTTTGAAAATGTCTTATTTACTCTTATTAAGGACTTGGTTAGGTCGAGGTACTAGTGGAGTAATTATGGAAGGGAGCATGTCATTAAAGACATGTAACCGCTATTGTTCACATTGGGAAACCAATTTAGTCACAGTATTAAGGCTCAGCATAAGAGACACGTTGGCAATTATTTTATAGTCGATGCGCATCGGTCAAGGTCATTTTTATTATTTTTCAAAAGTACTATTTGAAATGAATTTCCTTAAATTAAAATTTTGGATTTTATTTCCATGGTCATATGGGCCAAGTGGGAGAATGTTGGATTAAATGTGTGTGACCCATTTGACCACAAGCCCATTAAGGATCTTTAATCCTACCCACTTGTCCACACATTTATGAGACCTAGTTATTTTGAGCTCAACAAACTAATAATGGGCTGATATTAAAGGGTTATGTGATAGTTGTGGGTTAATGGTTCTTTGATGAGTAGGAATCTCCTATAAAAGGACCTCTTTGAGTTATTCCTTTGGTTAATAGTTTCTTGGCCTCCATCACTAAGCAAAAAAGAATAGAAAAGCCAAAGGAGTTGTAAATCTCACGTTAGTTTCAAGCCTCTGTCATTTCAAGGAGCTTTCTATTACCTTTAACAAAGAGCTATGGAGTCAGGTAAGCTCCTTCCCATTCTCAGATTATTTATGTTTATTTCATTCTATCATTTGGATTAGACCTAAGGAGATCCTCATGTGGATTGAGGAATCTTAAGCTAACAAGATATGCTTGAGTTAGCTGCAACAAGAAGAAAAGACTATATAAATAGACAATGGCTTGGAAGCAACTGAGAAATTCCGTGGAAATCTCTTTACCTACAAATGAAGAGATAGCGGAGAAGATTCAGAAGATGGTATGTAATGGTAGGAAGCAACGGCGCAGTTGGTTGGAAAGATGGAAGAAAATCGAATGCTTTCCACACGAAATTAGGGAGTGATGGCGTTCTCCTCTTTCTTTCGCAGATACCTTTGTAAGGAAAAAGAACAAAAATAATGGTAATGGTTAACGAATAAAAGACGATGCTTTTAGAAAAAGCAGGATGGTCATATTTGTTTCCTGACCAGGAGAGAGTTGCTATTGCAACACCGAAAACTTCTTTTTCTGCATCCACCTAGGCACTTCTTTAAGTAAAAAAAAATGGTTAAAATTTCTCTATATACATCTCCTTTTACCCAATTTATCCAAACTTCTCCACGACTCCACCCTCTTCCTCTCCTCGTCCACCACTCGTTCTCTCCCTCTCCCCCCTTCTCGTTATCCTCGTCCGCTGCCTCCCTCTTCTGGCCCGCCTCCGTCACCCACTCTCCCTCTCCCTCTTTCTCTCACCCTCATCCTTTCTCCCCTTCCCTGTCTCTCATCCTCTCCCACCCTCTCACTCTTTGCTCGTCCCTCTCCCCCTCCCCCTCCCCCTCCGGCGGTGCTGTTGGAGGGGCAGTGGGGGTGGGGCGGGTGAGTGTAGAGAGAAATTGAGTGAGGTAGGAAACTAATCAAACTATGAATGATGTCCATTTAGGTAATTTCACACATGGGGTATATTGGTCCCAAATAAAAATAAAGGGATGCAGAAAAAGAAGTTTTGGGTGTTGCATTAGCAGCTCTCAGGATTTTATTTGTCTTTTTCCATTCCATTTTAATGTAAACCTACGCAATAACCCGTGCTCAGCACCGGCAAGACCCACATGCCTAGAGTCCCTGCTCTATTTAACTATTTCGAAAAGACCTAACCCGAACCACATAACCCCAATCCAACATTGGTCAATCCATTTAACTGACCTTTTCTAACCTAAGTTGTAGAAGTTTCATACGAGTCCAATCCATTTTAAGTATTAAGGTTCTATTTTTTTTTCTTGGTAAAAAAGTAATAAGGTTATATTTGAGTTTAGTTATAGGACAATTCAAGTATGGAAATTACTTTATAATAAAAATATTTTTTATAATGAGACTTGCCCTACACGTGGCACCTCAGAAGATCAATTGAGCATACTCTCTTTCTATGAGATCACGTGAGAGTTAACTGGTTTGGTTCCAACATAGGAATCCTATCTCATTCTATTCTATTGTTCCTATTAGGATTAGGGATCAATGGATTTCTTTTATGGACTTTTCTAATATGTCAGTTTCACCTAGGGATGTCAAACGTCCGGCACGACCCGCTCCAGCCTTGGCCCGCCCCAGCTAGCGGGCCAGGTCGTGCCGAGCCAGTGGGCCGGGCAGGCCTCTATGAATTTTTTTTTCTTTTTTTTTATTTTTTTTCTTATTAGTATTAAAAATAAAAAAATAAAAAAACAACAACATGCATTTTAATTTGTGTAATGAACATGTCCCAAATATATGTTGAAATGGATGAGCATTAGACTTGTTCTATGGTAAATGGTGTGGATTTAAATCAGATTGATATTGACCTGATTTTAAAAGGACCATCTTGGATATCTACTGGAAATGCACCCGATCCAAATCCAAAACATTGTAGGCCCGCTGTAAATAGCAAACCCCCACAACGCATATATATTCCCTGATTGAATCATTAAACTCATCACCCCCAAGGGCGGTCATTTGCTGAATCAACAATTTATTTCACAGGCTTTGATGCCTTTTTTTTCCCCTTTAAAATAGTAGAAGATTGAAAAATAAGAACAAAAAAAAAAAAATTGAAATCAGTTGATTGTCTGCTTCAACCGATGATATGATGGTAAGGAACATAGAGAAGCTTCTGGAGTATGTTAGAGTGTCAATTCCAAAGAGGTCTCTTTAAGGCTCTTAATTGTCTCTCCTTTGTCAATTCCTATTTCTTTAATTCAATTTACTTCAATTTACCATACATCTAAATACACACATCATGTTTAACTTACACCTTTCAGTGTAGTTTGATGAGCAATTTTGAACCATCATCCCATTGGACGACTGCCTTTTACACATGCAACTAAGCATAAAGTTTATTTAAAAGTCTTTATCAGATAAATATTTACCAATTAAGTCAATTTTTGTCTGATAGGTAATTCATTGTCTAAAAGCATCATTTTTTTTATGAGATGTTGAGAAAAGTCCGAGTTACCAAGATTGTTATATACCAGTCAGATAACCACAATGATCAATATCAAACAAATTCTATGATTTTATTTCTCAAAACCTAGGTCTGCTTGAATTATTATCCAAATTTACATAATCAAATATCTAGATCACTAAGAAGCTAAGGTGAGAATATGATAATCAGATTAAGGGCTTGAAATATTCGAGGGTTAGAGTATTATAAATAGCACTAATAATTTTAGAAAAAGAATAGGAGGGTTAGAGTATTATAGACTTTGTAAAATTGAAAATGACACAAAATACCCCTTATATGACCGTTTTATGGCTATTTGGGGGGGGGGGGGGGGGGTTGTAAAATGGACAATTTAAAAAAAAATAAACACCCAATTTTGGGCGGGCCAGGCTTGGCGTGCCTGGCGGGC
The DNA here is from genome assembly GCA_003546025.1 of Camphora micrantha. Classification (NCBI taxonomy): domain Eukaryota; kingdom Viridiplantae; phylum Streptophyta; class Magnoliopsida; order Laurales; family Lauraceae; genus Camphora; species Camphora micrantha. Next base: position 18,378,547 of record QPKB01000008.1, on the reverse strand, counting down.
CCATCCCGGCGGGCCGCAGAGGGCAGCCCACATGCCAGGTGGGCCTGACCGGCCCGTGCCAAACCGGCCAATGGGCCCAGCCTCCTTAGACATGGGCCGGGCCGTTGACCGGGCCGAGCCGGGCCATGGGCGGTTGACTGGCGGGCTGGAGCGGGCCGTGCCGGGATGGCCCGACCCATTTGACATCCCTAGTTTCCCCATTCTCTCCTTAAACTAAAATTTGGGTCCTTGCTTTATGGTGGGCAATATGGAAAAGTAGTAATTATTTAATTTTTAAAGGCTCAAAAGTCCAACCCTTTCGTATGATTAATATTGCTAAAGGTATGATTGAGATTTCCATGGACAACCCCGAAAATGTTTGCCTATAGGCACAACTCTTGTGTTCTCATATGTGTCTTTTAAAGTTGAAGATAGAAAATCAAGTTTTAACTTTGCTATTTGGTTTGATAGTTTTTGGGTGCATGCAGTATCGTTGGATGAACCTAAAGTCTTTTGTCTAAATGAAGCAAAGGTTAAAGCCATCCTTTTCTTTGCCTCCAAAGAAATTAGCTTACTTGGTAGGAATGTAAATGGGTCTCCGATTCTCCGATTACCCGAAGGTTCCGGCCCGTTAAAAACTGGGTCTGGGTCCTTATGTAGGCCCTGATAAGTAAATGGGTTCGGGTCCGGTTCCACCTTGGTTCAGACACGTGGACCCGAGACCCGACATTTTACCTCAATTTTGAAAAATTACTCCTAAAAATCTTAGTTTTTTTAATATAATTCTCGACCTCGATCTGGACCCGGATCTAGACCTACCCCATATATGGTTTTGGTTCTAGTTCCGGAGCTAATAAATAGGTTCCAAAACGGTTTTGGTTCCACCTTCTCTTTAACGGTTTTGGTTCTTGGTCCACCATGGACCCGGATCGGAACCGACCCGCTTACAACCCTATTACTTGGTTTTCGTAGAATTCACATTTTGTTCGATGGCTTTGAGATGGTTTGAGTTATGAATGGATTGCCAGATTGGTCTATTCTCTCCATTTTGTTAGACACGAAAGGGTGAGCCTCTTTTTATTATCATATTATATTTTCTCATATCCCTAGGATCATGAATGGTTGAGCATATTCTATTTGTTCATGTTTTTATCATTGATGCTAGCTTGAGCTCGGCTCACAAGGCAACAGAGACAAGCCATGCACCCTATGCTCTTTTTGAAAAGCTCAGGAGCCGAGTTTCAACTATAGCTCGATTGATTTGGGTCTGTTTGGGAACTTTATATGTAGAGTGGAGTGAAGTAAAGCCTTAAATAGTAAAAGAATAAAATATAAATGAGTTATGGTGATATTTTGCCTTTAGCTGTTTGGTAGGGAATATTTTTGTGTAAAAAGTGGATTTTTTTTTTGTTTTGTAGTAGAGAAAAGAAGTTGTTTTTACTTTTTTTTTTTAAAAGAAAATTTGAAAATATGTACTTTTGATGTGACCATTTGTCTAAAAAATGAAGTCTTTATTTCACCCTACTCTACCCGCCAAGTTCCCAAATAGGCCCTATTGTAGGCCCATCCTGTTTGACAATTTACTAGGTTTGTAAAAATAATGTAAAGCCTCCATTTTTTTAAAGAAGGTGTCACACCAAAAATACATATCTTCAAAATTCCCTCTTTTTTTTTAAAAAAAAAAAAGAGTTCAAAAGCAACTTTCTTTATCTACTGAATGACAAAAAAATTATCCACTTTTTTCGGAAAAAGTTGAAAAGTTTCCTTACCAATTCGCTAAAGGTAAAATGCCATCATAAACTCGTTATATATTATATTTTCTTGATTTGATGCTTTACTTTACTTTATTTTATGATAAAAATTCCAAACGGGAAATACTGGGCCTACTATCTGCCCTTTAAGCATGGACAGCCCAGGCCCAGCCTGCTTAGCAGACTAGTGAGGAAACACATCCCAATTTGTATTAGGAGCCCTAATGCAAATTGGCTTGGCGCGAGCCACAGCATTGGGTGGTCCCGCCCGGTGGGTTATTACTAATTGTCCAATCTACTACTAGGTTTTTTCACTGCATCCATCCCAATCTCTTTTCCACGAACCCTTCGATAGAGTCTGGGATCGGCCATGGCGAAGAAGAAGAAAAGCAATAAGAAGAAAGACGGTGCCGTTTCCATGGAATTCTCCACAGATACGAATCTTCCTCAGGGTGGGTACTCTTTCCTTCTTCTCCCCTTCTCTTTTGTTTGAAGTCTACAGTCTTGACTCCAGCTTATGGATCCAAGTGCGAGGAAATGAAGTTCCATGGAATTTCTTCGATGTTTTACATGGATATTATTTTCTCGCTGTCCAATTTTCTCTTGATGTGATGATATTTTTGATGGGCTCTGTACAAACAAGCCCTTGAATTGTTTTCAGATAACATTATCGATTCTTTGAATGGGGGAAAGATGAGATTACTTTCTCTTGATGTTTGGATATTGATTTGGGGAAAAAGGAAAGAGACCCATACAACTTATTACTTCCATTTTTAATAATCTAAATGTCAGATTCAGCAGCTTCATGTTCCATTGAGGCAGAGTGCAAGAAGTCTGATCTTGCGTTTTCACAAAATCCAGCTATCAACCACTGTTGTGTTTGTGCAGTGTTGGAAGAAGTTGGGTTACTCTGGAAACTGAGTTCACCCATTCAAATGGTGGTGTTGACGTGATACAAAAGCTCATTAAAGCGTTTAAATGACTGGTTACAAAAATCTTAAGTTCAATCCTTCACAGTTTGGAGGGCCTAGTCAAACTTAATCATCCCAGATCATAACTGACTGGTTACAAAAATATATAATTCACTGTTGTATTGAAAAAGTGGAGTATATGCATGTGGTGGGACATCTCTGTAGTAGAACTTCCTTGCAACTTATATGAACTTGTTTTAGGTACATTTGTATTATGCCAAACACTACATTACAGTTTAATTCATTGGACTTGTCGAATTTGAAGTTAGGCGGATCAAAATACAAATTGAACGAAACTATTCCAGGGAACTCTACGATGAGTATTGAATTGCAAACTGTAAACTCGAACACAAGTTGGTCAAAATTGAACCAGGTAGTGGAAATTTGTTTCCTTGAATGACACCTATATTTCCAGGTCTTGTTCTTGCTTCCATTTCACACTTCAAGCTAAGTAGTAAATACTATTGGCAAATATTTCAAAATAAAGCAATTCGTACATCCATTTTTCACATCACTTCCTACATTCCTTCCCAGTTTTGCAGCTGTGTGCCTTATGGAAGTTACCATTGAACTCATTTTTAGAATCTTAATGACAATGAGGTTCTTTAGGTAGTTGTTTTGATATTTAATATATTAAAGGCATTAAGTTATCTTGTGAAATTTCATCACAGTTTTTTCTTGGAATTAAGACTTTTAGAAATACGAGAATTTCTGATTTATGGAATTTCTAGAATATTTGGAATTTTCCTTATTGCGTCTTTGTGTTTGATAACACCTGAAATTTCCGGATTTGGAATTAGAAGATAGTTGGAATATGTCGAAACGCATGTTTTAATTGGAATTTGGAATTCTAAAAAAATTATATTTTGAGGGCATATGGGATGTAAATTCCCTTGCTTCCAAGTCTTTTTGGATCCTTGTGAGCGCAGGTAGCTCATTTTATGCATAAACTAGGACTAATGCATTTATATAACTTGAGCTACCTCTGTTTCATAGTTATCATATTCCTTGCTATAACCAGTTATAGAAAACATAAATGCAGGTGCTAAATTGAGTGCAGGGAAGTTGAGTTCCAAGGCTCCAGAGAGGGCCCAGGAAATGTGTACGGCTTTGAATTTGCTACTGCTGGCATCTAAATGTGAATTATGCATTGCAAACTTTTATATGTTTATTTGAATTCGTTAACTTTCTAATAGGTTTTCCAGTCATGATTTTAACTTTTTGAAGCATTGTTATTTATTTCCTATCATTGTATATGCAGCAATGGACGCAGCAGGAGCAACAGTTTCGAAGCCAGTTCTTGGAGTTGTGAATAGGTCAGTGCTACTAACCTTTTGTTTCTACTTGTAGCAATTGCTCTGAAAAATCAATTTATAAATAGCATTAGATTGACAATTGTAAGATTGTTTAAGAATTTTTATAAGCATTCTGAACATTGAAAAAGGTGGAAAGATATCTTAAGTTTAAACCTTTCAAACAAAAAAAATAAATAAAAATAAAAATAAAATAAAATAAAATAAAATAAAAAGATTTGTGAAGTTTAAAATTCCACGTCATTGCTCTTTGTTTTTATATATTCTATTGGATTCTACTCAAACTCATGTTTTATACCGTGACCGGAACAAAAACTTTTCTTTTCTTAAAAAAAATTCAGTAACAAAATTTATTAAGTCTACTTGAAAAGTTACATGACAATACAGTATAGTTGATGCATGCTGTATGCAATTGGAATGGGAAGGAATAGTCTGACTAAATAAGAATCCCCAATCCAGCATAGGTGATGCATGCTGTATGTAATTGGAATGGGAAGGAAAAGCCTGACGAAATAAGAATCACCTCCTTGTAACCTAGACTCTATGAAGAACTCTGGAGAATTTCAGGTCTAATTCCAGTTTTGGTAAGGAATTGGCTTCTTGATTTGTGTATGTGTAGGCATGTGAGGATTCAATTGACAGAGACGATGAAAGCTCCCGATTCTCCTTCAAAATAAAAGCTATAATCATTATGGATCACTTCCTCTTCCCTTGGCCCACCATATTGCTTTCTTTAAATCCTCAAGGATTAGATTCCTTACAATCATTCCTTAAAAATTGTAAATGCTTGATGGGTAGCCATGATCTCCACTCCGTGGATTGCTTGACCCCGAAGATGACCGGTTGATGCAACGTAGACCTCATGGCCACATGTGTAGGGCCCACATAGATTTAGGATTTATTTTTATGTCGGTAGTTTCTTTAAATATTGTTATTAGGATTAAATTTCCTATATTATTTAGTTTCCTAGTTTTATTAGGTTTCTTAAGGCTTAAGTTTACTTTTACTATTTATATGGCATTGTAGAGAATTATTTCTCAGAGTTATTGATTAATGAAACTGGGTTTTCCAATTGAGGTGCGTCCTCGTTTATTATCTTTGCGGAGATTTATTGTGTCTTCGGACACGTGCTTCGGCACCCATTGTGCTTTTAGCACTTTCCCTGCAAGCCTTAACCCTAGGGCCTACATTAGTTGGTATCAGAGCCAATCGATTCATCGATTGGACGGCGTGATTACTCCTATCCTTCCCCAATCCATCGTCCATCTCCCCCTTGCCAAATCCATTCAGAGACTCTCGTCACCACAACTCAACTCCTCAGACCGAAACCATCCCATCGACACCACTTCCTTGCCTCTTCCATCGAAAAAAATCCCACCCAAGACCCGTCGCACCATCCAACAGAACCCAACCCCACCATCTTCCCACGAACCTTTCCGCGTCCCAGAACCCCTTCCGGTCTCTCCCCACTGCCATCTTCCCAATTCCAACCACTCGTTTGTAACCATCTCCCTCACCCTGTCAAAACCCCGCTGCTGAAACCATTCCATTAGCCCTTCACTGCGACAACCAATCTCCCTTTCATCGTCAACCAAAAACCCTACGCCCAGCCCACTGTCCCTAACAGAACCCCATTCCCATCCATACCTCTTCTGATCTCCCTTCCAGCGACACAACCCCTGTCGACCCTCTCAGCTTGCCAAACCCTATCTCCACTGCTCTCTCTCCTTCCACCCACAGAAAGCCCTGACCCAGAAGCAAAGAAAAAAAAAAAAGAAAAAAGAAAAAAAAAAAGAGAAAGAATAGCAGAGGAGAAAGAAGAAGAAAAAAGAAAAAAAAAAGAGAAAGAAGAGTAGAGGAGAAAGAAGAAGAATAGAGAAGTAGACGTGTACCGTATGCCGGGCATCCTCCATCGTGTTCGTCGGCATCATCCGGATTTCCCGCCGCTGCCACTCCTAGTCGACCAAAGCCCCACTCGTTTTCATCCTCTATCGAAGAAGCAGTGAGAGAAGCAAATCGTTTTTCAAAACCCTTTTTTCTTCTTTCGATTGACACAAAGGCTGAGAGCGCCACACGTGCCATATAGACTTAAGACTTGGGCCTAGTTTTTAGTCCGGGCCACAGGCGGATCCGACCCATTAAGAAGCCCTACAGCAAAAGGGACGTCATATAGTTTTCTTTTGGCCTCACTGATGCAGTGAAGCCCAGTACCATCAGCAGCAATTGCCTTTCCCAGATCGACGACCAAAATTTCTTTTCGCGATATCAGCGTCATCCGCCGTTCAATTTTAGATTCGTCTTCGCCAGCGTGATCACAATGAGCAAATCTACACATCTGGTCAGTTTGATTTTAGTTTTGAAGAGTATTAAAATTTTCAATATGTGCCTCAAGTTAATATAGAATTGTCAGCCAAGATGGGCTTGCAACTTCTTGAAATAAATAGAAGGCTTATAGAAACCAACAAAGAGCTTACAGAAATCAACAAACGGGCAAAAAGGATGAACTATGCAATCAGATATGGGAAAAGATATTATGCAAATAAAGATTGCTTTGAGCAGTATATTACTTTGACACAAGGAAAATTGTCTGTCGAGGAATATGCTTATGAATTTGAAAGGCTACATTATTTTTGTGAATTGGGAGATACACTGGATTTCAATCACTTTCTCAAAGGTTTGAGACCAAGTATATTGAAGAATGTGGAGAGGGTATGTAACGATATGTATGAAGCATTTTGGGAAGCAATTCGTGTGGAGCGGATGCTTAAAAAGTCTCATCTAATGGCAGTTACTCCTCAAGAAGAAAAGTCGTCTTATGTAACAGACTGTGTTGAGGAACCAGTGCCAACGGATATGCAGACCGATCCGTCAGAGTTGGACAAAGAAGATTCCATATCTACAGTTGGCCTTGAAATTTCTCCTATGAGTACTAATAATTCCGAAGTGCAAATACCAAGTGATGAAGCAAAAGTTATTGATATTCCCCACATTAATTCTCCTATTGATTTTGTCTTTCGGGATCAACTTTGTCAATTGGGAGATGACTAGTGGATAATCAGAGATTCTGATTTGATGGTGCGTGTTCTACAAGTAAGGCACATCAACACATATATCAGCCATCAAAAGCAATTATGCATGAAGCTGTGCTAAGAAGTTATAGACCGACCGACAAATCAGAAGTTCGTCAGATTGATCTTTGATCCAGGTGAACATTTTCGGAACTCGAGGTCAAGTTCTTTTTCAAGTGGGGGAGAATGATGCAGCGTAGACCTCATGCCCACATGTGTAGGGCCCACATAGATTTAGGATTTATTTTTATGTCAATAGTTTCTTTAAATATTGTTATTAGGATTAGATTTCCTATATTATTTTGTTTCCTAGTTTTATTAGGTTTCTTAAGGCTTAAGTTTACTTTTACTATTTATATGGCATTGTAGAGAATTATTTCTTAGAGTTGTTGATTAATGAAACTGGGTTTTCCCATTGAGGTGTGTCCTCGTTTATTATCTCTGCGGAGATTTATTTTGTCTTCAGACACATGCTTCGGCACCCATTGTGCTTTTAGCACTTTCCCTGCAAGCTCTAACCCTAGGGCCTGCATCACCAGGACACAAATTTTACACATAAAATGGAGTATTGAATATGATACAGCATGATACATTGCCTATTTTGAAGTATCCGGATTCCAGGTACCATAGGTTGCCGTCATTATTCCTCAATACCTCCCCAATCCCTGCAGGACCATGTGTTCTCTTGGTTGCGTCATCCACATTAAATATCAACCAGTGTTGCCAAGTTTTTATTGTATAATCCTGTGTGAAGTTCTTTCCTCCCCTTGTTGTAACTTCACAATGTCTTAGAGAAACTGTCATCTTATTGTCTTTTTCGCTCCTCTGGCGGTAGTCCAATGTGCTACTTTACCGTTTTTCATGAGCTCGAAGATCTTATTGACTCATCCATTTTTCTTTTGTTTGTTTGTATGTTTGTTTTTTTACTCCTTTTTTCTTTAAACACTTGATGCAGGATGGCCACACATAGGGCCAAGATAGCTTAGAAATTATTTTTTATTTTTCTAATTATTTTTTATTAGGTTTCTAATTTCATTAAAGAACTGTAACTAGGATTAGGTTTCCAATTTCATTAGGATTCTTATTTTATTTCCTAAGTAGATTATTAGGTTTCCTAGCCACCAAGTTTTCTCTTCTTATATATATGGCATTGCAGAGAAGAAATGCTTAGAGAGAGTTGATTAATAGAATTTGGGTTTTATCCCTAAGGTGCGTCCTCGTTATTGTCTCTGCGGAGATGTTTTGAAGTGTCTACAGAAATGTGCTTCGGAACTTTCGCACAAGCCCTAACCCTATGGCCTGCACTTGTTTGGTATCAGAGTCGATCAATCGGGAAGGTACTCTTATTCCTACCATTCCATCATCACCATCTTTGTTCCATCTTTCCCTGCTATCAACTTGTTGATTCCCCAATCACGAATTTCAAATTCCCTAAATCCCCGAGCACCCACTCCGGACAACCAAACCTGACCTGACCATAACCCCTAATTGTGTCCGATCCATCACCAACGCCATCCGAACCTAGTTGAGCCCACTCGAACCCATAAATCCAAAAGGCCAGCTGAATACGATCTTCTAGAAATCCCAATCATCTGTACCCCAAACCCAATTTTCTAAAACCCTAATCACCATTGACACTAACGCCATTCCCCTAAAGACCGAAACCGATCCTCCACCCCTTCATAGGCCAAACCCTCACTCAAACCCCATCTTCCTTTCAATCCCCCCTCCCGAATCCATCTGAAGACCCCAACGGCAAAATCCAATCTCCCCAATCCCATACCAAAGAGACAATAAAAAAGAAGAAAAAGAAGGCAGAAAGAAGATCAATCAGAAGAAAGAGAAGAAGAGAGAAGATAGTGGGGCGAAGCATACTTGGCCTTCATTATGTCACCATTGCGCTATCATCCTCTTCGTTGACATAGAGGAGCAAGCCCATCAGCCGCGTCCATTGTAACCATTGTCTCCATCCGCTGCAAATAGAAGCAGCATCTCAGTCAAACTGCCCCTCCTTCGTTGTAACCACAAACTCCACTTCTCTTTCTCGCAGTGTAGAGGAAAAGCGACAGGGTTTTGACCCAGCCAAAATCGGAAAAAAAAAAAAAAAAGAAAAAGAAAATCATAGGTTCCCTCCCTCTCTCCGACACATGTTCGGGCCTATTTGCATATTCAGGTTAGGTTAGATCAGTTCCAATCCGATTGTGGAAAATAGTAAACCAGCGACAAGAACATATTTCAGCATATCTCAGTCAAGGCAGATTTGACCAAATCGAGGGCCCAGATTTGTATTCGCGATATAGGAGTCGTTTGTCGTCGGATTTTGAATTTGTTTTCACCAGTGTGTTCGTGGAGAGCAGATCTATGACATTAGGTAAGTTAAATTTTAAAATTGTGGTGTCTACATGCATGGAGAAATCTCCTGCAATCGTTGTGAAATTGACTAGAGCCATTGCTCAGTTGTCCAATGCGGTCAGTCAACTCCAAGCAACTCGTGCAATGATGGCAATCAGACCAATTACTTTAAAAAATGATCTTCATGTGGATGATAATCAAGGTGATGGCTGAGAAATATAAAATCTCGAGATAAAATTTGATGCAACCATCTTAAACAAGAGGACAACGTCGATGAAAAGATGGAAGATGTAAAGGAAGAGGGAGGAGAGTGGACATAGAAGACATGGATCTAATAACTGGTCTAGTGCTTTCATAAGAAGAACTATCCTTTGTCATTCCTCATATTGACTTCATCTTTGGAGATGAAAGATAGTTGGTAAGAGATTACGATTTGATAGTGCAGGTTTTGCAATTTAAGTTTCAAAAGGTTCGATCACATGTCCACTCAACACCCGACCATCAAAAGCGTGCCACGCCTATTTCGAAATGGAGGAAACGATCGTATACAATTTCAAGTTGTGCACATAAGCAACAATTCAACCGAAGGATCGGAAGTTCATCCGATTGGTCTTCGACCGAGGACATTTACCGAACTCGAGGTCGAGCTCCCTCCAAGCCGGTGAGAATGATGTAGGATGGACCTGTGGGCCGCACATAGGGCCAAGATAGTTTAGAAATTATTTTATTTCCCTAATTATTTTTATTAGGTTTCTAATTTATTAAAGAATTGTAATGAGGATTAGGTTCTCAATCTCATTAGGATTCTTATTTTATTTCCTAAGTAAATTATTAGGTTTCTTAGCCACCAAGATTTCTCTTCTTATGTATATGGCATTGTAGGGAAGAAATTCTCAGAGAGAGTTGATTAATATAATTTGGATTTATCCCTGAGGTGCATCCTCGTTGTTGTCTTTGTGGAAATGTGTTGAAGTGTGGACTTGTGATTCGGCACCATTATTGTGCTTCAGCACTTTCATGCAAGCCCTAACCCTAGGGCCTGCATCAACACCCTTGTCGTTTCCTTGCGTAAAAACCAATTCATTGCTTTGATGTCATCTTACGTAATATCCTTGCCCTCTTTTGAAATGGACCTGCACCCCAAGACTTAGAAAAGGCCCTACATCCCTAGTAAACCTGCACAACACTAAAATGTGTTTCATTGGTTAATCGCTGCAACTCCATAGCTGGAACACTTGCAGATTGTCTGGTGGAGCATATCTTCTCGATTGTGTTGTAGGTGCACCTTCGAAGATACCTAGTGGATCTCCCACACATGGATGAAAATAGCGGTGGCTATATCGGCCGTAGCGGCCGCCACCGCTACGCTACGGCCGATTTATCGGCCGTCGCACCCGTAGCGGCCGCTAAGTCCGCTATGGGGCCGCTACGGGGCCGCTACGGGGTGAGAAAAATTTCTACTTTTCAAATTTTTTTAAAATGCATAATAATACTTATTTTTTTTCTTCTTCTCTCTAAATAACATTTCTACACAACTCTTCTACTCTTTTATGTTTAAAAGAACACCAAAAAGCACATGATATTGCCGAATTACAGTCGATACAAAGAGTTCTTCTCAATGATTCTTCTCTAAGTACATCCTATTAGACACCCCCTTTGGTAGATGTATTTTTTTCTCTAGTTAGTCTTAAGTCTTGACTTCATGACATAGTTTTTTCTTTTATAAGCTTTTCATTAGTTTCTAAGTTAGCATAACTAAGCAACATGAACACATGTGAAAAAATGATCATTACTATTATTTTCTATTTATACAGCGATACAGGACCTTATACAGTAAGGGGACCGCTACGCCCCCTTACCTTAGTTACTTTTGCAAAAAAAAAAATATTCTCTCATTTTCCAATATTCTAGATTTTCTAGAATTTTTTCATATTTTTTTGACTATTTTTTCAAATCGCTACACTACGTATCGCCCGTTACGTAGTGTTTTGGCGGCAGGCCGCTACGCCCGTCGCTGCCGCTATTTTCATCCTTGCTCCCACATCCACTGAACATGGGTCCCACATAATACTAACTTACAAAATAATTTATTTTATTCTTTTTATCATTTAATATTTTTATTTTTGCATTTTTCATATGCAAAAAGGTGTTACACATAATTAGGTGCCTTTGATGGGCTATTTAGTTACCTATCTAACGATCCCAATAATCCCGACGTGTATTACCTAACTACGTTTCTGCTCGTGTTTCTTTCGGTATTTAGAAATGAAAAATCCCTGGCCACGCATCATGTAATATTTAGAAATGAGAAATCCCTTGCTATGCGTCATGGTAGATTGAGAGTCTGAGGCATTCTGCAACATTCTTTAAACATGCTTCCCCTATGTGCATCCATGTTCAGCCCTGAATGTTGTGACCCACTTGTATCTGTTTGCCATTGCTCAAATGATAATTGATATTGACCTTTGTCTCTTCAATTCTGTCTCAGCGGTGGCATTTTCTTTATTCCACAGGAACTGCCAATCCCGACAGTGACTATACTCTTCCGATTCCCAAGCATGGGCGAACCCAAGTAAAAGCTTTTGGGGGTGTCCCCCACCCCCACCTGGGTCCGCCTATGAAACTCTTATGAAATTTCTGGGTCCGCTTCCAAAATCCACAAAAAAATCTATGATCCTCCCCAAAAACCCACATGAAGTCCTAGGTTTGCCTCAAAATGGAACTACCTGTTTGGGTCTGCACCCCTCAGAAGGAAAATCCTGGGCCCGTCGCTGCCTACAAGTCGACCAAAGCCAATGAGCCTGTGCCCATTTATTTTTTGGTTGGACTAATAATCTTTCTGATCAACTCGTGAATAAGATAGACCCACATATATATATATATATATTTTTTTTTCTTCAAAAAGTCTCCCTCTCTTAGCTAGAAAATGGCTATTACCGATCCATTTAGCTTCATTGATTCCAGCCATCTCTCCATTAGGAGAAGCAAACTTCTTTATATTTGATTTGATAGCAGGGTTATGTGCACGGATACAACATTCATGAAACTTAGGCTTTACTAGCTCAGCTTACGTTCGAATGGGCTCTTACTTTTGAAGTAGTTACTGACCTCGAAGGAGTCCATGACTCACTTCACTATCTCAGTGTACACTCGAATGGGCTCTTACTTTTGAAATGTTTACTGACCTCGAAGAAGTCCACGACTCATGTCACTGGTCTCCTTGCAGTTGTGCACATGGAAGAACTGTCCGCTGTCTTCTTCCTTGCCCGCCTTTATTTCCTGCAACTATGATGCTGCTTCTTTGACATCTTCATACCCCTCTATTTACTCTTAATGGGTGCAAGTCTGGTTCCCATATTTGTTGATAATCCTTTCCATGTTTTTTAATATATATATAAAGAAAACAGAGCCATTCATCTCCACTTCTGAAGTCTGCATCAGTGGTTTTGCCGCATCAATCTGGACCAGAACATAAAAAATGATCCAACCAGGGGTTCCACTTTTCCCAGGATGCAGCCAATCTTGGTGAACACCTCCAACCAGGCATAAAGGGGGAATGAAAACATCCTCGCCCAGCCATTCCTCCATCTAGATCCATTCTTTGTTGGCACGTGATTGGATGGCTTTGATATGATGGACGTTCTTTGTTGGCATGCGTATGCCGAGTAGAGGGACTGGATGTTTATGTGCTGTATGCTTTAGCTATTTGAATAGATCATACAAATCATCTGGCTTTTCTCTATTGTTATTCAAGATTATCACCAATCCAATATCATATGAGGATAATTTGAAATTCATACTGTGAGGCATTAAGAATGTTGATCGTTTTTTTATTTTTATTTTTTATTTTGAAAGGAAATTTGGGTATTTATATCATGCACATGTTTATTTTCCTCTTTGAACTTTTGAAACAGGAAGATAAAGAAGGCGGCGGCAATGAAAAGATCAAAGAACCTCAGGAAGATGAAAGCAATTGAGAAAGCCATTTCTAAAAGTGAGCAGTCTGAGGAGAAAATCTCAAAGAGCAAAATCAAAGTACAGAGAATTCAGTCTGCAAAGTCGCTATATGATTGATAGGTGTTAGCAATGCTCGTCGGTGTGGTGGTAATGTTCTTAACTACTGCTTAATGAGGAGAAAGGCTAATTTGAAACGTACTTTTGTTCATCTTTTAACTTTTTTTTTTTTTTGGATAACCTAGGGTATCCCCTGCCTAGCCTAGCCTTTGGCCTTAAGCCCGAGGGACACTCGATTCTGGACAACTAAGAACTAATCCCTTGGGGCACTTGCATACCCTCCTATCCACATGAAAAAAATAGTGAAGTCCATAATCTTTATATTTTCTTGGGGCAATATTTAAATGGAGAGTGTGGTTCAATGAAGGGTGAATGTATTGGGAAATTTGACAAAAGTAGTTTTTGGCAATAAATTATGTTAGTTTTGCAATTATTTATTTTTTATTACTGAAAATGAATTTATTTTCTTTGAGATTTTCATGATAATAGGGAAAACCCCAAATTTGAAAAATACCTCAATGATTGTCCATATTATACCAAAGAATGATATTTGTGACATTTGAAACTGACCAACATGCCATGTGTTTCATTAAAAGAATATGATCCTAACATTTCATCATAAAAATAAATAATAATAATAATAAAAAAAGCCTTTTTCATTGAGTAAGTGGCCATACTTATTGGGAGGCTCGCACTTCTCTATAAATCTTTCTTTTGTGCTTGACTTGATCTAAACTGGAATCATCATCATCAAAGTCTTGTCCCAACTATGATGATCTAAATTGGAATAAGTAGTGGTAATTTTGCTGGTCAATACACACATATAGAACAAGAAAAAGAAGCCAAAAAACCAAATTGTTGGGACCACACATGTCAGGATTATCACCGTTAGGGTCTGTTTGGATAAATGAGGAGTGGAGTAAAATGAAGTGGATTTTACTTGTGGAGTAGAGTGAAGAGAAGTAGGTTGAAGTTAAAGTAGAGTACTTCACTTCACTCCATTTGGATGTTTATTTTGAAGTTAAAGTTTTAGCCCATTTAACTTCCCTCCATTTGACTATCGGGCCAGACTCATCCAAACGGGTTAGAGTTGAAATTTTAGACTGTTAGGGCCTATTTAACTTCACTCTACTCTATTTTTGCCTATCCAAACAGGCCCAAAGGAAAATTATTGTGTAATTTGATGACAAAAGCTATGTCAATGGGACTATTGACCCCATGAAATACAAAAGGTGATGATGCAAGAAACCAACTTGCTGTGATAGTTATTGACTTGTTGGTCATTGACACCCATTTTCAGCAAAGAGTTCCACACATTTCCCAAAAGTTGCATTTAGGTAAGTTATGAAGCCTTTATTTGAAGAATCACAATCTGGAATGTGCTAGATTTAAGCCATCCATTAAGTGGGCTCCATTCTTTGTTGGCACATGGTTGGATGGCTTTGATATGATGGACATTCTTTGTTGGCAGGTGTATGCTGAATAGAGGGCCTGGATGTTCATGTGCTGTATGCTTTAGCTATTTGATTAGATCATACAAATCATATTTGACTTTTATCTATTGTTTTTTTAGTTTATCACCAATCCAATATCATATGAGGATAATTTGGAATTCATACTGTGAGGCATTAAGAATGTTGATTCTTTTGTTTTTCTTTTCTTTTTTTTTGAAATGAAATTTGGGTATTTCTATGATGCGCATGTTTATTTTATTCCTTGAACTTTCGAAACAGGAAGATGAAGAAGGTGGGAGCAATGAAAAGATCAAAGAACCTCAGGAAGATGAAAGCAATTGAGAAAGCCATTTCTAAAAGTGAGCAGTCGGAGGAGAAAATCTCAAAGAATAAAATCAAAGTGCAGAGAATTCAGTCTGCAAAGTCGCTATATGATTGATAGGTGTTAGCAATGCTCATCGGTGCGGTGGTAATGTTCTTAACTACTGCTTAATGAGGAGAAAGGCTAATTTGAAATGTACCTTTGTTCATCTTTTAACTCTTTTTTTTTTTTTTTTTTTTGATAACCCAGGTATCCCTTGCTTAGCCCATACTTTGGTCCTGAGCCCGAGGGACACTCAATTCTGGCAGCCAAGAACTAATCCCTTGGGGGCACTTGCATACCCTCATATCCACATGAAAAAAACAGTGAAGTCCATAATCTTTTACTTTCTTGGGGCAATATTTAAATGGAGAGTGCGGTTCAATGAAGGGTGAATGTATTGGGAAGATCAATAAGAGAGTGCAATTAACAAGCGAATCTCATAGACGAATTGATGTGAACAGGATCATCTACAGTAATGGCTTAGGAAACAGGTTTTTGCTCATTTTGCAACAAATTAAGTTAATTGTTTTTCCCTCTAATTGCCTCGTAAAGATTTCCTCTCCGGTTTCCACCCTCCCTATTATTTTGTAGGGATGGCAATGGACCTTCAACTGAAGAGCTGACTTTAAGCCCGTATTGCAATCATAGGTACTCTGTTGCTTGCTGAGATAGCAAACGATGAACCTCTTTCTGCCGGATCACCTGATGATACAACCTGAAAAATTTGGCCTTGGGCCTTTATTTTTGGGTCGTTTGACAAGTGTATTTGGATTTCTGTCCAAAGTAATGGATCTGTTTGCAAATTGGTTTGGGAATTGGTCTGTTAAACTTAATTACATAATCTCTTTGAACCAATGGGCCAACACTTAGATGAACGTGATGTATTTGAACCTTTTTGAAATAGCTACTCCTATTTCACTAAGATCTAAGGCTGAACTTCGACCTCCTACACTGGACTTTTTATTGAAGAAACGTGGGTCATTCTAAGTTGATAATAAGCTCGACCATTCTATGATTGCAAAGAGAAATGACAACGTTGAAGGACTTTTGCAAGGGATTTCTGTAGAGTTGGCTCCAAGGCCCGGATGATGTGGTTGTGTGATGCTGGAGTTTTATGGCACAATTTCTTTTTGGTGATGCCAAGGAAAAGCAATTCCCCCCACTCCTAACAGCAAATGGTCTTTTGTGGAGTTGGGAACAAATTGGAGAAGCATTGCATCACCAAACGGAGAACTGATGAGCACAACTCAGGAAATGAAAGGTTTTTTCTTACCACTGAGGAATCTTTTGACTTTTCGATTGGACAAAAGACGGGGAAAGAGTGAGTGGAACCCATCTATAAAATAAATTATATTTTATTTATAATACTGAAAAATGGATCAATTGATTTTTTTTCTTAACCAGTATAGATTTGGTTTGCTTGGAGAGAAGGGGAGAAACCGTTGAAAGATCTAAATAGCAGGAGCTATTTGCATAACATAATAGGATGCTTTAGCGATATTTTTGAAACTTAGCAGCAATGTTTGAAAAATGACGTGAAAGTTTTGTGATGATCGTTGACATAAAAGAGGAGAAAATTTGACAAAAGTAGTTTTGGGCAATAAATTATGTTAGTTTTACAATTATTTATTTTTTATTACTGAAAATGAATTTATGTTCTTTGAGATTTTCATGATAATAGTCGAAACCCCAAATTTGAAAATACCTCAATGGTTTTCCATATTATACCAGAGAATGATATTTGTGACACTTGAAACTGACCAACATGCCATGTGTTTCATTAAAATAATATGATCCTAAGATTTCATCATAAAAATAAATAATAATAATCAATAAAAGCGGGTTTCATTGAGTAAGTAGCAATACTTATTGAGAGGCTTGCACTTCTCTATTAATCTTTCTTTTGTGCTTAACTTGACTAAACTGGAATCATCATCATCAAAGTCTTGTCCCAACTATGATGATCTAAATTGAAATAAGTAGTGGTAATTTTACTGGTCAATACACACATAAAGAAGAAGAAAAAGAAGCCAAAAAACTAAACCGTTGGGACAACAAATGTCAGGATTATCACCGTAAAGGAAAATTATTGAGTAATTTGATGACTGTAAGCCTAACATGCCGTGTTAATAGACAAAAGCTATGTCAATGGGACTATTGACCCCACAAAATACGAAAGGTGATGATGCAAGGAAACAAATTACTAATATTCATATATCATGAGATTATGGTTTTAAATTTCGGGATTGGGTTCTTGGCCTTTTAGGTGATGGATCCCTCCTTTAAGTGAGTCAAAAGTTTTTTAAACTCATCTAGAAGGCCCCACCTACTTCCAACAGATGCCACTTATCCTGACCTGACCCTCAAAATGTAGCATACGTACTTGGTTTGGATCCATTTAGCTAGGTTTGAGGCTTGGGTTTGTATCTCCTGAACCCAACAGAGAAATATTCAGTCTGGATCTGGATCTAGGTCCATACAGTATTAAATTGTGGACCTGAATGTTACCTAAAATGGCCTTTTGTTTGCAATTTTTCATATAACAACAAAGACCCTCGTACAAAAAAATGTTTTATCAAATGGTTTGTATGCATTGTATATCATGTCAACTTACACATGAAAATGACACTTTATTTTTTCTTGTGTCAAAGAAAGTATTATTACTCAAAAAAAAAAAAAAAAAAAGAAAAAGAAAAACAACGTAGAAGCACAAATTATTCTCAAACAGTTAGTCCGGCAAATTATGGGTCCACACAATCTCATTAGTTAAAGAAAGCCAGAACTTCGACAAAATGATGAGCCACCACATTTACAATTTTTTTAGACCAAAACAAAATCCTGCCATATCAAAAGCTAATGCTGCTTTATGAACGTCCAAAATCTTAGAATCAATAACATGATAACTTAATAGCCGCACTGTTTCTAAAGCATCCGAGAATATAATTATAATATTAGGCATAGAGAATTGTGTGGCCCACCTACTAGTAGAAACAGAGTCCTACTAGTCATTACCTGTCTTTTATTTTATCGTCAATTTTTTAAAATATTACATCCGAGAAAAAACAAGGAAAAAAGATTTGATTTACATAAAAAGAAAACAATATTGGAAAAAGTAGAAACATAGACCGACGATCATTCATTCATTCATTCATTCATGTGTCTTCCACAGTTGCCAGTTTCTGGGAGATGTGGGGGAATGTGGGGGAAAGTTGAGGTCCATTAGGAAATGCTATCTGCTTTTCTTTTGGTTCCCTGTCCTTCTTGATCTTCTTCCCTCCTTTGGAAACTGAACTCTGGACGCTCTGAGAATTGGAGGTGCTGTCGTTCTTGATCTTCTTCCAATTGGAAACCATAGTCTGGACAATATGAGAAGTCCTGATCTTCGTCCGATTCGTAACAGAATTTTGGATAATCTGAGAAGAAAGGCTGGAGGTGCATTTTGGTGTTGGCATTGTCCCACTCCAATGAGTCCCACCATCTTCTGCTTCCTTTGATCTGTTTGAGAGAGGATGGTAGACTGTTTATAGAGAAAGGAAGCATCTTCAGCATTGGGCAATACTGTACATCGATTTCTTCAAGGGAACTGCAAATTAATGTTCTCTTACATATACTCTTCAAGTTCGGTAGAGCAGATAATGCTAATCTCTTCAACCTTGGTAGTGTGATGGGTATGTTATTGTTTGCTTCACTCATGTCTCCCATATCCACTACCATCTCCTCCATCGCTTTGCAGTGTGAAACATATATCTCTTCAAGGTTTTGGAGGGTCTGGAACCACCCAATTGATAATACATACTTCAGCGTTGGACACACGCTGATTACTATGCGCTTGAGGTTTGCTAGGTTGTCACCCTGAGTAGGTTCCTCCATGTATATAGTACTCAAATTGTACAAGAGGTTAATCCTCAACTGAGTTAAGTTGCTCTTAGGAAAAGCAACAGAGTTCATACAGTCACTATCAGAGACGTTTACCTGACATTCCCGACTATAGAGAACATCTTGTATATCTTCTGGATCAAGGAATACACCGCCAACTATAAGAAGAAAGCAATTTAAACATCGCCAATGCCTAGATCTTACATAGGACGAGAAAGCACTCAAGTCTACGAAGTTGACAAGAAGTTTTTTTAAATGCATCAACCTCACAATGTCTTCCACACCTGCACCCCATCCATTTCTATCTTCATTTGATGACCACTTCCATTTACTCCCCACCATTGACAGCTCTTCTAAATGGGACAAACTGGATATTGCGCCAACAGGAACCATTTCTAACCTTCTTGTGAAAGACAGGCCAAGGCATTTGAGATTGGTTAAACTGTCCATTCCATCTGGCAAATATTCGATTGCAGCTCCAGTGAGGTCCAACACCCTAAGTTCTCTGAGTTGAACAAGTGAAGGAACCTCTGTCAAATCCCAACAGTTCCTTAACAGCAGAGCATTAAGGTTTACTAAGTTGGACAATGATTGCGGTAAACACGTGAAGCGAGCATGCGACAAATCCAAAACCCTAAGGTTTTGCATGTGTTCAAAGAATAAATGATCGATGTTGCCCAATCTAGAACCTTCCAATAACAAGGTAGAGAGCTTCGGACACTTGGATTGACATGAAAGCATTTCAACGCTACCATGCATCAAAGATACTCTAATTACATCATCCATCAAATTCTCATCCCTTGGAAACTTACCTACATTGGAACGGACCTTGACCACAAATTGATGACTCTTCCTTGTGATGGCAATAGCTAAATCTCTGAGTAAATCATGCATCCTAACAAAACTTCTATTAAAATCACCAAGCTCTCCTTTCTCCAGCATACACGCATCTTTTAAATCATTTATTACTGTGTAGCCTTTATCAAACCCCTTCTCTCGATCCTCAATTTCATAAAAAAATCCATCTGCCATCCACTTCTCAATTAAAGAATTGCATTCTATTTGATCATCTTCAGGATATAAGGCACAATACAAGAAACAATCTCGGTGTATTTGAGTTTTCAAATGATCAAAACTGAATCTCAAGCAAGAAAAGACATCATCTTCTAGGCCTTCAAGATCAGGCCTCGAGTTTTTCAAGTCTTCCAATGCATTCCTCCATATTCTAATATCATCCACACCCCTCATAGCTGCTCCCACTGTAATGATTCCAAGAGGCAAACCATCACACTCTTCAACAACAGCCTTTGCAATTGGTTCTATTTCTGGTGAAAGCACAAAATCAGTACCAAGCTTTTCCTTGAACAAGGTCCATGATTCATCCTCGGCAAGACCAGCCACTTCAATTATCCTTTCACTGCCCATCCCTCGACACACTTTTTTAGATCGAGTAGTCCACACTATCTTGCATTTGTTCTCTTGATTTGGTTCTAGAACCCCAACTTTTGTCAGAGGAAATGTACTCCACATGTCATCTAAAATGAGTAAGAACTTGCCTCTTCTATTGAAAGCCTCAAATAATTTGGCTGATTTACAAAGTGCATCTTTATAATTGGAGAAGTCTGTTATACCCAATGCCTTTGAGAGACGACCTTGCAACTCCTCCAGATCGGACTCCTTAGAGACTGTCACCCAAATGACACAATTGAATGTTCCGGCATTCTTAAATTTGTTGTGAATGTGGGTCATTAAGGTTGTCTTGCCCACGCCCCCCATACCGTGGACACCGATCTTTCCTACTTCATCATCCATTAGACATTCCTCTATCTTTTGCAAATTTTTTAGTGCAGTTGTTTCACCCACTATTTTTATTGGAGGAAAAGTCTCTGTACTACCTACCAACAAGTCAACAACCAATCCCTCCTGAAATCGCCCATTCTCTTTTAGCTCGACTGCTTCTTTAATCTTCTCTTCGACTTCCTTGGCTAGATTCATGCGCAATTGAATATGAGTCCAACTCACTTCCCCGAGTTTTTGTTTAATGTCATGCACTTTATCTTTAATAATTTGCACATTTTTCAACCATAATTCTACCTCTCTTTTTGGCATCTTCCCATATTGTACTTTTTCTCTTTCTAAATATGCCCGTACATCGCTCTCACGACAACTTAACTCATCAATTCTTTTATCTAAAATATCCTCATTTTCCTTTAGACTTTGCAGAGGTGCACATATTGCCTTTCCCATTTCAACTACTGTCCCAAGAAGCTCCATGTCCACTATGTAAAGGAATAAAGAAGTCATTATTCAAAACATAGAAGATAAAGTAAGAATATATATACAATGAATTAAATCATTCAAACATTATGCTCTTTCATTTGTATATTTTTTGAATCGTGATCTCATATACTTACTTGAGTCGCAGAAACTTAGTCCACCTCATTTATATATTAGCCATTAGCTTGATAAAACTACATCCAAACCTTTAAATAGCTAGTTCCACCATGAATATGATTTGCATATATAAAACGATAGTGTAAAAATAAAAAAAGGAAGGAAAAAACACCAGGTCATGCTCAATATAGAGGATGAGACTGTCAAGATTCGAGAGTGTTAGATATCGGTAAACTTTATCTGGTAAGCAAGCTAATGGTGCATTCTTTTAAATTGATAGAAGGTTGGACCAAGTTTCTACAATCCACTAGTGTGAAAAAGTGATTGACAAAAACTCTAGATAAATGAGACACATAGGAAGAAACATAAAGGTACATCAGGAACAAAATTATAGGAAAAAAAAAAAAAACAAAGGCTTATCTTTTTTTTTTTACATTTTGTTACTTTTCTTTTACATACAAACTCTTAAAGGCTCAATATTTATTGAAATCCTAGCTATGTCTTCTGAGAATAATTCTCTTCTTGGGGTTTAAGGCCTTCCCTCCTCCTAGCTAGGTCCCATTTATCTAAAAGAAATAAAATGATTTTCATTTCGAAAGGGAAACAGTCCTAATATATATATATATATATATATATATATATATATTACCCTTCTTTTACTATAATTAATAAGAAATTAGCCTTTGATACTCTATCCCAAATGGCATGTATATAACTTCGATTATTTTTCATAACTTTACACATGTGAGGTTCATGTTGACAACTTATTTTTATTTTAATGTTCTTAATATTTTCTCTTCTAGATTCCACCGTCTCGATTTCAAACAAGTCCTTACTGTTTTATTTGTGCAATACTCTTAACACCAACCACCTACATCAATACCCATGGTAGTTATAGAACACTCCACTTGTATGACTTTCCAATATTTGTAGGTAAACGGTGCTTTGCAAAAACGGAAAGTATTTTGTTTATTTGTGACCTATGACGTTTTGGTTATTATATATATATATATATAAATAAATTATTTATTTTATTATTATTATGTAATTGTATGTATTTTAGTTAAGTAAGTGGTTATTTATTGGTAATTGTAGGTATTGGTTTTGGTTATTTATTTTATTATTATTATGTAATCGTGTTCTTTTCTAATATATTACTACACATCCATTTCAATATTCTCATATTTGTTACACTTTTTTTTTTCCGAAATTATCTTCTTTTGTTATTCTTTTGCCCAAAACTATCCCTAATATACTTACCATATCTGTTTTTTTCTTCTCAACATTTATTGTACTTTCCCAATGGGTATATCTTAAACTATTTCATCCATCAAGCTCCCCAAAGTCTCTTTTTTTTTTCTCATTTCTTGAAACTTGTAACACGTTTCATACATGTCACATCAGCTATGTCCTAAAACCCAACCCCCCCGCCCCCCTCTCTTCTTTCACATGCTTCTCTGAAAATGGATAAAAGAGAAGGAGAAGGGGTCTTTCACAAATACAACAAATTGTTTGAAACAACAAACGTTAACCCAGATACATGGAAAAGACTCTCTCCTCACAATTCGTCTTCTCAAAGAGATAGGTTGCAGTTGCGCATCTTTTCATCTCTCTCTCTCTCTCTCTCTCTATTCTCAAGTTGATCCCTAATCTTTGATTTCTTTTACTAATCTTTGTGAGGCTTCTTAATTTCAAACTGATTTCTATCACTACCTTACACGCCTTCTAGCTCTCAGCCCGTTTAGTTATTTTACTTGTAAAGTCAAGTTAAATGAAGTGAAGTAAAGAGAGGGAATAAAATACAAATGGATTATGATAGTATTTTATTTTTAGTTGTTTGGTATGCAATGTTTTTTACTTATTGTATAGGAAAGTGCTTTTTTTTTTGTATTTTAGTGGATAAAGGTGATTGCTTTTTTACTTTTTAAAAAAAAAAATAGAGGGAGTTTTGAATTAAAGTGCTTTTGATGTAACATCTTGTCTGAAAAATGAAGGCTTTACTTGACTTTTATTATGTTAGTAAAGTGTCAAACGATGAAATTACAGTGCAGACGAATTTAGGGTCTATAATGAGTTGATGCAAGAAGGGGCGAGCTTTGATGGTTTTCCTTGTTTGTACTGTTGAAAGGCACAATCTTTTATTGTGGAAACTGCTCAAATCATTAGATCTTTGATCTTAATAAATATGTTTATTTGTCCTCTTAGAGCGTTTTCCTTTTGTTTTTTTTCAAATAATGTTCATTGCTTGAATGGAGCCTCATAGGAATTTTCCATGGCCGGTGGCGGTCAAAGAAGATTTGAAATCAACAATCCAACAAATCCAACAATCAATAATCATGACATGAAGCTGGATACTCAAACATCAGCCCATTTGCATGTGCAAGTCTCCTAACAAGAGATTTTGCCCATTTGCATATGGAAAGTTGGAGGGGTTTTTCATTCTTCTGCAGGTTTACTGCATAACAAGACCAGCTCAAAGGGAAACTGTAGACGATCTTTCACATTACTTATTTGGGCATTAGTGAAATGAGTGTAATCTGATTGAGAAGAATTTCCATTTTGTATTCCATGATGAAGAGGGAGTCTTAGAGGCAATTCAAAATCAGTCACCACATCATCAACTCTTTTACAAATCTTCTACTTGAACTGCAATGTGTTAAAATAGGCCCAATGTGAGGCTTAAGAAATGTATTAAATGGTTTAGAGTAAAAATGGATCACTAAACTCGTGCATATTCCAAATGGATATTGAAGAATTGAGAGTTCTCTTTGCTTCCCCTCTATTGGATCGTACAAGAAGATCAAGTTCTACATGAACAAGAATGTTAGTAGAGCCTCCACATACTTTGTCATCAGAAAAAAAATAAATAAATAAATAAAGAAAATGTTTTGTGCTTCTAGTCATGGTTTGTGGGCCGGTTCTGATCAGTGGACTCGTTCTAGACCAACAATACTCCACAAAATCTACACCCAACTAGTTAATTGTAAGAATTGGGCCCGACGTGTACTTCTCTTGCTGCTGCATAAAAGGCTTTCTTTCAAACAATTTGTTTGTATCCGTAAAAGGCTCATTCTCCTTTTCTTTTGTCCATTTCAGGGAGGGACATAGTTGATGTGACCTGTGTGAAACGTGTTACAGTGGAAATGGGCAGAATAGCACTCCCTTGTTTCGATGAAACAGGGGATCTGGACTCCCAATAATTATAGGACCGACGCTAACAAATGTTTAGACGCTCGGAGAACCTTAGTCTAATTTAATTGATTGATAGGATATAGGAATTTAATTCAAAAAATACATATGTTACTATTTATCTGGTTACTTTCTTTGTATTGCAATTCCAAAATTTTAGTGATGGCCCATTTGACGAAAAATTTATATAATAGTTTCTTGTAAACGAACTAGACATTTACAAATTAAAGAAATAGAATGATCAGATTAATTGGTAGGGCTTGACTTCCAACACCCGCTGACAACCATCCTGGTCAGCAAATGAACTTAATTTGTTAAAATAATCTTTATTATTTAATTTTAATTCAAGATGTTAGAATAGTGGTCCACCTTTAGTTAGAGCATTGGTCAAGGGGTCAGATTGATTGGAAGACACTAACTACTTTTTTTTTATAAAAATCCAGAAAAAAAGCTAAGAAAATATTTGTATTTTTCCTTGCAAAAAGCTTTCGCCCTATTATGATGCCACCGGTTTGGTAATTTTTTTGTAAAATAAAAACAAAGTAAATAATTAAATCAAAAGAAAATAAAATATAAATAAATTATAATGATATTTTATTTTTAGTTGTTTGATATGAGATCCATATGACTTTTTTTTTTTCTTTATAGAAAAGTGAAGATATTTTACCTAAAATTATTGGATTCTGGTCAATGCTACAATATGTATATTTTAAGCACGCACGAAAATAACTAATAGTTGGCGTCTTTTTATAAAGAATTGCATGGATAAAAAATGGAAGAATATTTGAGAGAGAGTAGTAGAGAAATCGGACCTTTTGCTTTGGTAGATTCCAATGAGCAAAGATGTGATTTATCAGCTTCGAGTGTGAAGAAGACTTGACCTGCAGATATGCTTAAATTAGACTAGAGAAGAAAGACTATATCATGTAAACAAAATGGAATGGAGTTGGAAGCAGAGGTAAATAAATCCAGGCCAACCAATTTTTTTCTTAGCCAAAGGCCTAAATATTCAGATGATTCAGCCATGTATATTCTAAAAAAAAAAAAAACCTAGATTTATGAAAAGAAGATAAAATATGATCCATTAAATATTTAATTTATCTACTGTGGGAGCCCCTCTTCCAAGTTCACCTCAGACCCGGGACATAGGACGGGTTGGGGGGATTCTAAAGATATCCACTTACGCAGCCCTGATCGGATCCACCACCAATGAGTTTTCACCATCCAAAATGAGTGCATATTAGATCCACCCGTCTTAAATCTGTCCAAATCATTCAGATGGGAAGGTGCTCAGGCTCAGCTGAGGGATGCCCTCTCTGTTATGATCGAAATGTTCTGTAAGAAAGGTGGGAAGGACAAACTTATTTATTTATATAATATGTTTATTTTTATTCCAAATAAAAATTAGATTTTAAATAAAGAGATAGCTAGAAGAGAGATGAGCTTTTGAGAAGTTCTTACAGAGAGAGAGAAAGCCTTGGGCCTAGATGATTTGATCTTGATCTTTTCAAAACTAAAAAAAACCAACTAATTGAACTTAGCACGAGAGAGAGCGCACAAGAGAGAGCTTAGCGAGACAGTGCATACAAAAACTGAAGGCGAGTGATGAAAATGAGAGGGTAGGCCACGTTTATTTCCAATCCAAGTGTGCCGGGCTGGGCCAGAGAACCTTGCCAGGACACACAATTTTCAACTCTCAGGAAGCAACATAGAAATTGCGTTGTAAAAGTAGACGCTCTGTAGAAGCAGCTGAGCACTTGGTTGGAAGCAGCGAGGAGATGATGAAAAGCAAAGAAGACCGACTCAAAGAAAAAAGAGAATCATCAAGAGGCCCGGTGCTGCCCCGTACCTTCCTCCACGTCCACACGCTACCGTTTTCAAAAGCAGAGGAAAGAGACAGAGACTTTCATGCTTCATCTCTCCTCATAGTGAATTGCTTTATCCGCAGTAGGTCCCCATGGTTGGTGGGCACATCCGCACATGTTTCTCACAAAAGACGCAAAATACAAAGAGCTTTTGTAAATGACAGATTAAACCCTATATCCATCAGTGAACTTAAGAGACAAATCACAAAATCATATTATAGGATTTCTGTAAATGGGAGATTAAGCCATGTATTCGTTGGGGGACCCAAGATTTTCATTTGAGGGGTGCGGACACGAAATGGTAGTTTGATTTTGGGGAGAAATAGAGGTTTTTTTATATAGATTTTGAGGGTAGATTCATATTTTTTATTGGATTTTTTAAAGTGGACTCATAGTTTTCATGGAGATTTCTTTTTTTTCATGGAGATTTCTTTTTTTTTTTATCCGCCTCTTATTCTCACTTTCTCTTAAACAAACCTTGTTGAAAAAAAGTGACTCCTTGGTGGATCCTATTTATTAAAATATAATTCATTCAAATACACATTTAAGATAAGTTAGTCCCTTAAGATTAAACCTATATAAAACTAGTCAAAGGAGGCCCGTGCCGAAAAAAAATATGAAGTATGAAAAATGAATAGATTTAATTATTACTTCATAATATAGAATATGTCAAGAAAAATTATAAAAATTCTTGTTTGACTGTAAGTTGATTAAATAACTTAATTTAATCCTTCTAAGATTTTTATCTATAAAATAAAAGGAAGATGAAAACATAAAAACCTCGTTTATGATTTAGAGAGAAATGATTTCTAACAAAGACATCCTTGAATTTCATTGAATTCTTAAATTACATCATAGTATAGTTTTCTTTCAGTTCTTAAAATTTAAATAAACATAAAATAACTTAAAAATAAATTTAAAATTTCTATGTTCGGATTCTCACATTAATGCCTATGGTATTGCAAGAAAAGCTATGGTGAAAGTACTTTAAACTTCAATCCTCAGGGCAAAGATCTTGTCTAAGCACAGCTACACCAGCAAAATCCCTATAATTATTTTAAGAGCTGCTTGGAAATTTAACAGAATGGCCACAAGAGAAAGTCAATTGCTTATGTCCTATTATTTGTTTGGCCCAATTGAAATCCTACGATTTCTAAGTACCCATTGAAAATTCTAATCCATCAAGACCTTACTAACTGGAACCTCCCCTCTCGTTCCCCGATTCCACTTTGAAAATGCGGATCTGCATTTTCGGAGCGGATCCATCCTCGCAGCGCGGTTCAAAGATGCTCAGAGTGCGGATCAATCGAATATAAAGTATATGAAGTGAATCATGCAAAATTTTTAGTTTATGTATATTTTCTTGTTCTATAAGCTTGACATTTATTTTTTAAATGAAGAAAATTCTTTTAACTTATTAATTATTGCCTATTTTATGTGATCAAATTACAAAGTTAATTTTTTCTCCATTTTTAATACTTGAATATATAGATAAGATATATTTGTGCCTATTAGTACTTAATTATTTATAAACTCATAAGCACTATGTTGTATAGGTGCTCCGAACATATAATGTTTTTAAAATTTAGTATTTCGGCGCTCCCACGCTTTACGCTCTGGACACTTAGATCAAGATCAGTAATTTTTACGTTAAAATTTACACTTTAGTAGACAGTGCACTATTGATCCTGCCATTAATCGACCACTTTCAAGAAATTATCTTACAATGGCATGTTTTCAAGAATTTAGACAGAACCCACCCAACAAATTCTTTAAAGTGGGCTCTATGTCTAAGGCATCGGTAGATTAATGCAATTTCAAACAGCTGTATGACATGACAAGGGTAGTGACATAATGTGCCACCTGACGATTCTTAAGATGGAAGTACTGGCACGGGAATTTGGAAACTTAAAGCTTTGACTTAAATTAGAGAAATTTTAATAAGAAGGATTTGCCGGACATAAACCTTGAATCCATTCGGAGGTTAGCTTGTTTTTTAGAATTTCTGAAAATCATGTCTAAGAAGTTGTCTGAAAATTTTAAATGTTAGAATTTTAAAATGCTATTCAATTTTTTCATTTAAACTTTTTTCTTTTCTATATGAATTCTAAATTGAGAATTTTTAAATTTTGGTATTCCATAAACCCTCGTTTCATTACAGCATAAATTCTTGACTGAAGTTATATATTTTGTGCATTGTACCATATTTGTTAGTGTGTCATCTGCTAATACATATTAAATATTAAAGGATCTTTTAAAAACTTATGTGCTATAGTAATAATGTTGTCACTTCCGGTTTCGCTAAACTTAGAATGGGAACATATCCACGTACCAAACACACGAATCAGTTTACATTTTCTGGTGTGGATGTTACAATATATGCGTACACTAAGTACGCACAGTGCAAAACATTTAAAAACTAATAATGTTTGGCATGCCATTGTTCTCAGAAAAAACTAGATAAATACATAGTAGTAGAAGAAGAAGAAGAAGAAAAAAAAAACTATTATGGAAGAGAGAGGGTACAGAGAAATCAGAGAATCGTTAGACAGATCACAAAGAACAAAGATGAAAGAAGAGAGCGACAATTTATATATATGAAAGCCGTTGTGTTTCAACTGAGAAATCAACTTGAATTGATTTTGACCCTCACTAATATATTTTGACATTTTAACTCTACATTGACTCATCCCATTGAGGCCCACTCTCATCTCATCGAAAGGGGAGTTATACCATCCCTTTTGTCAACCCATGCATTAAAGCCTAATTTATAGAATGTTGATGGTTATTATTCCTTCTTAAATCCTCAAAACCATTTCCACGGGTGTATAATGTTTTTTTTTTTTTTTTTTTTTCAGTTAACCCACTCCGCCACTCTCACGTTCCTATTGTGCAAAAAAAAGATATGTCCATTCACTTCCTATAACTCCTGAAAACCTCTTCGAAATCCTCATCTCATTCAAAGGTATTGTCAAACAGTTCTTAGGGTTTCACCCGCTAATCAATTTGAGCAATGAGTAGATAGATCCTCTAATTCTCATTCTTCTCTCTTTGATCAAATCAAATGCTCAACAAGCCTTTCTATTTCATTTCTTCATTCATCATTTTATTTCATCTATTTCTTTATAGGAGAACGGGATCTTTCAATTTGAGCAATGAAATCTCAATGCATAGCCTCCTCTGAAAGTGATCCAGTGCCCTCTCTTCGTTGTCACTATAAACAATAGCAATAGGAAGTCAATATCGCCCCTTGAGGTTCCTTCTAAGTCGAAGGAGCCCGCTGATCTTCGGGCTAAAAGTGGAAGCGCTAAGGATCTGCCCATAGTGAACGCATCTGAGGTGAAAATTCGCATGCAAGCATGCTCTAAATTCACATGTAAGAAAGATCTCAATTTCACATGCAAGCATGCTCTGAATTCTATTTTGATAATCACTGGAACTAAATATCAATTTCTTGAAATGCGATGTGACTGTAATTTTCTTTTAGAACGGCTGGATTGTGATTTCTTGAATTTGTATTTTGATTGGTTTGCAGCTACATAATCTCAGTTATAACAATAGATACCGTGGTTTTCCTGTGAAAAATCTATCTCTAGATTGTATTGTTACTTGAGTTTGTTCTTGGGAGAAAATCAAATTAGTTAGATGTTATGCCCACGTGAGAGATTTTATTCTAAGGCTATTTGACCTCAGTTAGGCGGGACTTTTTCCCCACAACTTTTTTTAATGCTAAAAAACTGCTCCTATAATTCACGAGCTGGAAGTATTTCAAGTACTAGACTATTCAAAAGACGATGAAATTGAAGGTT
The DNA here is from genome assembly GCA_003546025.1 of Camphora micrantha. Taxonomy (NCBI): domain Eukaryota; kingdom Viridiplantae; phylum Streptophyta; class Magnoliopsida; order Laurales; family Lauraceae; genus Camphora; species Camphora micrantha. The sequence goes on along the minus strand of QPKB01000008.1, from coordinate 18,348,148 downwards.
AGTTTTGTACGGTTTTGTTTAATACTTGTAGGGAGGGGTGGTTTTATTTTTATTTTTTAGCTTTCTTTTTAGTTTATATTTTTAGTTTTCTTTTTGCATTCTTTTTAGTGTATTTTTGGATTTTTTAAGTTTATTCTTTTAAGTTTTCTTTTTAGTTTAGTTTTTTTTTTCCTTTTACATGGTTTTGTATCACACGTTCATTTATTTGCTTATGATCAATCATGTCTTTGTGACATTCATTCTCAATCTTTTTTTTATGGTCCATTAAATTAATTTGGTAACTATTTCTGTTTTCCCATTAAGTTGATTGAGTTGGTTTATATATGGAGTATTTGACATTCATTTCAATTTAGTTGCTAGCATCGAAATATTTAGTGGTCAGTATTTTTTCTTATGTTATTTAATTTATTTATTTATTTTTTTTGTTTAAGATTTTCTTGGCTCAGGATATTATTAATGGGCCAAGACAATACTCATGTTGATTAGGTAATACTAGCTGTCACTAGAGAAACCATTGAGTGAAGCATCAATGAAAGGGTCAGACCCAATCTGTGATAATTCTGGCTCTATTTCTTTTAAACAATATGTTGTGTTCTTGAAGAAAAAAGGATTAAATGAGGTGAGATATGTTCTTTATGATAACAACATCACTTTCCTCTCCCAAGTAAAACTCACAGTTACTTTGTTTATTTTTTATTTTTTACTTATTTTTAAATGTATATGCCCACTTGTATGAATTCTTTATTTTATTTATGAAATTTGATAAATTATTGCAATATTTCTGACATCTAAGAATAATCGTCATGTAATTGTTAGAAATAACTATAACAACCAGGACCATATTCCATATGAGGTGCTTCTTCAATTTCTTTTCTTAAAAAAAAACTTTCTACCTAATCCACACTTAAATGGAAGTGTTTGTCCATGGCACGAGGACAGAATTTATCAACCAATAAGGTTGAGCATGTCTGGTTCCGGTTATTAAGATTCAATGTACATTTCTAACAGTAACTTTGTAAGAGCATCTTTTTCAAAATAACTTTTTACGAGAAAAGGTTGTTTGCTTTGTTCAACTTTATCAGCCTGCCGACAGCTTGTCTTTCCTTTCATTGTAGCAAGTGGGCCCAACCCATGTTTTGTGTCTATCCAATATCATATCTAGATCTCCGTAGCATCCTTGGCCCCACCTATATAGGATAAATGTGTATGTTTATGTTTTTCAATGATCATTTGGATCTAAAAAGATTTGATCATGCACTTTTAAAAATAGTGGGTGCCAGGTTATTTGCCTCTCCTTCCTTCAGTCTTAAAAAGTAGACCCAGCCCATATTTGTATCCATCCAATTTCCAATTGAGCACGATCTTTGGTTTTTTTTTTTTTTTTTTTTTTTTCACTATGTCAGCTCCCATGTTTCGACAAACTACTACTATCAATTTTGTGGGCCCTCCATGTGATCAATTATGTATAAAATAAATAATATGATATCCAATTAAAATGGTCCCACTATTCAATTGATTATATTGGAAACACTTTGCCTTTTGAAGAATGAAGATAATGGTTAAAGTTTCCTAAACTTTATGAGAATTTTTTTTACATTTATCATCATTTCTAAATATATTAAAGTTAAAACCTCAATTCCTTTTAAATAATTTTATTCGTTCATCAAGCCTAATGAAAATGCTTTCAATTTCAAACTAATTTTAGATTTTTTTAAGTTTTTGAGTCTTAATTACGGTGTACACTAAATCAATATACATTACAAGTCCATTAATATAGCCATTATAAATATGGAACTACTAAACCAGTAAAAAAAAAAAAAATAGATAACATCTCTGTGATTTCAAAAAAGACACACACACACACACAAATATATACATTGGAACCGGTCCTATAAGGACGTTCCTTACAGTCCGCACAGTTTTAACAGCCACTAGGGCCACTTTATGACCTATCCAAATTGACGACATATTCACATCCCCCTTATAGGCACCGAATCTAATGAATTTGCATGATTTCAGATGAACTAGACCGTTGGATTGAGGTTGAATTTTTGTTGTTTGATATAAAACTATTAAATTTGTAAACCACGGATAAAGAGGTTAGAGGTATTAGATTGACTTCAAATTTGATATGTAGGTTGGCCCCACTTGGATCTTTTTGTCCCCCTTAATCCCATGACCAGTGGGGTCTTACAGTGGGCCCCGCTATGCGGTCCGCACCTAAGACTGTAAGAACCGTCCTTATAGGACCTGGGCTTAACACGGGTGTGCTTTGCTAGTTGATTTTGAAATAGATTTCAGTAATAGATAAGGTCGATTAAGATTCAAAAAGAAGAAGAGGCCTTAAAATAGACAATGACCATGAGATGGAAGCAACGACAAATTCTGTGGAAAATCTCTTTCTATCAAAAGATGATATTGCTAGGTAGGAAATGGGTTGGAAGGAAGCAACGGAGCAATTGCTTGGAAATATCATGGCTTGACTTGACCGACATATGAAAGCAGAGTGGTGATGATGCAAAGGACTTTTCTTCCTCTTTCAAAAGCATGTCAAGAGGGAATCGGGATCATTGGGTTTTTTTCACAGTAACCATGGAGAGACCAATCACGGTCCTCACGTCACCGTAGACAGCCTTTATTTGGGCATAAGGCAGCTGTCCTGCGTGCACGGTAAACTGCCCAGAGGTGACATGGGTCACCATGGGGAAAAGTCTCAACGATCTGGACTTGACAAGAGGAAGTGCTTTTTGTATAGATTCCTCTACCTCGTCCTTCCATGAAACTTCGCAAGAGGAATTGACTTGTCACTTTGTCCTCTATTTCTGAGTCAAGAGAAATAAAGCTTTCATTTCTTATAAAAAAAAGTCACATCGAAAGCACTTTAATATAAAATTCCTGCTATTTTTTTCAAAAAAAAAAGTCAAAAAGCAACATTTTTTCTCCACTAAAAGACAAAAAAAACTCTTCACTTCTATATAAAAAGTCAAAAAATCTCCATACCAAACAACTAAAAATAAAATACCATCGTAACATACTTATATTTTATTCTTTCTCCAAAATAATCTTTACTTCACAGCACTATATTAGTAAGTTTCCCAAACAAGCCTAATAGAGGAAATCAAGATATTTTTTTTTTCAAAGAGAAAAGAAGAAAAGGAATGCAGGGAGAAATGATTAATGACTTTCTTCGAAACTTGGAGAGGGCCACACTTAGATTGATTGTTTGTAAATACATGATATATTTAATTACTTTTAAAGAAAATTATAAATATGGTCAATTTAACCTTGTAATCAACACAGATCGAAGTGGAACTTGCTAAATGGCAATACGGAGGGAGAATGGTGATCCTAAGTTGTTCATAACCGAGGATGGAGCCCACTTAAAGGGTTTAAAGGGCTCATAAAGGATCTAGAATTGATGATATCCTATCCTGCCGTAAAACAGAGGCCAAATAATTATTCAATAGACAAAATAGGCATGGCAAGATGAGAACCAAAATGGTAGTTTACAACATGCAAAGGTTTATTTGTTCTATGATTTGGATAGCAGACATCTTTTGGAGGTGCCAATCAACGACTCTGATCAACAATTCCACTATCCAATTACTGAAACCAGTGGCCAAGTGGGACAATCACGCATAATATGATCTTTAGTCCGATTTCAGGTAAAAATTGCAGTAGATTCGGTTAAAGTAGGCTAACCGCCCTGTCTCGCTCCGATTAGGAGTGAATTTTGGGGGAAGATATTGGTTTTTAAATTTTGACCCCAGTCGAGTTTGAATATCTAGTTTTAGGTGTGGTTTACTCGCTCCTCTCTAATTAAATACTTTACAAATTTATTTTATAATTAGTTTGACAATCATAGTAGAAACGGTAGCAAGCACTTCATTTGAACATGAGTCATAGGTTCAAGCTTTACACTCAATGTTGTAGGCAATTTATTTATTTTTATTTTCAAAATAAAAAGTCAAGTGCATCGATGTCTCAATGAATAAACACATCCAAACCTCTCAAAGGCCGTGTTTGGTACTACAAAAACCCACAACGGGTCAGGCCGGGTCTGCATGGGGCATTTTAGACATGTCGGCCTAAACATAAACCCAACCCAACTGGTTGCCATTCCTAATGATAATGTTCTCCTATAACCGCTTGTGGGGCATGCTTAGATGCCAGTGAGGGTGAGGTGCATGGAAAGGTCTTCTCATGAACAACGAGTCAACAAAAAAGAATGAGCCCCGATAGATCATTCTAGCTCTTGATTTAAAACCCATAAAATTTAGTGGTCTTCTAACCATAGGTTTCTTAGAGATTCAATCCAATGATGAAGAAAGATTTGATGAGTAGTGAAGTTGGGCCTACTGCCAGATCATGAGGGGGTGAGAGTGAACTAGCCCAGTACATCAATAGTGGATCCAAGTGGCCCCACCAAAGTTGACTGCATATAAGAAATAAGAATGCCCATAGGAGAACATTTTTCTCATAATATCAAGTCTTCTCTTTTGGGTAAAATATCTGGTCATAATATCAAGTCCTGCCATGCCAACCTAATTGAGTGTGGCCCCAACTGTTAAAATAAAGCCAATTATAATAAATGTTTAATGACAGGCCAAAATTTATCCCATTTGGTGGTAGGCCCTGGTGAGGTTGACCACATGTATAATAGGTTCTTTACTGCTTGGAAGTATCATGTCTTGAGTCTTGACTGAACAAATGAAAGCAAGACAAGACGAAGTGCTTTTCCCTGGAATTTTCCAATAGGAAGTGAGTTGTCTCTTTCTCTTCTATTTTGATTTCAATTACCTTTAATGGAGGAAATGAAAGTATTCTTTTTTTTTTTTTTTTAGCAAGAAGAAAAGCAGTGGCTGAGAGAAATGAGTCAGGGCTTGCTTTGAACCTTCAGAGAAAGCAGAGAAGTGATACTTTATTTACTTCCCTGCAACATTTAAGCTCTATATGGTTGGCCCATCTTATATGGTTCTACAGGTTAAAGGACCCATTGAAAATGCACTTGAACAGCACTTTTCCTCTATTATAAATGCTGACTAGCGACGTCTAAGGCCAGCCTTATAAATCCATCCGGGAGCCAGCTTTACAATCGCAGTTTAACTGCTGGCCTCTGTATTGTCCGAGAACAGATTTCATTCTGACTAGCAATAAAGGCCCCTGCTAAGACTCCAAAATATATATATTAAATGTATATATTTCTTTACAATATTAATTAAAAAAGTAAATCTAAAATAAAAAAGTATTTATCTTTTATTCTAAAATAAAAAAAAATATATATATATATATATATATTGCATTTAGCATTCAGAAATTTCTATACCTGAGAACTTATTTAGAAAGTAAGTAGTGCTATAAAATTGTATAAGCTATAATTATATTTGAATTAATTTTAAGGTAGAAACAGTCGGAAATAAACATATTAAGTTAAAACAGTATTCATCTCATCTCTTAATAAGTTACTAAAATATAAAAATCATAAAACCAATTTCAAAAAATGTATAGAAAAATTCATATATTCCTTAAGATTTTATAAACTGCAATTTGTGTTGCTAATATAAAAAAAAATATAGCCCTATTTAAACGTAAAATGAACAAAAATAATTTTAAATTGAAAAATATGAAACCTGGTAATGTCATATTTAAATGTACAAAATTGAGAAAAACATAATATCATGTGAATCCCAGAAAATTTGGTATCTTAAATTTTACTTATTTTTAAAATTATCTGTTAGGCCAAAAACCCGAGACAGGGCTTGCAATGGCGAGCCAACTACTTGCTATAGCGAGCGTGGTGGAAGTCACCCAGTTCAGTGCGAACTCTTATGAAGAGTTTTGTGTAGATTTTCAATTCTGAGTGTGTTATTCTTAGAAGTCTCTTGGACAATCTTGGGGCTATATATTAGGAGTTTTCCTCAAACCAAAGTCATCAATTACCTCTCTCATTATTCTGAGTAAGAAAGGTTTTAGAGAAAGAATTTTTCTCTAGAGCAATCAATTAAGAGATTGGGCTGAAACATTTTGCTCTAGAAGGTTATGTGCTTCTACTTCTTTGTAGAAAGCATGTGCATCTTGGCCTCAAGGTGTTAAAGGAGGATCAAGCACGGGGAGCGGTGCATGGCGGGCTAGTCATGGCAACATGAGAAGTTGTGCAAGAACAACGACAGTCTTTATGCTAACATACTGACTAAGATAAAGGAGCTATGAGTACATCTTGTAACCGTTCAATAGTGATTGATTTTTCGGATCGTAGTTTTTCTCCTGGTAAGGGTTTTCACGTTAAATTTGTGTCTGTCTTTTTGTGGTGATTGCTTGGTAGATAGCTTTGCAAGTTCTATCTTTTTTGGTTGGTTACATCAGAATTGGATCGGTTAATTGGACTAGCTTACCCATTCCATTCTAGTAAAGTGCAAACTTTCAATTGGTATCAGAGCAGGTTGCGCTATTCTATTGTGTAGATCCTATTTATTACTAGAATGAGTATCTACCACAAAGGCACTTCAACCAATAAGCCTCTTCCATTGGACGGCACCAATTATGCTTATTGGAAAGCCATGATGGTTGCCTTCTTAAAAGCTATATATATTAATGTTTGGAAGTCTCCTATGAATGATTATTCTTTACCCACGGTCACTACTGATAGGGTAATTGGTCCCAAATCTAAGGAAGATCGGACTAAGGATGAGGAACTGACTACCATCTACAACTCTAGGAAGACAAAAAAATGATCCAACCGCGGGTTCCAGTTTTCCCAGGTTGCAGCCAATCTTGGTGAACACCTCGAACCAGGCATAAATCAAAGTAAAGAGAATTCAGTCTGCAAAGCCTCTAAGCCTCTATATGATTGATATGCATTAGCATTGCTCATCGCAACATACTTTTGTTCATCTTTTAACTTTTTTTTTTTTTTTTTTGTAACTCAGGATATCCCCTGCTCATCCCAACCTAGAAGCCTTTGGCCCTGAGCTCAAGGGACACTCGATTCTGGACAACCAAGAACTGATCCCTTGGGACACTTGCATACCCTCCTATCCACATACAAAATAGGAAGACCCATAATCTTTTACCGTTTTGGGGCAAAATTTAAATGGAGAGTGCGGTTCACTGAAGAGTGAATGTATTTGGGAAGATCAATAAGAGAAAGCATTTTTTTTTTTTATATGATTAACATGCGAATCTCATAGAAGAATGGATGTACATTGGATCATATACAGTAATGGCTTAGGAAATTAAGTTAATTGTTTTTCCCTCTAATTGCCTCACATAAAGACTTCCACTCCGGTTTCCACCCTCCCTAGTATTTCGTAGGGATGGCAATGGACCTTCAGCTGAAGAGCTGACTTTAAGCCCGAGATGGCAAACGATGAACCTCTTTCTGCCAGTTCTCCTGATGATCCAACCTGAAAATTTTGGCCATTGGCCTTTATTTTTAGGCCGTTTGCAAATTAGTTTGGGCGTTGGTCTGTTAAACTTAATTAATTAATCTCTTTGAACCAATGCGACCTTTTTGAAATAGCTGCTCCTATTTCACTAAAATCTAAGGCTGAACTTCAACTTCCTACCCTGGACTTTTTATTGAAGATACGTGGGTCATTCTAAGTTGATAATAAGTTCGACCTTTCTATGATTGCAAAGAGAAATGACAACAATGAAGGACTTTTGCAAGGGTTTTCTGCAGAGTTGCCTCCAAGGCCTTGATGATGTGGCTGTGTGATGCTGGAGTTTTGTGGCACAATTTCTTTTTGATGATGCCAAGAAAAAACAATTCACCCCCCCACTCCTACAGCAAATGGTCTTTTGTGGAGTTGGGAACAAATTGGAGAAGCATTGCATCTCCAAACGGAGAAATGATGAGCACAATTCAGGAAATGAAAGGCTTTTTTAAGGAATCTTTTGACTTTTCGATTGGACAAAAGATGGAGAAAGGGTGAGTGAAACCCATCTATAAAATAAATTATATTTATTTATAGTACTGAAAAATGGATCAATTGATTTTTTTCTTAACCAGTAAAGATTTGGTTTGCTTGGAGAGAAGGGGACAAACCGTTGAAAGATCTAAATAGCAGAAGCTATATGCATAACATAATAGGATGCTTTAGTGATATTTTTGAAACTTAGCAGCAATGTTTAAAAAACGACGTGAAAGTTTTGTGATCATCGTTGAAATAAAAAAGGAGAAAATTTGACAAAAGTAGTTTTTGGCAATAAATTATGTTATTTTTACAATTATTTATTTTTTTATTACTGAAAATGAATTTATGTTCTTTGAGATTTTCATGATAATATGGAAAATCCCAAATTTGAAAATACCTCAATGATTTTCCATATTATACCAGAGAATGATATTTGTGACACTGATATTTGTGACACTTGAAACTGACCAACATGCCATGTGTTTCATTAAAATAATATGATCCTAAGATTTCATCATAAACATAAATAATAATAATAATAATAATAAAAGCCGTTTTCATTGAGTAAGTAGCAATACTTATTGACAGGGTCGCACTTCTCTATAAATCTTTCTTTTGTGCTTGACTTAATCTAAACTGGAATCATCATTATCAAAGTTTTGTCCCAACTATGATGATATAAATTAGAATTAGTAGTGGTAATTTTGCTAGTCAATACATACATAGAGAACAAGAAAAAGAAGCCAAAAAACCGAACTGTTGGGACAGCACATGTCAGGATTATCACTGTAAAGGAAAATTATTGTGTAATTTAATGACTGTAAGCCTAACATGCCGTGTTAATAGACAAAAGCTATGTCAATGGGACATTGACCCCACAAAATACAAAAGGTGATGATGCAAGAAACCAAATTGCTAATATTCATATATCATGAGATTAGGGTTTTAAATTTTGGGATTGGATTCTTGGCCTTTTAGGTGATTGATCCCTCCTTTAAGCGAGTCAAAAGTTTTTTAAACTCATCTAGAAGACCCACCTACTTCCAACAGATGCCACTTATCCTGACCTTACCCTCAAAATGTAGATATGTACTTGGTTTGGATCCATTTAGCTAGGTTTGAGGCTTGAGTTTGTATCTCTTGAACCCAACAGAGAAATATTCAGTTTGGATCTGGATCTAGGTCCATGCAGTATTAAATTGTGGACCTGAATCTTACCTAAAATGGCCTTTTGTTTGCAATTTTTCATATAACAACAAAGACCCTCTTACAAAAAATGTTTTATCAAATGGTTTGTATGCATTGAATATCATGTCAACTTACACATGAAAATGACACTTTATTTTTTCTTGTGTAAAAGAAAGTATTATTACTCAAAAAAAAAAAAAAAAAAAAAAAAACAACTTAGAAGCACAAATTATTCTCAAACAGTTAGTCCGACAAATTATGGGTCCACACAATCTCATTAGTTAAAGAAAGCCAGAACTTCGACAAAATGATGAGCCACCACATTTACAATTTTTTTAGACCAAAACAAAATCCTGCCATATCAAAAGCTAATGCTGCTTTATGAACGTCCAAAATCTTAGAATCAATAACATGATAACTTAATAGCCTCACTGTTTCTAAAGCATCCAAGAAAATAATTATGATATTAGGCATAGAGAATTGTGTGGCCCACGTATCATGGGTCTCATGTCAAATCAAGTAGATGATAGTTGCCAATATAGAAACAGAGTCCTACTAGTCATTACCTGTCTTTTATTTTATCGTCAATTTTTGAAAATCTTTCAAGTGATTATTAAAAGCGTCAAATCATGCTCATTTTTAATAGGATTCGAGATCTTCTGCTACTCAGATCCATAGGAAATTCATGAGATTCTGCAATGGGGATAAATTGATTAAAAATATGAAGTGTATGAACAGTGGTCAAAATTCACTCAACAGGAGTTAGGCCTATAGTCATATTTATCCTCAAAAATTAATTGTCGTCAACACTGCATTTGGCAATAAAATTTGGCTAGAGGTAAGCATTTATGTTTAGCTGTAGATTTTTATTAATTGAATTTGAGCCTCGCTCACTAATGCTGAGAATTCCAACTCTTTTATTAAAGAAGTCTAATTAGTTAACTTGGCCCCGGGGTGGAGCCGGAGGACCTCTCAGCGCAGAATAAAAATAAATATAAAAATTAAAAAAAAAAAAGGGACAAAATGAAGGAACGCCTTCTGTTGTAAACATTTTCATGATATTACATCCGAGAAAAAACAAGGAAAAAAGATTTGATTTACATAAAAAGAAAACAATATTGGAAAAAGTAGAAATATAGACCGACGATCATTCATTCATTCATGTGTCTTCCACAATCCACAGTTGCCAGTTTCTGGGAGATGTGGGGGAATGTGGGGGAAAGTTGAGGTCCATTAGGAGATGCTATCTGCTTTTCTTTTGGTTCCCTGTCGTTCTTGATCTTCTTCCCTCCTTTGGAAAATGATGTCTAGACGCTCTGAGAAGAAAGGCTGGAGGTGCATTTTGGTGTTGGCATTGTCCCACTCCAATGAGTCCCACCATCTTCCGCTTCCTTTGATCTGTTTGAGAGAGGATGGTAGACTGTTTATAGAGAAAGGAAGCATCTTCAGCATTCGGCAATTGAGTACCACGATTTCTTCAAGGGAACTGCAAATTAATGTTCTCTTACAAATACTCTTCAAGTTCGGTAGAAAATATAATGATAATCTCTTTAACCTTGGTAGTGTGATGGGTATGTTATTGTTTGCTTCACCCATGTCTCCCATATCCACTACCATCTCCTCCATCGCTCTGCAGTCTGAAACAATTATCACTTCAAGGTTTTGGAGGGTCTGGAACCACCCAACCGATAATACATACTTCAGCTTTGGACAGCTATCGATGTCTATGCGCTTGAGGTTTGCTAGGTTGTCACCCTGAGTCGGTTCCTCCATGTATATAGTACTCAAATTGTGCAAGCAGGTAATCAACAAATGAGTTAAGTTGCTCTTAGGAAAAGCAACAGAGTTACAGTCACCATCAGAGACGTTTACCACACATTCCCGACTATAGAAAACATCTCGTATTTCTTCTGGATCAAAGTATACATCGCCAACTGTAAGAAGGAAGCAATTTAAACCTCGCCAATGCCTAGATCTTACATAGGACGAGAAAGCACTCGAGTCCACGAAGTCGAGAAGAAGTTTTTTTAAATGCATCAACCTCACAATGTCTTCCACACCTGCTCCCCTTCCATTTCTATCTTCATTTGATGACCACTTCCATTTACTCTCCACCATTGACAGCTCTTCTAAATGGGACAAACTGGATATTGCGCCAACATGAACCATTTCTAACATTTTTGTGGCAGAGAGGCCAAGGACTCAGATTGGTTAAACTGTCCATTCCATCTGGCAAATATTTGATTGCGGTTCCAGAGAGGTTCAACTCCCTAAGTTCTGTGAGTTGAACAAGTGAAGGAACCTCTGTCAAATTCCAACAATCCCTTATCAGCAGAGCATGAAGGTTTACTAAGTTGGACAATGATTGCGGTAAACACGTGATGTCAGTATCGGACAAATCCAAAACCCTAAGGTTTTGCATGTGTTCAAAGAATAAATGATCGATATTGCCCAATCTAGAACCTTCCAATATCAAGGTAGAGAGCTTCAGACACTTGGATTGACATGAAAGCAATTCAATGTTGCTGCTATACATCAAAGATACTCTAATTACATCATCCATCAAATTCTCATCTCTTGGAAACTTACCTACATTGGAACTGACCTTGACCACAAACTGACGACTCTTCCTTGTGATGGCAATAGCTAAATCTCTAAGTAAATCATGCATCCTTACAAAACTTCTATTAAAATCACCAAGCTCTCCTTTCTCTAGCATACACGCGTCTTTTAAATCATTTATTACTGTGTAGCCTTTATCAAACCCCTTCTCTTGATCCTCAATTTCATCAAAAAATCCATCTGCCATCCACTTCTCAATTAAAGAATCGCATCCTATTTGATCATCTTCACGATATAAGGCACAATACAAGAAACAATCTCGGTGTATTTGCGTTTTCAAATGATCAAAACTGAATCTCAAGCAAGAGAAGACATCATCTTCTAGGCCTTCAAGATCAGGCCTCGAGTTTTTCAAGTCTTCCAATGCATTCCTCCATATTCTAATATCATCCACACCCCTCATAGCTGCTCCCACTGTAATGATTCCAAGAGGCAAACCATCACACTCTTCAACAACAGCCTTTGCAATTGGTTCTATTTCTGGTGAAAGTACAAAATCAGTACCAAGCTTTTCCTTGAACAAGGTCCACGATTCATCCTTGGTAAGAGCATCCACTTTGATTGTCCTTTGACTACACATCCCTCGACATACTTTTTTAGATCGAGTAGTCCACACTATCTTACATTTGTTCTCTTGATTTGGTTCTGGAACCCCAACTTTGGTAAGAGGAAACGTACTCCACATGTCATCTAAAATGAGCAAGAACTTGCCTCTTCTGTTGAAAGCCTCAAATAATTTGGCTGATTTACAAAGTGTATCTCTATAATTGGAGAGGTCTACACTCAATGCCTTTGAGAGACGGTCTTGCAACTCCTTCAGATCAGACTCCTTCGAGACTGTCACCCAAATGACACTATTGAATGTCCTGGCCTTCATAAATTTGTTATGAATGTGGGTCATTATGGTCGTCTTGCCGACGCCCCCCATGCCATAGACACCGATCTTTCCTACCTCATCTTCCATTAGACATTCCTCTATCTTTTGCAAATTTTTTAGTGCAGTTGTTTCGCCCACTATTTTTATTGGAGGAAAAGTCTCTGTACTACCTACCAACAAGTCAACAACCAATCCCTCCTGAAATCGCCCATTCTCTTTTAGCCCGACTGCTTCTTTAATCTTCTCTTCGACTTCCTTAGCTAGATGCATGCGCAACTGAATATGAGTCCAACTCACTTCCCCGAGCTTTTGTTTAATGTCATGCACTTTATCTTTAGTATTTTGCACATTTTTCAACCATAATTCTACCTCTCTTTTTGGCATCTTCCCATATTGTAGTTTTTCTCTTTCTAAATCTGCCCGTATATCGCTCTCACGACAACTCAACTCTTCAATTCTTTTATCTAAAATATCCTCATTTTCCTTTAGACTTTGCAGAGGTGCACATATTGCCTTTCCCATTTCAAATACTGTCCCAAGATGCTCCATGTCCACTATGTAAAGGAATAAAGAAGTCATTATTCAAAACATAGAAGATAAAGTAAGAATATATATACAATGAATTAAATCATTTAAACATTATGCTCTTTCGATTGTATATTTTTTGAATCGTGATCTCATATACTTACTTGAGTCGCAGAAACTTAGTCCACCTCATTTATATATTATCCATTAGCTTGATAAAACTACATCCAAATCTTTAAATAGCTAGTTCCACCATGAATATGATTTGCATATATAAAAGGATAGTGTAAAAATCAAAAAAGGAAGTAAAAAACACCGGCTCATGCTCAATATAGAGGATGAGACTGTCAGGAATCAAGAGTGTTAGATATCGGTAAACTTTATCTGGTAACCAAGCTAATGGTGCATTCTTTTAAATTGATAGAAGGTTGGACCAAGTTTCTACAATCCACTAGTGTGGAAAAGTGATTGACAAAAACTCTAGATAAATGAGACACATAGGAAGAAACATAAAGGTACATCAGGAACAAAATTATAGAAAAAAAAAAAAAAAAAACAATGGCTTATCTTATATGAAAACTTGTTGAGTACTTAATCAACCAAGTTGACTTCGTTTGGCCATCCATTGACTAAGTTTGACTGAGTTTCTTAAGATATTCATTGAAATCCTCATTAGTAATTGGACTCATTAAAACTAATACACTCCGTTCACTGGGAGAGCTTTGAAAACTCTAAATCATACCATTCAATACTTGAGATTTTTAGAGAAACATTTCTTTGTTTTAGTGTTGATGATGAGGGACGAGCCGCGTACGTGAGTACTTTACCTTACAAAAAAAATATTCTTACATTTACAAGAGCCGATAAAGAGATATCCTAGACTTCTTATTTAGTCGACTTACAACATTCACATCGAATCTTATTAATATATTTTCGCAAGACCTTTTTTTTTACATTTTGTTACTTTTCTTTTACATACAAACTCTTAAAGGCTCAATATTTATTGAAATCCTAGCTATGTCTTCTGAGAATAATTCTCTTCTTGGGGTTTAAGGCCTTCCCTTCTCCTAGCTAGGTTCCATTTATCTAAAAGAAATAAAATGATTTTCATTTCGAAAGGGAAATAGTCCTAAAATATATATATATATATATATATATATTTTACCCTTCTTTTACTATAATTAAATAGAAATTAGCCTTTG
>QPKB01000008.1:18286993-18333808 GCA_003546025.1 Camphora micrantha | reverse complement strand
AATTGCTTAGAAAGTGATAAAGTAAAGGTGATGGTAAATTTGACCTAGATATGGCATTTAAAAATAAGGTACGATTGCAATTAAAAGTGGGTGAGTATTGAAAATGAAAGAACATGATATTTCCAAGTCCTTAGTCACAAAGAATGAAGGATTCCGATTATAGAGCTCATAATGCCAATTTACGCGCAACCAAACGATGGTGGCTGGACAAAAAACTTACAATTATTATAAAATGGAAACAATAGAAAAGAGAAGGGTATCTTGTAAAAAGGCATTAATACGTCTGAAAAACATTTATAACCCATGTTTTCTTCATATCTGCCAGTTTACATTAATCCTTCACACGATATGCTAATAAAATAGGAAAAGAGAAAAACAAAGTAAAGTTTTTAATGCTAATAGAAAGTATGACTGTCGGGCTAACTTATGACGAATCAATATATATTGTGGTTAAATGTTGGGAAGATCTTATCCTGGATGACTTTTGGCTTAAAAGATCCTCATTTTCTATGATGATAGATGTTTCATATTTTATTTAATGGCCTTAAGGAATTAACAAACATAAACTTACACTCAAACAATTGATTGATTATTTGGGAAGAGGAAAAGGTGCCAATTTTCATTCATGAAAATCCAACGGCATATTTTGGTTAGATAGGGGTGAAACTTTGATCCGTTAAAAGCCCACATATTGATTAAAAAGTTTTCTTTTCTAGTGGAGACAGATCGTTGCACAATTATAAAGAATGCAGATTTTTTCTCAGAAAATGGGCATTCATCTACCTTCTATACCGGTCAAAGAGACATCTTAATGCACTTCCAGTGGGTCATAGTGACCCACATCACTTTGGCCATAGATCTCAGCAACGGTTTAAAAGTATTTATCAAATTATTGACCGAGGACTATAATTTAGGACTGTATCTCATAATTCTCAGAGAGGTTGAGCATTTGGAATGCTAAATGAGGTTGAGCATTTGGAATTCTACTTTGGGAGACAGCATTTGAAATTTTCAGAATTCTCCCAGACAAAAATTCTCACAATTCTTCCAAAGAAACAGGCTCTAGAGGCATTTCGGACAAGGAATTTAACTTGTTGAGAATTTATGATAGGATGTGACATCATGGCCCGTGGACATTCCAAATACTCTATTTTATGCAAGAATTCAAAATTCCAGACCACATGAAAAAGGTACTTTTTAGCCTTATTAATTATCACAATTTCAGCATTTCAAATGCGATTGGGGGTTGCGCATTTGTAATTCTACTTTAGAAGATGCATTTAGAATTCTTAGAATTATTGGAGAGAAACTCTATTGGTCCAAGCAACATGACCATCCCAGCGATTACCGCGACAGACGCTGACAAATGGCCTTTAATTGAGTCCGAATCCCCTATTTCGTCGAAACATGGGAGAGCGGTTCTACCCAATCCCATTGTGACACGTTTCATACATGTCACATCAGCTATGTCCTAACACCCCCCCACCACCCCCCCCCCCCCCTCTTCTTTCACATGCTTCTCTGAAAATGGATAAAAGAAAAGGAGAAGGGGTCTTTCACAAATACAACAAATTGTTTGAAACAACAAACCCAGATACATGAAAAAGACTCTCTCCTCACAATTCGTCTTCTCCAAGAGATAGGTTGCAGTTGCGCATCTTTTCGTCTCTCTCTCTCTCTCTCTCTCTCTCTCTCTCTATTCTCAAGTTGATCCCTAATCTTTGATTTCTTTTACTAATCTTTGTGAGGTTTCTTAATTTCAAACTGATTTCTATCACTACCTTACACGCCTTCTAGCTCTCAACCCGTTTGGTTATTTTACTTGTAAAGTCAAGTTAAATGAAGTGAAGTAAAGAGAGGGAATAAAATACAAATGGATTATGATAGTATTTTATTTTTAGTTGTTTGGTATGTAATGTTTTTTACTTATTGTATAGGAAACTGGCTTTTTTTTTTTTTTTTTTTTTTTTGTATTTTAGTAGATAAAGGTGATTGCTTTTTTACTTTTTTTAAAAAAAGATAGAGGGAGTTTTGAATTAAAGTGCTTTTGATGTAACATCTTGTCTGAAAAATGGAGGCTTTACTTGACTTTTATTATGTTAGTAAAGTGTCAAACGAGGAAATTACAGTGCAGACGAATTTAGGGTCTATAATGAGTTGATGCAAGAAGGGGGGAGCTTTGATGGTTTTCCTTGTTTGTACTGTTGAAAGGCACAATCTTTTATTGTGGAAATTGCCCAAATCATTAGATCTTTGATCTTAATAAATATGTTTATTTGTCCTCTTTGAGCGTTTTCCTTTTGTTTTTTTCAAATAATGTTCATTGCTTGAATGGAGCCTCATAGGAATTTTTCATGGCCGGTGGCCGGTGGCGGTCAAAGAAGATTTGAAATCAACAATCCAACAGATCCAACAATTAATAATCATGACATGAAGCTGGATACTCAAACATCAGCCCATTTGCATCTGCAAGTCTCCTAACAAGAGATTTTGCCCATTTGCTTATGGAAAGCTGGAGAGGTTTTTCATTCTTCTGCAGGTTTACTGCATAACAAGACCAGCTCAAAGGGAAACTGTAGACGATCTTTCATATAACTTATTTGGGCATTAGTGAAATGAGTGTAATCTGATTGAGAAGAATTTCCATTTTGTATTCCATGATGAAGAGGGAGTCTTAGAGGCAATTCAAAATTAGTCACCACATCATCAACTCTTTTACAAATCTTCTACTTGAACTGCAGTGTGTTAAAATAGGCCCAATGTGAGGCTTAAGAAATGTATTAAATGGTTTAGAGTAAAAATGGATCACTAAACTCGTGCATATTCCAAATGGATATTGAAGAATTGAGAGTTCACTTTGCTTCCCCTCTATTGGATCGTACAAGAAGATCAAGTTCTACATGAACAAGAATGTTAGTAGAGCCTCCACATACTTTGTTATCAGAAAAAAAATAAAAAAATAAAGAAAATGTTTTGTGCTTCTAGTCATGGTTTGTGGGCCGGTTCTAATGATCCTGGCTTTAGACCAACCCAGTTCTAGACCAACAATACTCCACAAAATCTACACCCAACTAGTTAATTGTAAGAATTGGGCCTGACGTGTACTTCTCATGCTGCTGCATAAAAGGCTTTCTTTCAAACAATTTGTTGTATTCGTAGAAGACTCATTCTCCTTTTCTTATGTCCATTTCAGGGAGGGACATAGCTGATGTGACCTGTGTGAAACATGTTATAGTGGAAATGGGCAGAATATCACTCCCTAATTTCGACGAAACAGGGGATCTGGACTCCCAATAACTATAGGACCGACACTAACAAATGTTTAGACGCCAACTCTGAGAACCTTAGTCTAATTTAATTGATTGATAGGATATAGGAATTTAATTCAAAAAATACATATGTTACCATTTATCTGGTTACTTTCTTTGTATAGCAATTCCAAAATTTTAGTGACGACCCATTTGACGAAAAATTTATATGATAGTTTCTTGTTAACGAACTAGACATTTACAAATTAAAGAAATAGAATGATCAGATTAATTGGTATGATCATTTAAACAAATATTTCTTCTAGCTATACTCTAGGACTTGACTTCTAACACACTGCACATGCCCATGACCCGCTGACAACTATCATGGTCAGCAAATGAACTTAATTTGTTAAAGGGCCAACTCTTCTGAGCTCAAACTTAAAATAAGGTAAGCTCAAGTGTGAGGTGGGACCCACCTGGGGACCTACATGAGGATGAGGATGGAGGAAATTTCAAGGACTTCCTAGGATCTTACTCTTTACAAAAAAAACAGCTCCAACTGTGATTTTTATCATCTCCATATGGGCCCAAAAGTTTAATGGTCAACAATACATTTGGATCGATACATAGTCGATCCAACGGTCCAGTAAATTCGGATCTGATCGAAAGTTGGTGGATATGTGCAATTTAGGGGGGTCATGTGTTTGGTCCATTTGGATGGACCAAAGGTGGGCCCTACAAGCTTGAGCTTACGAGATTTTATCCTAATTTTGAACTCATTAAAATAATCTTTATCATTTCATTTTAATTCAAGATGTCAGAATAGTGGTCCATCTTTAGTTAGAGCATTGGTCAAGGATCAGATTGATTGGAAGAAACTTTAAAAAAACAAAAAAAAGCTAAAAAAATATTTATATTTTTCCCTGCAGAAGCTTTCGGATTCTAATCAATGCTACAATATGTATATTTTAAGCACACGAAAATAACTAATAGTTGGCGTCTTTTTATAAAGAATTGCATGGATGAAAAATGGAAGAATATTTGAGAGAGAGTAGTAGAGAAATCGGACCTTTTGCTTTGGTAGATTCCAATGAGCAAAGATGTGATTTATCAGCTTCGAGGGTGAAGAAGGCTTGATCTGCAGATATATTTAAATAAGACTAGAGAAGAAAGACTATATCATGTAAACAAAATAGGACGGGTTGGGGGGATTCCAAAGATATCCACTAACGCAGCCCTAATCGGATCCACCACTAATGAGTTTTCACCATCCAAAAAATGAGTGCATATTGGATCCACTGGTGCTCGGGCTCAGCTGAGGGATGCCCTCTCTGTTATGATCGATATGTTATGTAAGAAAGGTGGGGTGGGAAGAACAGACTTATTTATTTATATAATATGTTTATGTTTATACCAAATAAAAATTAGATTTTTTAATAAAGAGATAGCTATAAGAGAGATGGGCTTTTGAGAAGTTCTTACAGAGACAGAGAGAGAGAGAGCGCCTTAGGCCTTGATGATTTGATCTTGATCTTTTCAAAACTAGAAAAAACTAATTGAACTTAGAGCGAGAGAGAGCGCACAAGAGAGAGCTTAGCGAGACGGTGCATACAAAAACTAACTGAAGGTGAGTGATGAAAACGAGAGGGTAGGCAACGTTTATTTCCAATCCAAGTCTGCCGGGCTGGGCCATGGAATCTTGCCAGGACACACAATTTTCGACTCTCAGGAAGCAACATAGAAACTGCGCAGAAACCCCTTACTGTTGTAAAAGTAGACGCTCTGTAGAAGCATCCTCTTACTGTTGTAAAAGTAGACGCTCTGTAGAAGCAACTGAGCACTTGGTTGGAAGCAGGGAGGAAATGATGGAAAGCAAAGAAGACCGACTCATAGAAGAAAGAGAATCATCAATGGGCCCGGTGCTGCCCCCCCGTACCTTCCTCCACATCCACACGCTCCCGTCTTCAAAAGCAGAGGAAAGACACAGAGACTTTCATGTTTCATCTCTCTCTGAATTGCTTTATCTGAAGTAGGTCCCCATGGCAGGTGGGCACATGTTTCTTACAACAATCACAAAAGGCAAAGAGCTTTTGTAAATGACAGATTAAACCCTATATCCATTAGTGAACTTAAGAGAACCAATCACAAAATCATATAAGGATTTCTGTAAATGGGAGATTAAGCCATGTATTTAGTGGGGGACCCAAAATTTTCATTTGAGGGGTACGGACAATAAATGGTAATTTGATTTTGGGAACAAACGGATAATTTTTCATGTAAATTTTGAGGGTAGATTCATGATTTTATTAGATACTTTAAAGTGGACTCATAGTTTTCATGGAGATTTCTTATTTTCTTATCTGCCTCTTATTCTCACTTTCTCTTAAACAAATCTTGTTGAAAAAAAGTGACTCCTCGTTGGACCCTATCTATTGAAATATAATTCATTCAAATACACATTTAAGATCAGTTAGTCCCCTAAGAGTAAACTAATATAAAACTAGTCACAGGAGGCCCATGCGGGAAAAAAAAAATGAAGTCCGAAAAATGAATAGATTTAATTATTACTTCATAATATAGAATATGTCAAGAAAAATTAAAATATTCTTGTTTGACTGTAAGTTGATTCAATAAATTAATTTAACCCATCTAAGATTTTTAACTATTAAATAAATGGAAGATGAAAACGTAAAAATTTTGTATATGATTTAGAAAGATATGATTTCTAACGGAGACATCCTTGAATTTCATTGCATTCTTAAATTACATCATAGTATAGTTTTCATTAGATTCTTAAAATTTAAATAAACATAAAATAACTTAAATTTTCTATGTTTAGATTTTTCACATTAATGCCAATGCTTTGCAAGAAAAGCTATGGCGAAAGTACCTTAAACTTCAATCCTCATGGCAAAGATCTTTTCTAAGCACAGCTACACCGGCAAAATCCCTATAATTATTTTAAGAGCTGCTTGGAAATTTAACGGAATGGCCACAAGAGAAAGTTGGCCGCTTATGGCCTATTATTTGTTTGGTCCAATTGAAATCCTACAATTTCTAAGTGCCCATTTAAAATTCTAATCCATTGAGACCGTACTAACCAGAACCTCCCCTCCCATTCCCCGATCCCACTCCGAAAACGTGGATCGGTATTTTCGGAGTGGATCCGTCCTCGAAGCGCAGATTAATTGAATATGAAGTGAATTGTGTAGAGTTTTTAGTTTATGTATATTTTCTTTTTCTATAAGCATGACATTTATTTTTTAAATGAAAAAAATTCTTCCAACTTATTAATTATTACCCATTTTATGTGATCAAATTACAAATATATTTTTTTTCTCCATTTTTAATACTTGAATGTACAGATAACATATATTTGTGCCTATTAGTTAATTATTTATAAACCCATAACTACTATGTTGTATAGGCACTCCTGACATAAAGATTTTAAAATTTAGTATTTCGGCGCTTCCGCGCTCTGGACACTTAGATCGGGACCACTAATTTTTCTGTTAAAATTTACACTTTAGTAGGCGGTGCACTATTGATCATGCCATTAATCGGCCACTTTCAAGAAATTATCTTACAATGGTATGTTTTCAAGAATTTACACTGTGTGAACCCGCGTAGCAAATTCTTTAAAGTGGGTTTACGTTTGAGGTATCACTAGATTAATGCAATTTCAGACAACTGTATGACATGACAAGGGTAGTGACATGATGGGCCACCTGACGATTCTGAAGATGGTAGTACTGGCACGTGAATCTGGAAACTTAGGCTTTAACTTAAATTAGAGAAATTTTAATACGAAGGATTTGCCGACAGAAACCTTGAATCCATTCGGAGGTTTGTTCATTTTTTAGAATTTCTAGAAATCTTGTCTAAGAGCCAGAGGTTGTCTGAAAATTTTAAATGTTAGAATTTTGAAATGCTACTCAATTTTGTCATTTCAAAATTTTTCGTTTTGCTCCTATATGAATTCTAAATTGAGAACTCGTTTGATTGCTGCATAAATTCTTTACTAAGTTATACATTTTATGCATTGTACCACATGCAACCCACCTTTATCATTGTAAATTTGGGACTAAACGGTAAGAATCACAATGTGGACCCACCTCAGGTATATGATATATGGGCCCTTTTTTGAGAAACTAAAGCATGGAATCCAAGTTAAAAAATCTGAATATGGACCCAACTTGTTAGGAATTGCATGGGCCCAATTCTTGTAATGGTAAATATGGGGTCCACTTTTTGGTAGGTAAGATCGGCATACCATTTTGGGTGCCAAAATTCCAACCAAACTTCTCGGAATTTTAAAATTCTAAAATGCACTTGGAGGGCTAGCATTTTGAAATTCTATCATTTTGGCATTTGAAAATTCTGACTGCCTTGAATGCTGAGAATCCTACCAAAAAAATATTAAACTTCTGATAGAAATTCTTGAATCATAGACAGTTTGAATGCTGATAAAAAAGTGCTCGTAAAGAAACATAAATTTGTAGTCTAGTTTATTCTGATTGATAGGATATAGGGATTTTAATTTTTAAATGATATATTTTACCATTTATGTGATTATTTCCTTTGTACTGCAATTCCAAAACTTGTAGCGAGGCCCCATTTGACAGAAAAAAAAACACTATATTGTAATTTAATGCGATCGAGGCATTTACAAATTATAGAAATTGGATAATCAGATTAATTGGAATGAGTATTTAAATAAGTTTTTTTTTACCGTACTTTGGGAATTGAATTCTGACACGCTGCACATACTAACCACATCCTAGTCACTAAATGAGCTTAATTTGTTAAAATAATTTCTATCATTTAATTTCAATCCAAGATGTTAGAATAGTTGGCCACCTTTTGTTAGAGGATTGGTCAAAGATCATATTGATTAGTCAAAGAACCCTAATTTTGAAAAAAACCTCGAAAAAGGTTAATAAAATATTTAAAAATTTTCCTTGCAAAAACATTCGTGCTAAATATATGCAGAGTTACTTTGGTTCTTTGAAACCTAGCACAGTTTAAAGACACGAAAATAACTGACAGATATGGTCTTTTAATTAAAAAGAATTCCACTAATTAAAAGTAAAAGAAAATTAAACAAATAAATTGTTATTTGAGAGAGAGTAGAAAAAAAAATCCACCTTGCTTTGGCAGATTCCAACAAGTAATGGTGCACTTTATCAGCTTCTCGTGCAAAAAAGACTTGACCTGTACATCTGCTTAAATAAGACCAAGAAGAAAGACTATAATCATGTAAACAAATAATTGAATGGACTTGGAAGTAGAAGTAAAGTCTTGTTCACATGATTCAATCATTTATATTCTATCAAAAATTAAATTTATAAAAAAAGATAAAATAAAATATGTTGAGGTCAACGTCCACCCTCGCCCTTAAGCGGTCATAATTGTTGTCGAACCCTCTCCCTCACCATAAAGTCATTGTTGTGCCGTTTCCTATCACCAATTGATTTTTGGATAAGTAGTAGTTCAATGAGGTATAAGATTATACAAAATCTATTAAATATCTAATTTATTTGTTGTGGAGATCCCCTCCGCTAAGTCTTGCAGGGTCCACCGGTGGGGTGCCCGTACAATTCCCTCAACAAAGCTCTTGTATGGTTAAGGGGGCTCAGATCGCCACCGGCTCCACTTAATCCAAGACCAATATATCTTCACCATCCCACTTCCACATCTTCACTAGCAGAGAACAATTGTTAAATCACAAACACAACTCTACAGATTAAGACTTCGTTAGGAGATTAGCCTCTCCTCCTCATAGTGAATTGCTTAATCTGAAGTAGGTCCACATGGCAGGTGGGCCAAATGTTTCTTACGAAAGACTAAGAATTTTTGTAAATGAAATAATATTAAACCCTATATCCATCAGTCAACTAAAGAGAACCAATCACAAAATCATATGAGAATTTCTGTAGATGGGAGCTAACATAAAACCCAGTATAAGTTTTTGATCAGAGAACTAATTAATGAGAATGGGTCACAAGTACTAATGCTAATGCCAAGGGGAACACGTCCAGGACAAGCAATCAGAATCGGAGCCTGCATGGCATCTGATCATCCGCAAGATCAAGCGTACCTTCCTTTTTTTTTTCCCTCTGCTCTAGCTGTAATCATTCGCCTGGTCCACACAGATCCCAGTCATCGTTCATGCAAGGAGGTAGGTAGCTCCTCACTTCCACTTCTTTGGTCTAGTGTTCACATGACAATGATCTCCCTTTACCTTCACTCTTTCTTTCTTTTGACTTTGGTCACAGGTCCCTCAACTTGTGACTTTATTGCAAACAATCCACAAAAAAAAGTCATTCAGCCAAAGGTCCCTCCCACACTTTCTTATACCTAAAATGTCTAATTTACCCTTTCTTTAAATCATATCACATGATTAGTGGGATATCCCATTAATAATGGTCAACTACCATTTAATTGACCACGATTAATGGAATCCCATTAATGAGATTTTCAAATAAATTCTAAAAACACACAAATAAATTTCAAAATAACTCAAATAAATTTTAAAAAATGCAATAATTTCAAAAACCGCAATAAATTTAAAAAAAGGCAATAAATTTAAAAAAAATGAAAATAAATTTCAAAAGACGCAAATGAATTTCAAAGGACGCAAATAAAATCCAAAATACGTAAATAAAATTTAAAAATGCAAATAAATTTCAAAAAACGCAAATGAATTTCAAAGGACGCAAATAAAATCCAAAATACGTAAATAAAATTAAAAAAATGCAAATAAATTTAAAAAAATGAAAATACATTTTCCAAAACTAAGATAAACAAATTTTCCAAATTTCAGAAAAAAATTTCAAAAACTCAAGTATTTTTGTCAAAACTCAGTTAAAATTATTTCAAAATGTAAATAAATTTTAAAAGACACAAATAAAATTCAAAAACACAAATAGATATAAGAAAATGCAAATAAATTTGCCAAAAAACAAAGAAATATTCGTTCAAAAACTCAATTAAAATTTTCAAAATGGAGATATATTTGTCAGAAAGTCGGCTATATTTTTCAAAAAATCAAATAAATTTGCCAAAAACTCAAATGGATTTGTTTAGAACTCAGATAAATTTGTTCCAAAACTCAGATAAATAGTCAAAAACTCAGATAGATTTATTCAGAACTCAGATAAATCTGACAGAAACTCAGATAAATTTGATAAAAACTCAAATAAATTTGTCAAGAACTCAGATAAATTTGACAAAAACTCAAATAAATTTGATAAAAACTCAGATAAATTCCCTTCTCAGTAAGCTTACAACTAAGCTCTTCTCTCTCCTCTCCCTCACCTTTCCTCGCTCTCTATCCAATTCGACGGTCGACGATAAAAGGGCCTTCAATCGCCGATTTCTCTACATTCCACAATAGAATACCTCCAGATCTGCTATCTCTCACCCCAGATCTTCCTTCCAGGTGAGTTTTTCCTCCGATTGCACTGCGTTTTTTTACCAGTAGATGTATTCCCCAGTGATAACCGTCATCTTCCGGAATCTGATCGGATCTTTTCTTGCAAATCCAGTATGCGTGGTCCACCTCGATCTGGTTGTTCTGCTCTGATCGGCGAGTCTGCAAATCTCGGTAATGATTTCGCCGAAACGATGAGTGTGGCCCGCAGCTCTTGTAAATCCCCCACAACAAACGCACACAGCCTTGTAGGCTTGTTACAGAGGGATGACTCGGGCACTCTCCATGTGGCAGTAGGGCACTCTCCATGTGGCAGTAGCTACCAAGAGGAATATTACTACACCACGAAACCCTCTACAGTTGATGCTTTGCATCACCCCACCAATCACCCATCCATCATCTCCTATCTTCCTTCCCCACCCACAACCACAAGCCTTCCCTTTTCTCCTTCCGTACATCAGCAACCCATTCTCGCTGCAACAGTCTCAGATTTCCCTAACCATCCGACCTTCGTGATGAAGAAGAAGACCCCACCAGCGACAACGAGAGCCCTGCGAAGAAGAGTCACAATGAGAGGAAGCATGAGGGTCGGCGCTCTATGCGATGGGGCATGGGTCTCGCTTCCTTCTCCCCTCGCCAGATAAAAAAAAAAATCTTAAGGTAATCAGGGCATGGAAGATTTGAAAGCGAGAAGAAGGAGAAGGGTTCTTTTGGGTAGCAGAGAACGAGCGTGAATACAAAATTTCAAATTTCAAATTTCAAAATTTTATTCCTAAAACAGTTGAAAGGGCAAATTAGTCCTGAAAAATAAAACCATGTGGATATAGGGACCTCTGGCTATAAACAGTCTAGCTGCTTGGATTAGAGCCCTTAAAAAGAATTTGCCTGGACTGGAGGCTGGATAGATTCAATTTTAGGGACCTTTCGCTAATTATCTCATGAAAAAATATTGGCATTTAGAAGAAGACATTAGTAAAAAGTGAAAAGTGGGGAAGATGCCTCTTGTGTTTCTTTTGTATTTGTGTTGAATTAGTCTTCTCACGTCGACATTATTGACCAACTGGTTGAAAGGAAGAAAGAGATCGAGGTGCCCCACCATTTATATATATACATATATATGGGAAAGAGACTGATTCTAATTGAGAAATCAGTCCCAATTAGCTTTAATTGATTTTGACCTTTTTTAAATTATATTGACCACCTTCCAATCCCCTCTCTTCCACGTCCCCTACTTTTTTTATCTACATTAATGCTTTTGGAAAGAAAGCCATCTACATTAACTTATCCTTAAAAGGTTTGGCCTCTCAACCATTATATATTCATTTCCGTCTCTGTCGGTTTTCTTGCAACTCCCCATTTCTCTCTCTCCCCATTACCACATTCTTAACTCCTCATTCCCTCTCATTCAGTTTTTGTAGTTATTGCACTCTTCATTATGACTCCTCATTTCCACAGCCAAACCAAAACGGATGGATGCTCACCAATGTATATCACTCAAGAACCCTTCTCATATTCCTTGCTAGGTGTTTACTGCTGAGAAACTGGCTTTTGAGTTGATTATTAGGTAGTCGACTTGAAAATCGCTTTACATCTTTCTATGAAAAGAAGATTGATTTGCATCGCAATTAGCTTAAGTGGAGTTTTAATTTGAATATGAGATTTCTCCATGGTCATATTTATGGTGATCCTGCTATATATATTTTTTGTTGGTGAATGGTCAATCAAAAGATGTTGGTGTTTCCGGGCCATTTAGGGTAAAGGTTTTTAATTGTACAAGTTTGTAAGGAGTGGGTGATCATACAAGAAAAACTGCTTTTAACAGGGGCCGGCAACCGCCGGTAAAAGTGGTGGCGGCCGCCGGTAAAACCTTTAGCGGCAATCACAATGGCCGCCACTTGGCGACGGTACAGATCGGGTGGGTAAAAGTTGCAACGGCGCTCGTTGACTACCGCTAAAAATAGGTTTTACCGGCAGCCAGTGGCTGCCGGTACAAGATAAAAATTATTAGCGGCGACCATTGGCTGCCGGTAAAAGATAAAAAATAGTAGCGGGGGCCAATGGCAGCCGGTAAAAGATAAAATGGCCGCCGCTAAAAGAAGTATTTTTTTAAAAAAAATACTGCTTTTAGCAGCGATCATATGGCCGCTGCTAAAGCAGTATATTTTTTTTTTACAAATATTAGCCCGCATGAAGCACAAAAATATCTACCAAATACACAAATACACTCAACCAACCAAAAAAAAAAACAAAACCAAATCCAACCTCCCAAAGTATTTACCAAATACACAAATACACCCAACCAACCAAAAATAAAATACCAAATCCAACCTCCCAAAGAGATGCAGGAATCTGGCCTCTTTGAACACCTCATATACCTATAACATTCCATGGGTAAAGTAAATCAGGTAACAATGAAAATTTACTTTATGAGTACAGAAAACACAACTCCATTCAAATAACTTACGAGACCTTTCATAAAGAAAAACCAAAGTCAAATTTCTTGGTGGGTTCCACATATTTGTGTGATGAGGACTGCTTACCTTTGTAAACACATCTACAAATGTTAGGTACGAATAGGCAAGTTCAAATTTAAATTTAATGAGGTGTAGTATGTTGGGAAATCCCACATACATCGCTTAAGTCCTGAGCTTGGGCTTTATATACTTGTTTATGCCTTTCACCTATCACCTTGTGGTGGTGCCTGCAAAAAGCAAAATTGTAATGTAGGGACATCTGACAGCAGTCTCACATCTGACAAATATTAAAGACAACTCCCATTTTGAAACCTCAAATTCAAAAAAGCTTTGTCTCTTACAACCTCTAACTACAAACTAACCCCCACCAACCAACACAACATTTTACATTTTCCTCAGGATATGGTGACCTCAACCGTTTTGGACTTGGGTGGTGGTGGGAGCCTCTCAACTCTCTCTGAGAGCACTCCGTTCTCACATTTTGCTGATACCTTGTTGATGTCAGAATCTTCTGGAAGCTTGAACTTTCTCATGAACTTGGGTGTGGAATTCCTCTCCAGCCGAATGTACTTGCACCCTTCATCTTCACCATCCTCTCTCTTCCTCTTCCCACTACTCTTGACCACCAACGTATTCTCATCCTCAAGGGTCACCTGCACCGAAACCACACATTATATTCCTTCAAATTTGGTAATGCTTTTTCAACAGGACAGATGCAGATCTCCACTATTTTTTTTCTTTTTTTTTACCTGAATATCTGACTTGGACAATCCAGGCACATCCATATAAAACAAATACTCCTTGGGGGTGTCAAGTATGTCGACTGGAATCCTCTCCATTCTTTGGTTATTACTCTTGTCATGGGAGCGTGAACAAAACATTGCTTTCTCAATGGTCTCAGGAACATGAAGTAGATGATTTACTGCAGACGCCAAATTGCCGTTGAAGATGGAAGAATCTGCAACCGGACTCATAACTCTGCATTGAAATCAATTTCATATTACGATTCAAGAATGTAATCAATCAAGACCCAGAAGGCAAAAACACAAAATTATAAATCAATCTCCAGAACCCAGATGGCAAGAGTCCAATTTTTCAAATCTATCTTGAAATCTAACTACAAAATCATGAAAAATGTGTAGTTAAAAAAGATGGCTACTTACAGGTATGGGTTTTTTCAGAGAGAGAAGGCAGAACAACCAATTTGCAGCTGGAAAATAGAAGCCTTTTTCTTCTTCTTTTGCAACAGAAGAATGGGGGAGAAAGGGCTTTTTAAGAAGAAAGAAGGAAAGTTCGAGAGAGGACTGGACTGAGTTGAAAAGAGTAAAAAGATGAAAGGAATCATCCAGAAGAATCGGAAGACTTCTCAACATGGGTGCTTGTGGTCTTTACTTAATCCAAGTCATTGATGTCATAAATATTGTTAAAGACTATTTGATAGATTTTCTCCATCACACCCATGTTTATTCCAACAATATAGTGTACTGAAAAATCCTACTTTTTTACACTGGGGTTCCAGAAAAATTGAAAGAACACCCTTACATTACAGAGAATTTTAGGGTTTTTTTTTTTTTTTTTTTTTTTTTTTTAACAATGGCCGATCCAAGAACTTTTTCTAACATAGAGGCTCCCTCAAGACAAATTTTCTGGTTCTGCCATTGGTTTTCTTATAATAATATAGTGTGTTTTTTTTTATCCCTGAGATGTTATGATGTGGCCAGATTAATGGCTAGAAAAGTGAAAAAAAAAAAAAATGTTTTATTTGAGTATCTTATGAGATTGGTGGTTTTATAGTCCCAATATAGGACTCTGTTCAATGGGATGAGTGGCTAAGGTATGAACATATTACAAAGATGATCTAGGTGTTCTTCAGTCTGGAAAGAAAATAGAAAAAAGGAAAAAAACAATGATCTAAGGGTTGGTAATTTGAACATGAGTCAAGGAAGGTTTTAGTAAAAGTAAAACCTACAGGGGCTTGTTGAGGTTTTTGCATTACATTTATTTATTGGTTTAGTTTCTGTGGAATCTGGCTTTTACTATTGGTTCTCATCCATTTAACTCAAAAGAGTATCCAAGAATAAGAGCAAACCTCAAGTTCCTCGATGTGATTTGCTGATGTAGACACTAGTCTGTGGAATTAGAGGTGTATATTCTTGATTTATCCGTCTCTACAATGCTCTACAACTCACCAACCTCATCATCATTTTATGATTGACTTTATCTTTCAGATTCCATGGGTCATGCCTATGTCAAGTGTTCACAAAGGTTTCATCTTAGCCTTTATGGCCATTTCTTTGAACACCCATACAGGTCTTTGAATCCTTTTCATTTGTCAGATTGTGTGTGAAAAATTATTTTGGGTACTGTGCAGGAAATCTGAGGATGAAGATTTGAAATTAAAAGATCTAAAGAATGAGTTGGTTTATAAGGTAATTTGACAATGTTAAAGCAAAGCCTTGAAGAAGAGTCAAGAGTACAACCTAAGCAGAAAATCTTTAATGGCAGCAGCAGGAAAACAACAACAATAATAATGGTTGAAGATATTTTCTACCAATAAACCTAATGAAAGGATCTGGGTCACAAGCCTTTATCCAGGGAAGAACTGGTTTCTTGTCTCCTGAAGAATCCCGGAAACCTGATCATTATAGTTAATTTAGTAGTGTGTTTAACATGCATCATTACACAATTATAGTAGTGTGTTTAACAAACTTCATCATTATAGCAATCAGAAGTCCATTTATACAATATTTAGGATCACTGACCTATGTAATCTTTGGGCCATTGGCCACCTATGGTGAAACCCGAATTGTAGATACCCAAGATTTTCCTGAGTCTTTTTTTCATTTTTCTTTCTTTAAGATTACAATCTCATTATTATAGGCAATTGAAACACAGAGAAGAGATTGAGAAATGGCAAAGAATATTTAATCACAGGCACATTATAACTGAGAAATCTGGCTGGGCTTTTCCCACAAGTATGCCATGCTCCCAACTAGTCATCAAACCAAGACATGAAACCTGATTCATTTTCTCCTAGTAATCAATTGGATGGGTGTCATAAATGAGGCTGGCATGGCATGCAAATGTAAGGATTCCACTGCCACCACGAACAATTAAGAAAACTTACATACCTGTCTTAAGGAAGGATTCCACTGCTACCGTGAATCTTGCCCTGTTCATAGTATGCAACACAACAGACTTCACCTGGCAAGGTACATGAACTCGAAGTAAGCAGATTTAGTTAACTTCGCTAAAGAAGTGAAATATTTGAGTTATTGTACAAACCAAACCTCTTGGAAGGAGCTGAAAATATATCCACATGAGAGGAGAGCAAAAGTGGTCAGCAACGAAGGATGTCTTTTAGAAATCAAGATACTCAATCCAGCTCCCAGCTGTCTGTGACAGAAGTTTTAAGATGGAATCACTATAAAAGTTACAACTTAGTAATACATAGCATTCATTAAGAAAGGTAACTCATGAAATGTCT
The DNA here is from genome assembly GCA_003546025.1 of Camphora micrantha. Taxonomy (NCBI): domain Eukaryota; kingdom Viridiplantae; phylum Streptophyta; class Magnoliopsida; order Laurales; family Lauraceae; genus Camphora; species Camphora micrantha. Next base: position 18,317,161 of record QPKB01000008.1, on the reverse strand, counting down.
TCTTCAGCCATAAAATATCCACATGGAGGATGAAAATGTCACCAGTTATTTACCTAACAAGAATCAATACAACCATGTATTTCTGGGTCAAAACCTAACTAATGTTCTGTAGCTTAAAGATATAGATACTGTCTAGATGAGACTGTAAGAAAAAAGAAGACCAATTTTTTAAATCCTGGACCCAAAATATATTTTTAAAAAAAGGGATAGTTGGATAACTGTGCATCACCTTTCCTAAAATAAAAGGACACTTCTACTGCTAACTTATTAACAAGAAGGTTTGCTTCAATCATTTTTTTTTTTTTATAACGTTTGCTTCAATCATACTAAAACAAATTTTAAAAAATCTAACATACAAATAGAAAACTGTGTCACCATCTATGGATTTCATGGCATAAGAAGAGTATAATTCAAGGGTAACTACAACACAATTTCCAAAAGTGAATCCTGTGGGGCTCACCTGGATGTGGTCATTATGCATCATTACACGCAACATCATTTCTACTCACATTTATGTGAGACATGAACACAGCAACAGCAAATCAGTCACCCCAAGGAGTAGGCAAATGACAAAAGAAAACTCAAGAAAGTAAATTAAAAGAAATTATTTTATTACAAGAAACAGAAGAGTTAAAGTGTGTTTCATACCTTGATTCCACGAGTAAGGATTCAGAAAAAGACTCTTCCCATCTGCATTAACATGAAAATGACCAACTTCCTCGGCCAACCTGTAAGCAATGGAAGAACACCCAGGTCCTGAAACCATTTGTTGGATCAGAAACAAATGCACAAAAGTAAAATGAACACAAAAAGGAACAAAAAGGACTCTTTCACTAAAACATTTTAACAATGGTTTCATACCTAAACCTCTGGACTGCCCCAATATTGCACAAGCCAGGCCCAATCTTCACTAGAAACGTCAGGGGGTCTATGCCAATTGGGCTCGTTGGTGTCTTGGACGTAAAAAACTTGTTGTGCCTGATTTGCAAGAATAAATGGTTCATTGGTATTTAAGGTTCGTGTGAAGTTCACACAGGTGAATCCATACTCATCTTGCTTGATTCCCCTACCACCATGGTTCGTTACATCCCACCAATCACATTTGAATAACACGATCCGATTCCCACCGATATACGGCAACTCAATAACATCTTTTAAGACACCATAATAGCCAACATGCCGGTCATCGGGTTCGAGTCTCTTGCACTTGCAAAGCTCGATATCTCTGCAGTTAAGAAAACTCCACTATTTTGAGTTTTCCTTTGTCTCTCGCGATCTTCTGTGTGAAATCTAAAGCCATTTACGATGTATCCCTTAAAGCACCTCACTGCTCGAAGGGGAGGCATAGCTAATAATTGTAGTTGTTCATTTACATGCTCACCATCTACTTGCATCTGTGAAACCTATTTGGATTGGACAAGGAAATTAATACATCCCAATCACATTATTCATAACTATGACTACACTTAATAGGAAAAATGCATATTTTATACAACACTTACATGGCATTCGAACCATTTACCAAATTCCTTGATATGCTTGCGGTCTACATCCCTAACACTTATACGACCACCATGAGCATCCTTAATCATCTGCTTATGCGTCCTGCACAATAAATCATTTTTGCGTCCTGCACAATAAATCATTTTTATCATAATCCAAATGGGAGGAAAATGTATCGTTTACTATATATATCGTTTCACTAGATTTGGATATAGCAGTCTTACCGAACAAATGGGGCGACGTCATCACAGTTATTCAACACATATAGATGAGCCTACTCCCACTCATCTGCACTTAGCGTGCGCAATGTTGCCTTCCCTAAGGCACGACCGGTCCCTGCGAAAATGAAAAACTTTTCATGTGATTTAGCATCACCACCATCGTAATTCCGAACCGGTCGGTTGAACCTTGTCTCAACCTCCTGCAGTATCTGGAGCAAAATGTCGAACATTCTTCTGAACATTCACCAATGGGAAGTGCCTCTTTTAATAACTCAAGTAACATGTCGAACGACTTGTTACTCCATCCATTAAGACACTTCAAGTGAAATAATCGTACAAGGAAAGAAAGTTTTGAGAATTTAGTGCAACCAGGATATAGTTCATTCTCAGCATCCTTCAAAAGTTTGTAAAATTTATGTGCTTCCATGTTGGGCTCATCCGGAATGCTTTCTTCCGATGATTCATTATTTTCCCCACCATCTAAGTTTGGCATTCCGAATGCATCCTGTAACATTTCATGCATATCATCACCCTCCTCGGACTCATCACTAATATATTCACCTCCATATATATCCTCCCCATGGCTCGTCCAATTGATATATCTTTGCATTATCCCATTCCATAATAACTCACCATGCACATCTTCTCTATTCTTATAGTACTTGTTACAACATTTAATGTATGGACACATGATCTTGTCATCATTCGTTGCATGGTCAAACGCAAAATTTAGGAATTCTACAACACCATTTAGATACTCAGGGCTCGATCTTGACTTATGCATCCAACTTTTATCCATCGTAATATCCGGTTCAAGCCATCACCTACCGACCAAAAACACATGATCACACATGACCAAATATCCATCGTAATATGTATTTTTGATCAACTTGCTATAAAGGACCTTGATGTAGATATGAAATTGTCACTTCCAGCAGTTAAAATCCATCCAAGCATAACTAGGTGAAAAAAAGGAAAAAAAAAAAGAGAAAAAGAAAAAGAAAAAGAAAGGTTACTTCAATCCAAACCACTCAACAACAACATAATAAGTCACCGGAAATTCACATCTAACAAGTCCAACTAAGCCACCTGATTAAAAACTAAAAGCCTGTGTAGCCATGCAATTTTGACACTGATATGCATCTAGAAATATATTGGTAACAAAGACACACAAACAGGACTCACCAAACAATACAGAGATTGCTATTAATTCAAATGCTTTGTCAAAGTTCCAAACCCTCACTTTCTAATGTGTCTTGCCTGCATATCTCAACACCTGCTGTTGGGTTGCAAGGTGAAACATTGATCAGGAATTTTCTGGTAAGTATTCAACTGTTCATCACACCTATCCACTCTCTTTTTGAAAAAGCAAGAGAGGGGATTGAGATTGGATAATGAAGGCATGTGTTTTGGTCTGCCATGTATGTTACTTAACAGTGGTCACATAAAGCAAGATTAAATGAACCCCAGCAATCAATTGATAAGGAGGTTAACTTTGTTTAAATATTAATCAGGGATACACAGTGTAGTAATATTCTTTTCTATTTCTCTTTGCTCTTTTGCTGGTTTTGGGTGTTCTAAAATCCTTATTAGAGTGACTACAATTGCAATTCAAGTTAAAGAACAAAAAAAAAAAGAAGAAGAAGAAGAAAAAACCCCAAAAAAGGCAAAGAAAATAGCAAATGCTTTAATGAAGAAATTCAAATGATCATTCAAAGCATCTGGCATATTCCTTCTACTTGTGTATTTTTATTCAAGTTGGACTGAAACCCTATTGCTGCTAATGATTTAATGGGCCCTTTTGTCTAATTGGAATTGGATTCTTAGGAACTATCAGAAAGAGGCTTTCATCAAGGTCTATTGATAGGGTGAGGAGGGAATAATAAGGGTGGAAGTCTAGATCAATTTCATATGACCTTATTTAGTAGGGTGGAGGGTGGCAATCATTTACTTTCAGAGGGGTTTATCTTGTTGGTTACTTTTATCATAATCCAAATTCAAAATCCCTTCTTTCTTTAAAAAAGAAAAGAAAAATTCAACAAGCAACCTCCTTCCTCCGCTAAATGACAAAAAAAAAAAAAAAAATTTCATCTTTTTACACAAAGAAGTAAAAAAGATTCCCTATCAAGCCACTAAAAATAAAAGACCATCATAACCCCTTATATTTTATTCTCTCTTTATTTGATGCTTTCCCTTTCCTCAATTCATTTCACAACTCATCCAAACAAGCCTTATAAGTCATCACTCCAGTAATCAATTCCTAGGAAAGTGGGGCTCTCCATCTTTTATCCCAACATGTCATTGGAATTTTGTAGCACTTTTTATTTTTTCCAATTAATGATCTATCCAAAAAGTGGGCCATTGGAGTCAATATGAACATGAGGCTAAACATTAATACCTAGAATTAAGTGATCACATGCTAATAAGAGAATCACATAAGGACATACTCCAATGAATCCATATATATATTTATATAGATATATAATTGTAAATGAACCAATAATATACAACGACTCTACATAAATAACCCATTGCAAATAATAATAATAATAAGTCATGCATTGCTTATTTGCATGAAAATCACATAAGAATCATATAAAAATGAATATAAAAATCATATGAGAACCCTAATAAGAAACACACTCAAGTGCTTAAATAAATCCACATATATAATTAAATAAGAAAAAAAAAAAAAAAAAGAGGGTCGGCCTAATATAGTCAAGCTCGGCCCTCAAATTGGCATGCATATAAAATAATTTTGTCGAAGCTTAGCCATCAAGCTTTGAAAAAAAAAAAAAAAAAAAAAAAAAAAAAAAAAAAAAAACCCTCATTTTTTTTAATGTATTGAGGGCCAGGCTGTGCTGGGCTGGACACCCCCTCCTAGAAGGGCCCAATTAGTAGCCCCATAGAGCAGTTACAACTACTAGTAGTGGTACCAAACTGCTTTTGAAACATTGGATACTCGGAAAATCATATACCTAAATATCTCTTTTCAGCAAATTTGCTTTCTTTCTGCGCCCATTAAAGCCAGCACAGGCTATGGTTATCATTGTGTTTGTACTTCTATATCAGAAAGGGTGGCCCACTTGGTACTTCTAGGATCTCTCCATACAAACAAGGTGAGAGAAGTGCAAGACGAACTTGCCACAACATTCAAGTGGTGGGCCTTAAGATTGATCAAGCTGCACAAAAAAGCACAGCATCCTTATATGTATTAGCATCAATCCATATTTAAGCACCACCTTAAGATTGATCACCATACTCTTGATTTTTTATTTTAATCATATATTTTACAAACATCAATTTGATTCTAAGCCAGAAAGAGCCACAACAATTCTTAACTAGGTCATTAAAATTGAACCCTTTAGTCATAAAATTTTGAAGCAGATTAGTTATTGGGAATGACCCTTCCCCCAAAAAAAGGCAATATCCGGGCGTTTCATTTATGAAGATATGATTTTTGACTTGCTTAGGGGGCTGTATGGTTTCAGTTAAACTTCTTTAAAAAAAAGTGTTGTTAAAGATTTAACCTTACAACATGGAGAGCAGATTCTCAAGGTTCAAAGTAATCCTTTGAAAAATTCACCTGTATCACATCATCGCAGTTGGAGTTGGCCATTACTAATGGCTGTTGAAAAATTCACTTGTATCACATTATTGTATTTCAAATCTAATTTTCACTTCTTTCATTAATAATGAGAATGATGATTATGGTTTGATGATAATAATAGTAGTAGCAGCAATAATAATAAATACTAAAACAAACATAAAATTAAGGGAACAACCTGAGATGTCCGACAAAGACTCAATAATATTAACAACATACAAGTTACTCTGGAGAAAACCCACATCACTGGTAGAATCAATAAACTAAAAGAAATACAAAAGAATGTGTTTTTTTTTTATTTAAGAGAAAAAACAATGATCAAAATCCCACAAAAAGACAGGCAAAGGAATGTGCAATTGACATGAAGAATCAATCAATAAAATTTAGAAGAAACTAATCTGATAATAATCTTAAAAAAAAAAAAAAAGGACTTACTGAATGGATGGAATAATGGTTCAGGGAAATTATCAAACAGTTGGAGTGCAGAAACTGAAGCCAAGTAATCCACAGAATATAGTTGCCCAAAGATATGTACAGATGGCTACAAATACTCCTCAAAGAAGGCAGAAGACACAACTTCAAACAATTGATCAACCACACATCAAAAACTGAAACCAAAGATTGGAATATAGAGCTTGGAGCAACTGACTGTAGGATCGAGCAACACAGCGCTTGGACTGAGTGAAGTCTGATCTCTGGATACGCTAACAAGATCTCATAAAAGGAACAGGGTCTTCATGTAGAGAGAGAGAGAGAGAGAGAGAGAGAGAGAGAGAGAGAAGTAATCTACAGACTTGGAGATGAGTTGGAGCCTAGAGAAGATGATGGGAAAAGATGAACGGCTGTAAAGCTACAGGAAAGAGATCTGTCCTCAACTAGGAACATTGATGAAAGAGAACAAAATTAGGTTCTCTGTCGCACACATCAAAACACAATCAACGATTCCAACAAAATCAGAAAAATGCAGATCCAACAGAATCGCTATGCATGAAAAAGAATCCTTCCAACTTACATGATCAGAAACACAAAAACACCCAATTCTAACGATTCCAAGAACCGAAAGCTCAGAAAATGGAATCCGAACAGCTTCATTGAAATCAATAATAATAACAATAGATAAAACCCTAAAAACTGAAGACATGAAGACGCGAAGAAGATCGAGACGAGAGATCAAAACCCTAGAAAATCGCATGCAAAAAATGGGGCAGAAGACGTCGTACCTTGGAAGATCAATGAGGAAGAGAGGGATCTGTTTTGTCGTCGAGCAGAGAGAGTGATGTGTGAGCAGGGAGAGAGCAGAGAGAGATGGGGTGAGCAGGGAGGAAGCAAGAGAGGGATCGACAAGGGAGAGAGGGATCGATGAGGAAGAGAGGAATCTGTTTCGGCATCGAGCAGAGAGAGCGATGAGTGAGCAGGGAGAGAGCAGAGAAGGATGCGAGAGAGGGATCGATGAGGAAGGGAGGGATATTAGACGCCAGCGCACTTCATCGCCACTTTCATAATTTTTGGTGGTAATGTCGTCTTATACCGTCCAATTTAAGTGGCCGCCGGTATAACTTCGACGCCAAAACTACATTTTCTTGTAGTGTCAAAGGTGCACAAAGGCAGAAATAAGGCAAAATCTAAATTAGTCTTTTCTGATTTGGGTTTTTCATTTGTACAGGTTTCATGGCCATTCAAGTTGATAGCCTGGATTCGTGGTGGGCCTACGTGTTTGATGATGAAAACATCTTACAGGAGCCTTTGATTACATGTTAATCGACTTAATATATATATATATATATATATTTTTGCTTCAATTTTTTTTACAAGGAAGTAGAAATATAAGGCCCATTTGTTCCAAAATCTAATGTAATTGGCATCTATTTTAACCAGTATTCTAGCCTTTGAGCAATTTTAAAGAACAAGGATTGCATTTGGCCCCAATATCTGATCATATAGTTCCTCATTTATCAAAGATCCTAAGAAAAAATCTCTAGACCATAGAGTCAATTTTGAGACTCTACATATCTTTGCCATGTGCATTTGGTCAAGATGTTGTCTTGGTTTTCAATTTTTGCATCAGGTCAAGATGTTCTCGGGTTTTTCAATTTTCATGCAATCTTTGGTGCACCTAATCTCCATCCAAAGTCTCTATTTTCACAAAGTGGACATACCTGCAGAGTGTGGAGCACTTTAATATAATTCATTGGCATGATCGATATATATATTTATCTTTTTTATTATTATATTGATCTTATTTTTTCATCTAGCAAATAGATATAAACTAAATCATTTATACATGGAATTGAGGTGTCATTATACATGGAATTGAGGTCAATTCTATGGCCTCTATAATTGTTCCCAATTTGTTGTTTTGCATTTTGTGAATTTTCTTTTGTTACAAGAAGTCTGCTTGCCAATTTCATGTTTTTTTTTTTTTTTTTCACATCTATATTTCTCTCTCCTCACAAATTCGGCGTGCAGATCTTTCTCTTCATTAGTTATATCCACAAAGAAAATAGATAACTAATTCACATATATTTTTTATTTATCTTTGCTTTTTTTCTATGTATTGAAAGGATTGCAAGGGTTCCACACATCTTTTTATTGGCATTACACTTATATGTATCAATTGAATTAAGTCAAGCTTAGGCATGTTCAGGTAGTGTGCACGTGAACTCATGCACTTAGAGCAGGCTTTTGATGATTAATAGGATATCTATCATTTTTAACTTAGTTTTATCAATAATATTCTCTCGAAAACACCAAATATGATTTTATTTTTTTTTGTTCGACCTTAGCATGGGCCTTTGTTACTGATTTATTTTTTTTATCAATAATATTTAAAAAACAAACACTGAATTTGAATAAGTTCTCTATTTTTTGTTTTAAGCCCGGGCCTTTGTTGCTAGTTACTATATGACATGAGCAATGTCATGAGACCATCCTGTTACTAACAGCATCTCCAATAGATATGTCAATATGGTGATCCCAAATTTCAATTGGAATTTGGCATTTTCAAAATATGGAACTCCAGCTTATATGTCAAATTATTAATTTATTATTTTTTATCTTTTTATTTGACCTACATCATAAAAAAAAATTACATTCTTAAATTCTTGTAGCCCAATTTTGAAATAAAATAACCCAAAATATTATTTGGCATCGCATATGCCAATTTTTGCATTTCCCTCTAGCATAACAGCTGTCATGTCACGGTTGGAATGACGGTTGGAGTAGTGCTCCATGCCAAATATGTCCATTGGGGTGTCCATGTGGGATTTGAAGGAGTTGTTGGAGATGCTCCAAGGCTGTCAAAGGGCTGGGCCCGAGCCATGTTAAGCCCTTACCTCACCCTCATATATGCGGGTCGATCGGGTCAAAGTAAATCTAAAGTCTTGGAAGCCCATGGCAAGCCTGCAATATCGAAACCTTATCCTAACCTCACAGGCTGGGGCTGGGCTAGGGCCGAAAGAATGATTTTTAATATTATTATATATAATAATCTTTCTATACCATGATGTTAACCCTCCTTTATACGAGGTGCAATGCAAAAGTAAATATTTTTGTACCATTTCTAAAAGAATGCACGAAATAAGTTAAATGAAATCAGCTAATTAATTTGATAGTATTGTGACATGAAATTAGGATATGGAAGACACTATTAAATACCCTATCACACTAAAGGTAGTTACATAGTTTAAGTAATGTGTCTAATTTTATTTGTCGTCGGGCTATTAATAAGATTGTCACAGTTAAAGTTCTGCTAGCTGCAGCCTTTTTACTAATTTATGTAATATATATATTTATTTATATTATAAAGTAATAATATGGAGCATCAGAATATGTTTGACAAGTCTCATCCGACTCAATTAGATTTATTTCAAATAGGCATTAGACCTTTTTCAAATAGATTATTTAGTATATGTAGTTGAAATAAACATTATACTACTCTTGAATTAACACTAATCCTAACTTGTAATTCCTTGAAATGTCACCATTGGATTTTATAACAAAATAATTAAACTTTGACTATTGAAGCTGATGAATGATGAAGATGATTTAATGTATGAGCCACAAACTTTAACTCTAAATGTGGGGTCCACTTCAATGAAACAACACCAGTCATGAAGGTAAGGGGATGGGAAGAAATTGGCATCGAACAATGGCAAGTGACTAAAACTCAACCCCACTCAATGATGTTGTTGATGACCATCCATCTAAACTCTCATACTTCAGTACTTTACATTGATGAAAACTAGTCTAATGAATGACAACTTGAATTCCCTATTCGTTGAGGAGGAATATGTTTGTATTGGGCAAACGTAGAATTAAACATACCGTTCAAAACAAAATATAGAACCAAGCATAGGTGACAATATTATGATCTATAGGAATATCCATAAAAAAGGTTTTCTAAGAATTGGTTATTATTCTTTGACAGAATATTAATTCTCTATCATTAATTGCTAATAAGAGTTCTTTATGATTTTTTTTTCAAAACCCCATAAATCTATATTTATATATATATATATATATTATGCATATTATTTATTCATATATATATTAATAGGCAAAGGGTTAGACTGAGAACCCTTGAGCCGGCTAAGTCAAGTCCCAGCTTGGCCCTCAAGGTTGTGGGCTTTTCAAAATTGAGCCCTACGCTACCGTTGGGCTTTAGGAAAAAAAGAAAAACCCTTACTTTAAGGGCTTTTGCGGCCCGGGGCCCCCTTGTCAAAGGGCCAGATTGGTAGCCCTACCTATTAGTCTAGGGCTACCTATCAGTCACTGTGGGAAAAAAAGTCTCAGACGATCCAGACGATCCAGATTCGGCAAGCACTTTCCACTTGAATGACAAGCATCCCCTCAATGACACAGCAGGCCGTGATTCTTGCAGTCACCGTGGGTCAAAAGCTTCCAGGATCCAGACTCCTATTATAAATCCTGACTAGTGACGGGTAAGGCCAGCCTTCTTATCAATCCATCTTGGGGCCAGCTTTAAAATCAAAGTTACTTATAATAACTGCTGGCCTCTGTATCGTCACAAGAACAAGTTTCTTTCTCATTGGAGAGGGCCCCATAATCAGATTGATCATTTGTAAATACAGATATTCTTTTTTTTTTTTTAATTTGTTCTAAATGTGATCAATCTACCTGTATTTTCAACTCCAATCATGAGTGTTCTATCAAAAAAAAAAAAAAAATCTCTTATCAGAGTGGGACTTGGCTAAATGGCAACATGATAGTAGTGATCCTGCCTCTAAATTTGAGGCCAATTTATTCAATAACTACGACTGGTTCTTATGGTATTTTTCTTGATCTATAGGCATATACTCGACCAGCTTATCAATGTAGTTAGAATAGGCACATCAAGATGAAAACAAAAATGGGTAGTATACAACGTGAAAAGGTCTGTGTTGATCGTTGGTTTCTGATAGCAGACAAAGGTGATTTTTTTGGAGGTGCCAATCAAGGGCTCTGATCAACAGTTACACTTTCCAATCACAGAAACGAAGTGGCCTTGTGGGACTGTTAAGGCATAATATGATCTTTAATCCGACATCATGTAGGGACTGCAATGGGTTGTCTTCGAGGTGGATTCTAGTTTTTAGGTGTGCTCGACTCTCCTCTAATAATGCCAATAGATGAACCATGTGTTGAATGGGTCATGGACAATGAGGTTTGGGCCCAAATAACAAAATTCAGATATTACATAGTTTCTAGGGCCTTCCGAACCCTGGAATCATCGATCAATCGCTGATATAAACTTGAAACTAAAGAGAAGAAAGAAGAAGAAGAAGAAAACCATATATTTTTAAGAAGCTTGGACCTTGTTTATAAGTATATTTTTAAGAAGCTTGATCCTGTTTATATCTTCATACATTGATTGTAGATGACTCCATACATGTGGAAGTGAGTGCTCATTCATTTTGTAACCTTAGTCTACCTATATGTGACAGTTCTTTTGCTCTTTTCCATCACCAATCACTGATAAATTGATTAAAAAAAAGAATGGTTAACTAGATCTTAGGATAATTCGAGTGCAACCCAGTGAGTCCCAAGGTTCCAAATGGACCATAGGTTTAAATCTTTTACGTGGAATAGTTTTTAGCATTCATGTGAATTTATCTGAATCCAATGCTTTATACCTCTTTGATTCTTTTTTTTTTTTTTTTTTGTTCTTTTTGGGTACTCCCGCTAAGGAGGCTGGGACCTAAGGGAGCACCCACTCGTTGGGAGAAGGCGCACGCACGGGAGGAGGAGACAGCCCAACACATGAGGAGAGGACGCCTACACACATCTCGAGAGCAGCCACACAAGCATGAGAGAGGATATCCAAGGATCGATCCCTTGATAACTGGGTTCCCAACCAATTGTACAACCCCTTCTTCTCAAGCTCCTTGGTTCTTAAATGACCCAAGAAGCTATTACTGAAGGTTGATGATATTGTATGGATAAGGAAAAAAACAAAGAAAAGAAAGAAGTTTGTTACTTTTATCGTTCAACAGGTAGCAGCTCATTGGCTTGCACTCATTATTGAGGTCTTCATGGTCATCACTTCAAGAACTAACCATAGAACAACTTGAAGATCTGCTTTCCTCTCTAATGAAGGTCTGAAATGACTTGTAATATAAATCTGTTATGCAAAATGTACCTGACTTAAACATGGGGAGCCAAAAAGGTGAGTTGATTTGCTGTTAACAGTTGATTGTTCCATTAACTCGCAGATGCCCATATAATTTTGGTTTGCGGTGCTCGAACTTCCAACCCTTCCTTGAGCGTGCCTATCTATACAGATATTTCAATTACTTGTATGTATTAAAATGAGTAAAGGACCTTTCGCTGAATAAAAGGAAAAGAACAAGAACACCTTTCAAGTTCTCAACAAATACAAAAGGCATTTAACAGAATTTCTGACTATGTAGCTTTTAAAAGTTGAGTAATGCTATCAGCCTTCTCTTACTGCTTATGTTTGCTTGGTAGGAATGATGCAACACTCTTAAAAAGAGCGTGGGAACAGATTACATAAAAGAAAATGGAAAAAAGAAAGAAAAAACAATTTCATGACATTGGAAGAAGTACAAATGTTGATAGACCATCATTCATGTGTCTTCCATTTTTTCGAGTTTCTGGGAGATAGCTCAATCTCTTGCTCCATTGAAAGTGGGGGGAAATTCAAGTCCAGATGGCGTCGCTCGGCTAATACATCTGCTCTCCTTTTGGATCCACGCTATTCATCATCAACATCATTGGTGTCATCTACACCATCTTCTTCTTCTGCTTTTACTCTGTGCAAATCTCTGTCCGGTGCACTTGGGAAAAAGGGCTGGAGGAGCATTTTGGTATTGTTACTATCCCACTGCAATGAGTCCCACTGTGTTATGGATCCTTTGATCTGTTTGAGAGAGGGTGGTATGTTGTTGATAGAAAGAGGAAGCATCTGCAACGAGTCACAAACTATTTGATTATGTTCGGGACATAATGCACAATACAAGAAACAATCTCGGTGTCTTCGAGTTTTCAAGTCATCAAAGCAGAATCTCGAGCAAGAGAAGGCATCATCTTCTATGCCTCCAAGCTTAAGTCTCAGATTTTTCAAGTCTTCTAGTGCATTCCTCCATATTGTAATCTCATCCACACCCCTCATAGCTGCTCCTATTGTAATGATTTCAGTAGGCAAACCATCGCACTCTTCAACAACAGCCTTCGCAATTTGTTCAATTTCTGGTGAAAGTACCAAATTACCCCCAAGTTTTTCCTCAAACAAAGTCCATGATTCATCATTGGTAAGACGATCCACTTTAATTGTCACTTGACTGTCCATTTCTCGGCACACTCTTTGAGATCGAGTAGTCCACACTATTTTGCATTTGTTTTCCACATTAGGTTCTGGAATCCCAACTTTTGTTAAAGGAAACACATTCCACATGTCGTCCAAAATGAGCAAGAACCTACCCCTATGGATGAAAGCCTGAATTAACTCAGCTGATCTCTGATGTGCATCTTTGTTATGGGAGAGACTTACACCCATTGCTTTGGAGACATCATCTTGCAATTTCTCTATATATGAATCTTTAGAGACAGTCACCCAGATGACACTATTGAATGTTCCAGCCACTTTGCTTTTATTGTGAATACGGGTCATTATGGTTGTCTTTCCCACACCTCTAATACCATAGACACCAATCTTTCCTACCCCATCATCTATTAGACATTCCTCTATCATTTTTAAACTTCTTAGGGCAGTTGTTTCACCCACTAATTTTGTTGTAGGAAAAGTCTGTATACTACCTGGCAACAAATCAACAACCAATCCCTCCTGAAATCGCCCATTCTCTTTTAGCTGGACCGCATCTTCAATCTTCTCTTTGATAAGCTTGGCCAAATTTAATTGTAAGCGGAAATGATGCCATCTCAGCTCCCCTAACTTTTGCTTAATATAAAGAACTTCATCTTTAATATTTTGCACATTTTTTAACCATAACTCTACCTCTCTCTTTGGCCTCTTTCCGGACTGTAGATTTGCATTTTCTAAATATGCTCGTACATCGATCTCACGGCAACTCAACTCTTCAATTTTCTTGTCCAAAATATCCTCATTTTCCTTTAGACTTAAGAGTGGTGCTCATATTGTCTTTCCCATTTCAAAAAATGTCCCAAGATACTCCATGGTTGCTAAGGAAACGAATAAACAATAAGTAACTATTCAAAATATGATAGATAAGGTAAAAACAGTATTATGAATGGACAAATTATTTTCGTTTTACATTTTTTTCACCTGAACATTTTGTTGCTTAGTGATGATCTCATATACCGAAAAAGAAGAGGTTTCAATCAACCCAATTTATACACTAATGATTAGTTCATTTAAAGTAGATATGAGGCATCAAGTGGTTAGGTCCTTCCATGAATTTGATTTACATAAAAGGGCACATACAAAATCGATAAAAATAAGAAAGAAAGAAAAAGGAAACCACATTGGCTTATGTTGAGAAATATAATTGATTAGACAATCAAGATTCAAGAGTATTAGACATAAATTTTGGTTGGTGACCAGGCAATGGTTGGTCCTTTTCGCTTGATGGAAGGTTGGATCTACCTTTATGAGTGATGCAGATAGACCTCATGCCACATGTGTAGGGCACAAGTGAATTTAGGAGTTGCCACATGTGTAGGGCACAAGTGAATTTAGGAGTTTTATTTAATTATCTGGTATAAGTTTTTCACTGTGCTCAATAAAAGGTCAAACTTAAGGAAAGGCGCTAGGGGAATAAGTTAAACTTTCCAATATAATAGGACTCTTTAATTTTATGTTAAAATAGGAGTTATTTTACTCTATTTGTAGTGCAAGTTAAAGTTATACTAGAGTTTTGTGTTTTAACGAAAATAGAAAATGTACTTCCACTTCTGCTTCAAAGGAGTAATTGTAAGATGGTTGGTGGCTTTTTTTGCCTAAAGTTAGACATCTCCAAAGCCTTTGACAAGCTTCATTGGAAAATCATTTTTAAATCCCTAGAGACCTTTGTATTATCATCAAGTTGGATAAACCTAGTCAAAGAATGTATTTACTTCTTGAAAGAGCTGGTTCTCATCAATGGGGAGACTTGTGGCTTCTTTTCTCCAGAGTATAGCTTAAGACAAAGGGATCCTCTATCTCCCTATCTCTTTTGTCTTATCTGAAGAAGTTCTTAGCCTTAATTTATCCAACCTTGTATTGTGGCGACATCCAACCCATTTTCAACTCTAAGCACAACCCCAGATTTGTCACCTTTGTGCCGATGACATCCTCCCCTTTCTCAGAGCCATCCTAGATAGTGTTGTAGCTAATCTCTTCTTTGTTTACTATGATAGCTTGGACCAGGATTAGTTCTTCTAGGAGGGAAGAAATTCTAACTTTAAAGAGGATTTTGAGATGTTTCCAGTTGGTTTTAGGCTTCAGGTTTACATGTCCAACAATGTGCTAGTTGGGATAGGGTGTTCAGAGGAGGCTATTCAGCCATTGGCTTCCTCTATTCATTGTAAATTAGGAAGGCTCACCTTTGTTTATCGTGATTTCCTATAAGACCAAAGTCAAGGTCTAAATCGTTGTAGGATCCTATCATTCACAAATTTGAGGGGAAGTTGTCCTCTTTGAAGAAAAAATACTTAGCGGAAGGATCACATAGATAAAAGCATGCTTATCTAATATTTCGGTGAACTACATGTTTCTCTTCAATATGCCAAAGGCAATGGTCCCTTTCGTAGGAATTTCATTATCGAAAGGGTAGGTGACAAGAAAAGGTTGCACTTATTGAAGTGGAGTGAGTTGATTAAGCTGAATGAAGTGGGGGTTTGGGTTTGGGCAATTTCCAGAATAGGAACCGAGTTTTACTAGCTAAATGGTGGTGGAGGTTTTGGGGAGGAGAGAAAGGCCTTATGGAGAAGAGTCATTGCTTCTAAATATGGTGCGGATAAGTAGGGGTGGTGGCCTTACTTGGCCTTGGAGGAAACCAACATTCTAGAGCTCCTTCCTCTCTTGTTTGGTCAGGTTGGTTCCTCCAAGGGTTGAGGTTTTTTTATGGTTAGTTGTTGCAGCCAAGGTGTCTACACCGAATTATCTAAGAAGAAGAGGGTTGACATCATCAAACATCTCATATGTTCATGTGATGTGTCGAAAGGAGGAAACAATTAATCACCTTTTTCTTCATTGTGAGGTTGCGTCAGGTGTTTGGAGCTACTTCAGTGGTAGATTTTGTCTTGCTTGGTGTTGTCTAAAGACTATGGCGGATGCAGTGAAATCTTGGTTGGGAGGGCATTTCATTGAGTGTGGGTGTATTCTTTGGAGGATGCTCTCATTTGTTAGTCTATTTGAGAGAAAGGAATGATAAAAGTTTATTGATAGGGGAACCCTGACGACTGCAAAATGGACTTTTGTAGAGTTCTCTAATTTCAGTCTTAATAATATCATTTTTAATTGGGAAGCTTGCATGGGATGTGGTCCTATTAAGGTAAGGAGGCCTGTTTTTTTATCTTCTCCCCCTATAAGTGTGCTTAGATTCGACGTCGATGGAGTTGCGAGAGGTAAGCCAGGACCGGTGAGTACTGGTGGTGTGCTTCATAACTATAGCAGTGAGGGTTTTTTAATGTTTTCTATTCATGTAGGTGTTTGTGGTCCTAATGAAGCACAGGTGTAAGCTATCTGAAAAAGATCTTCGGTATTTCTTGAGATTCTTTGATGGCGAGCTTATTGTGGAGAGTGATTGTTTTAACGCCGTTGATCGCATGTCAAATTGAAAGGCAAACCCTTGGACATTTCAATTTCACTTTAACAAAATTCGAGTTTTATCTTCTAACATAGACGTTGTTTTTATTCATGAGCTAATAAGATAGAACAACTCTTTGGAAAATGCTTTGGCCAAGCAGGGAGTTGAGAGGTTCTCCCCTTGGGAAGGCGTTACTATGTAATTGTCGAGTGGTTAAGGGTACATCTCTCTTGTACCTTTTAGTTTTTTCTTCCTGCCCCTTCTTCTTGTAATTCCTTTGTTTTTTAATGAAAGCCTTTGTAATCGATCGAAAAAAAAAAAAAGAAGGAAAAGCCTGATTTTCTTTGGAAAATGCAAGCCTTAGATGAGAAAAAAAAATTAAGGAAATTCTTCATATCCTTACCTCTAAGCCTAAGAGCCCCTCTCTTCCATAGAACCCCTAGTAAACTTTTACTGGCTCCTCTTATTGATTCAATCCGCCAAAAGTTTCCAGGTTGGAAAGCCAAGTTCGTCTGTTTTAAGTAGGCCAGTTCATCCTTGTCAAACACATCATTTCTGGCATGCCCATCCATATTGCCATGGTTTTCTCCATTCTTAAATCCATATGTAAGGCCATAGAAATAATTATTTAGGTCTTTTGTGGTCAGACTTGGCCTATACATCCACGCAATTCTAGTTAGTTGGAAGAAGGATTTCCTCCTAAAGCTAAAGGTGGTTTAGGCATCCGAAGACTCTGCAACATGAACACCGCATGTCCTCCGAGATTAGGTTGGGAAGCCTCTTTCTCCAAATTTCCTTGGTCACTTTGGTTCAAAATGAGATATTTTAGAAATAGATAATTGGTTCCCTAGTACTCCCCCAAGGTGGGCTCCTACATCCAGAAACAAGTGAGATCCTTCGGTCATTTTCTTCTTTTTCGAAGTAACTAGGTTAGTGGTAATGGCAAAATTGCTAGCTTATGGCAATTAACTTTAAAGAAAAGTATGTATTGCATAAATTCACCGTGAGACTCATCCAAGGAATGATACCAATTTATACAACCCAATCATAATTCAAATTTAAACTAATCTTTAACTTAAGGTAAGGGACCCCTATCTAGTATCTCTAATCAACCCTAAACAATCCTATATCTCAAAAATACAATGACCTTAATACTATAACACCCTCCAAAAGGATCTACGCTTGTTAAAAAAAAAAAAAAAAAACCTTCCATATCTGAAAAATAAAATGGTAGATATCTACGGAAGTAATCATCAAATCTTCTTGCTAATCACTAATATTCACTATCTATGGATACATTACTGTCGAAACCCGCTCATGTTTAAACTATCGATGTCGGTTGCCCACAAGAGCACATCTGCCGTGGTCTCTTCCAGAACCTTTCTTTTGTGCAATTTGACGAAGATAGAAAGATTGTAAATCTTGAATATTGGAATGGATGAGAGAGGATGATGATTTTATTTAAGGAGAAAAAAGTGATGGCGAGTTTATAGTAGAAGCATAACAGACAGGCCATGGCCAACTTGATCGTAAGATCACCACCAGGCCATGGCCATGATACAATATTAAATTTCCTCTGTTAACCTTTTGTATCAAAAGTCAAAACCTCGAGGCGTTAGTAAAGGCAGCAAAAATACTTTGTAACATTACCCCTTAGGTGGAACCCATTAGTGCACATTTCACAACACACATTTTAGTGTCAAGTCGTTCCTATGAGATCCGAACTCATGACCAGTTCGCTTTGACACCATATTAACTATAAAGAGACGAATGTGTTACATATATTCACCGTGAGATTCAAGCAAGGAATGATCCCAATTTATACAACCTAATAATCCTATATCTCAAGGTGAAGAACCCTTATCTCTAACCAATCCTATATCTCTAAAATGCAATGACCCTAATATCTCTAACAGAAGATAATTCAACGTGAGATTCAACCAGGGAATGATTCCAATTTATCCAAACTTATAATCCTATATCTCAAGGTGAAGAACCCTTATCTCTAACCAATTTTATATCTCTAAAATGCAATGACCCTAATATCTCTAACAGATGATAAATGATCTCTTATCAGGTTCCTTTTAGAGATTTTTCCTCATCACAATCTCAACCCCTTTGTTAAGGTCTACACAATCACTGAAAATGGCCTTTGGATTGTTTTAACTAGCGCACCCCTTGAGGTCAAACATCACTTCTTATTACTCTTCTCTAATATGTTTCTTTCTGACCCATTTCCTGAAGATCAGCTTCATTGGGGTGACAACAACAGTGAGACCCTTTCATTTAAGAAAGTTTGGGATGAAGTCAGAATAAGAGGTCCTCGTGTTGTCTGGCCTCAATTAGTTTGGAATAACTTGGTTTGGCCTGCTACTGCCTATTTTTTGGGGCAAAACTCTGACCTCCCTTCGGGTTTAGTCCAAAGGGATCCTAACTCCCTCCGCTTGTCCTTTTTGTGTTCAAAAGGAGGAGTCTATCATACACCTCTTTTTAAATTATTCTTCTATTTCAGCATATGGGAATGGATCTTAAGTTCAGTTGGATTATCCTACAATTTTCCTCTATCGACCCTCTTCTTGTGTAAGGCCTTCCTTGGAGCAACTGTAGAACTAACTATTTGGCCTTGGTCGCTTTGTTGCTATCAGCCATTCACACAATTTGGAAGGCCAAAAACACTCTAGTGCAAAGAGACATCAAGCCTGCCAAAGAGTCATCTACCCACATTACTAGAGAAGAAGCTTCTTAGGCTCCATCCGGGCGTTCTAAAGTAGGGACGAATATCATCTTAAACCACCTCATGCAATACTCCATTACCAATCCCAATTGAGGCTAAGCTCGGCTGACGCCCTACTTCGGCCATTTCCTCGCTTCGGTTTTTTTTTTTTTGGGAAATCAATGTAATTTCACGTAGTTTTCTCTCTCTGCTTGGCCTCTTGCTCCTTTTGTATTCATTATGGAGGGCAATGTTTTTATTTTTCCCTTATAATTCTTCCCCCCTTTTACCTTATGATCCATCCTTGTTAATCACCGATCCCGAGGTTTGGCACCCTTCTAAAGGGACTAGACCATTCGATAAACTGTGCACTCATTTTGGATTGTGAAAACTAGTTAGTTGTTGATCAAGTGGTTAGGATGATAATCCGAGCCCCCATACACAGGTAGATATTTCAACCCCACTCCCCTCTCTCCCATCCTTAAGTGGCCAGCTCATGAGTGCAACGAAGGAAGGACCCGAGCGTCCATCATCATACATAAGTGGATCTTTTGATCCTCCCGGTCCCATCCTCAAGTGGGGTCCCAAGTGGACGGGGCCCCACACAGGAAGGTGAACTCATGATAAGAGTGTGTGTGTATAATATGTTTAGTACAAGGAATGAGAAAAAATTGCTTGGGAGTTTTCTGCAGGGCTATTGTTTTGTTTATGTCTTTCACATGCTTTCTGCCCAATGATCTTAAGTCTTTTATGATATGTTATTTGTGCTTTGTGCAATGGTAAACTTGATTTTTTTCCATGAGTGTTGGACTCAGAAGCCCGTGGCCTTGTGGAAGCTCTAATTGAAGATGAATCGGCTGCTACGAACGCGAATATGAATAACACATCAAATAGGATCAAGCATCCAATGTGGAAATCTGAGATATCTACCAGCGGCCAACCCTATCTAGTTCATTCCGCTTGATGATGGGCAGCTCACATCGACTTAAATCAGGTCCTAGCTTCAGCTTCCCAAAAAGGATTCTTTCTCCTCCTCTCTTTCTTATTAGAACAGATGAAGTAACAAGAACAGTATTCATAGGGCCATTCCATGCACTTTCAATAGGAAGGGAATTAAATCTTAAATCTGAAATCTCATTAAGATAATTCACTAGATTGAGATTGTCCTTATCACTTGCCAATTATGAAACGAAGAGAATAACTTTCAAATTTGGGAAAGATTCACATTAGCCGTACATAGTTGTCAATTTCTGTTCGGTTCAGCCGAAATGGCAGAATGATTTCCGTTCAATCCTCTAGCCGAACCGAACTACTTATGTGAAAGTTTTTATTTGGAATTCCAATATGTTTCAATCGATCTCAGTCAATTAGGTTCATTTTTGTATTTTGTCTATTTTGGTCTGTTTTCGACCATTTTGCAAATATTTTTATTTATTTATTTTCATTTGAAAAAAAAAATTTGAGAAGTCTTTTTGGTAATTTCTCATCAAAATTTATGCGAACCTTTATTATATTGAAACTTATAAAATAATTGCATACCATATTATGAATGGAGATTGGAGAACACGTCTAATTTTGCATTTTCATATAAACATAGCTTATGGATGATTCCTTTCGCATGTAGAAATAAGATTTTGACTTATTGATTTAGTAGAGTAAATTAAATGTATATGATTTTTATGTTATTTTGAATTTTAGTATTTTTGGGATATATATATTATTATATGTTTTTCTTGAAGTGATACTCCGAAATATATCACCAAAATTCTCAATCGACCAAAACATTCCAGTTTGTAATCAAAATCAAATAGGGTCCAAATGAAAATTGAAAATTATGATACTTACCTATAGAGCTGGACTTTTAAATCTAAGCCACTTGCATCGGTGAGGGACATTTCACCATAAGGCGTGTAACAAAAACACATCCATTACATATGTTACATCCCACATCGCTCATGTGAGTGTCCAAAGTGAAGGCTAAATGTGCGATGCCTTCCTAACTTCGTGTGACGCATTTTAAAGCCTTGAGGCAAGATTGGATGCGCTTGGGCCAGGTCCTCTAGTCGAGTAGCCCATGAGCTAAAGAGGACAATATTGCACCGGGCCTGGGTTGGGTCGTTACAACATATATAATTCATTTTACCATGAGTGCAACTGTGGAAATTCTAATAGGAAGAAAAACACATTTTATATCATTTCTCACATTTATTTATTTATTTATTTATTTGTAAATTATAGCAAGGATATGGACACATGCATGAATATATATATATATATATATATATAAATATACAAGTTGTATTATGTAAAATTAGGGTACAACTGTAGTTAAAAGTGCATGAGTGAAATTAAAGTACCTGGCATTCCAAGTCCTCAGTCAAAGAATGAGAGATTCTTGTTGTAGAGTTCACAATGCTAACTATTGGGCAACTAAATTATGGCTGCATACCATTCAAAAAAATAAATAAATTATGGCTGCATGGAGATATAGTTATAAACATCATGAAATGGAAACATTGAATGAAAAATGGGCAGATGTTGAAAAAGTGTTAATAGGTCTTAGAAACATTTACAGGAGAAGTTCTGTCGGTGGAATCTGGTAGATTACATTCCTTCATATGATGTACTTAAAACAATAATAACGTTAAAAGTAATTCTTTTATTATACTATATTACAAGCCATGTAGTAGTGTAAATGCAGGGAGAACCCCTAACCACAATCAAAATTGTGAAGTAATGTTGGAAATCTTATCATCAGTGATGTTCTAGCTGAAAAGGTAATATATGGTTTAATGATCCTAAAGGGTTTAATAATATAAACTTAGGGCATGTTTCTTTACTGAAATTTAAGGAATTCCTGCATTTCTAAATTCTCCTGTGGAATTCCTAACTCATCTTTTGTACTTGAGCATCTAAAAATTCCAACAAAAAGCAAAGATATTAGAATTCTAGGAATTTCAAACGTCATTTAAAACTTTTTAGGTGGCTGAAATTTTGGCATTCTAGTCAAGAAACATGGCATTTGCAAATGCTATGTGAGAAGCCATTACATCATGTTCTTGAATTCCCAACACACCAAATTCTTGCCAAAACATCTAAGTAAAGAAACCCATAAAACCATAAAACCACCTCCCAGACCCCAGCAATTAGATTTTCAAAACCAATAGTTAGATCCTAAATTGCCATGCTTCAACGTCCCACACGAAGAAGTTGATAAGAAATATTATTACAAATAATCATGTTAACTTATAGGTAGCAGTAGATTTTTAGGAAGAGAAAATCCAAAAGTGAAAGGAAAATTTTCAAAAATGTAATTGGATATAAAAGGTGGATATTAGAAACAAAAAGCACTGGGGCAAGCCTTTAATAGCCTAGTTAGTCCTTGGTTTAATTCATATTCAAGTTTCTCTTCACAATTTGGTACATGTCAAAAGAAAGTTTGGCGACTCTCTGGAATGGATTCATTTGATTTTCAACTGGAGTACAGTTTGATTAATTTTGCACCATTCATCTCTCTCTCTCTCTCTCTCAAACACCCGTGTGCGTATATGAATTCCCAAGTTTCAATGGGCATTTGAAATTTGGTCATTGGATTTTCATATAGATTTCTGATTTGGGTTCTTTTCACCAGTCGTAAGTTGTGAGTTTTTGGTTTTGCTCTGTTCTCTTGTTTATAGGAAATATAGAAGGTTATGCTGTTGGGTTTTTTAGAAAATTTCATCTCTCTCTCTCATGTATATGAATTCCCAAGTTTCAATGGGCATTTGAAATTTAGTCATTGGGTTTTCATATGGATTTCTGATTTGGGTTCTTTTCACCTTTGAAAGTTATGAGTGTTTGGTTTTGCTCTGTATAGGAAGTATGGAAGGAATTTGAATTATGCTGTTGGGTTCATTGATTTTGTTGGGTTTTTTTTTTTTTTTTTTCAGAGTTTTGCCAAATATGATTCTAATTGTTTCTACTGTTGAGATTAATTCTAGTAGACAGTTGCCAAACAATTTTAGCTCAGAAGAAAAAAAAATTTCAGCGCAACTAATTTTAAGAAAAGAAATATTCTTGACACAGAAATGATGCCAAACGAAATAGAACTAGGAAAGAAAAGATAGCACTGACCTCAACCCCTCTCCGGACGCACATCGAGTTTGCTACTGCTAATATTACATAAGTGCCCGAGCTTGAACATAAGAATATTCTGGCATGTGGCATATCCATGTCCTAACACACTGAATCGATGTTTTACATCTTATGATGTGGAAGGAATGGGAAAAAGGGGAAGAAACAAATAATTAACTATCATAGGGGCGCGGGGGTGGGGGGGGGAGGAGGGGAGGAGGGGAGTAGAGAAATGGACTTTCTTTACAGGGAGCAAAGATGCAAGAGAGCAACCTGGGTTCTGAAAAAAGACATCAGTAACAGATATGCTTGAATTAGCTGCAAAAAGAAGAAAAGACCATATAAATAGACGAGGGGTTGGAAGCAACTGAGAAATTCCGTGGAAATCTCTTTACCTACAAATGAAGAGATAGCGGAGAAGATTCAGAAGATGGTATGTAATGGTAGGAAGCAACGGCGCATTTGGTTGGAAAGATGGAAGAAGACCAAATGCTTTCCATACGAAACTACGGAGTGATGACGCTCTCCTCTTTCTTTCGCAGAAAAGAACAAAACTACTGGTAACGCAAAAAAGACCATTCTTTCGGAGAAAGCAGAATAGTCGTATTTGTTTCTTGCCAAGGAGAGACAGATGCTAAGGGCGCACCCAAAACTCTTTTTTGTTTTTTTCCTTAGGTTTCACCTCTCTCTGCGCACTACTTACGTCAAAAAAGTGGTCAAAATTTCTCCCAGCACATTTCTTTTTACCCAACTAGTAAAACCCCGTTAGTGCACGGCCATCCATCCACCAAATGTACTGAGTAATATGAGTTACTTTTATTAATTTTTTTAATTAGTAAATTTGTGAGTCCTTTTTTTTTGTTAATTTAATTTTTATGTGTTTTTTCAGATATTTTATTCTTTACGTGAGGTGTAAATGGAGTTTAATGAAGCTCGGACACGTATAAAAATAAATAAATAAAAGACATATTCACAACAAAACAACAGAATAAAACAAGTAAATTTAATTTAAATAACACGGGGTTCACAATATACACATTCGTATGAATTATAAAAATTAAAAGATACTGAATTGAACTTGTAAACGATTATATTAACCTCTAGAAATCCAAAATATATACAAATTAGAACACAGACAATATCAAACAAAATATTCATGGCAACTATTTGAAACTCCATCTTTCAATTAGGCCAAGTGGGACCATACAGTTAAGAGGTCTCATCAGGCAAATACATTATAGCGTAATATAAATTTTAATTTATTATTTTTTTGTTTGACCTAAGTTTAGTCTTTTTCCTTTTATTTTGTTTTATTTTATTTTTGTTATGGGCGTTAAATTTTAATTTTATGTTAATTTTCGTTGATTAGAAAGGGTTTTTATTTATTTTCAATATTTTTTATATGGAAAGGCATTAAATCATAGTATATTTTTCCTGAGCGGAAAACCCTAAATATATTGAGATATATACGTTTTTTTGGACTGTATTTCAATTAGGCCAAGTGGGACCATACAGTTAAGAGGTCTTGTAAGGAAACTACATTGTTGTATAATATAAATATTAATTTCTTAAACATAAGCATGGAATGAAAATTTTAAAAATATACAGTAAGAAAGATACAACAATGGATGGTAGATCTTGAAATTAAAAAAATAAAAAATGTATGACTCATCTTGTCTTCCATCTATTTTGATATTCTTGTATGAAGTATGAGAAAAGATTACCTTTTCTATAAAGATGATGTATTTGTTGCTCCTTTTTCTAGCCTTTTTTCAACTTCTAATATGAGGTGTGAGGTGCTCTTTTTCTTATAGCTTTGATGGTCTGAAAATAGTTAACAGCAGATTTGTAATTTTTTTAAAAAAATAAAATCAATCCCTCATCTTGTATTCTAAAGAAAAAAAAAACAAACCTATTAACTTGATCTTATGAGGTACACATGCAGAAAGGTTGACGTGTATGGCTTTCCAACTAATGAAAAAATCTCTTAATAACTGATGAGATTAAGTTTTAAATTTGTGGATAAAAATCTATAAGATGTTTTCATTAAGAGTGGGATCATGATGCAAAACCCCATCACAGATCAGTTACGTAGTGGGGTTATTTTATCATGGATTATAAAGGTATCAATATCAATTCATGAAGGATACGTGAATCTGAATCAATTAAGGATATGTAAACATGGATGACCATTACAATTTCATTTTATCATGCATTTTTAATGCACCAAAAGTAAATTATAATTGATAAATAATATAACAATGTCTGTGACTTACTTTCACATCTTTTTCATGATATTTGTTTATTTATTCATTCATTTTTTCCTTTTTTTTTTCTTTTCAGATAGGTTTTAGAGTTTTGATGAGTTCCAACAAAAAAAATGCACTTACAATTTCCTTTTTTTTTCTTTTCAGATATGTTTCAGATTAAACTACATATAATCACAAATAAGCAACCGCAGGAACAATTATTTGTGATGAATAATTAAGCAATGGCCCACCACAATCCTTGATTATATGTAGAACAATCCTTTAACGGTTATATTTTATTCTACGGTTGAATTGTTCAAATAAACTCTCCCTTAGAATAATTGCTAGAACAATCCTTGAATAAAAGATACCATCGAGCACAGATGGCCCACCATCAACCGCAGAATGTCCTCTTGAAGAGGACCCACGACGTTCAAATAACAATCCTTGGACAATTCTTTGTGAAGAACGATACTTGTGATTGTGGCCCACCACAATTATTCTAAGATTGGCCAAATTATTCTGATCCGTGGATCCTCTATTTGGTTCAAATAAAGTAATTATTTATTTAAGGATTCATACCGAATATATGAGTAATTTCATCTATCGTGTTATTAAGACCGTATAATAATTATTCCTGTTGGGCCATTGGGCTCCACAAACATGTCATATGTCCTCTATTTACAATGAAAATATGTAATTGATTGTCCTACAATTACTGGCGATGAACTGAAAGTCCTTTGATATGTATGATTTATTGGCTTCTGTCCATCATAATCTGGCCAATGGATGGTTGGCTACCTGGCTTTGACATTCAACACACTACTGGTACAAAAGGAGACACCAATAATTCTTGGGCTCCTTTTATGCAATTTGCACCTTGCCACGGAATGTCCCACTTATGATCAATCCTTTCCCATGAGACCCACCACCCCGCAGGCACTCACCCCATTGTTCTCATTCTTCAACATTTTTGTTTTGGCACTTCCGATAATGACAAAATATTGTCTACTACTGGATGGTGGATCAAATTATCAGACGCTGGATGTTGGGCCCATCTTTGCCCACCTCGCACGGGTCCACCACATACTTGGTCGCCCATGGGTCCTCCTTTGGATCCACGGATCAGATGGGTCATCGAGTGGCCCACCTACCTTGGTCCTAGTATCAACACAGGGAAATCAGTTCCTTGTATCAATACTATTTTTTTTTCAGTTATTTTTTTTATCAAGAAGCAACGCAAATATGCAACTTCAATTTACAAAGCAGTACCTGATCGGAAATCTCTGGATGTTTGTACGTCTCTTCTTCTTCCTTTCTGCAACTTGTCTAATTCTTCTTCTGTTTCTCTTTTAGCTATCCCTTTCCTATAAGGGATGAGTGACGTAGTGGGAACTTATTTGTATGAGGGAAATTTATTTTGAGGAAGTTATGGGAAGTTTGTTGGGAGGAAAGTGAAGATGACATGTGTCTTTCATGTAGGCAGACACGTGTCCTCACGTGTCCTCATCTTAGAGAGAATACATTCTCTTAGTATATGGATAGATTTATCCAAACCTCTCCTCCCTCAGTTCTTCCTCTCTCACTCAGATCGTCCCTCTCTCCTTCTCCCATTTCTCTCCCTCTTCCCGCTCGCCCCTCTCCCTCTCCCTCCCTCTCTCATTATCCTTGTTCGCTTCCTCGCTCTCCTTGCCCGCCTACGTCACCCACTCTTCCTCTTTCTCTCACCCTCACCCTCTCTTGCCCTCCCCATCTCTCTTCCTCTCCCACCCTCTCCCCCTCCGACAATGGTGCTGGAGGTGCAGTGGCGGTGGGGTGGGTAGGTGTAAAGAGAAATTGAGTGAGGTATGAAAGTATGAATGATGTCCATTTATGTAATCCCACACATGGGTATATTGGTCTTAAAATAAATGGATATGGAAAAAGAAGTTTTGGGTGTCGCATTAGCAGCTCTCAGGATTTTATTTGTCTTCTTCCATTTCATTTTAATGTAAACTTGCGTAACAACCCGTACTAAGACCCACATGCCTAGAGTCCCTACTCCATTTAACTATTTTGAAAAGACCTAACCTGAACCACATAACCCCAATCCAATGTTGGTCAATCCATTTAACTGACGGATCTAACCTAAGTCGTAGAATTTTCACACAAGTCCAATCCAATTTTAGTATTAAGGTTCTATTTTTTTTCTCTTGGTAAAATAGTAGTAAGGTTCTATTTGAGTTTAGTTATAGTACAATTCAAGTATGGAAATTACTTTATAATAAAAATATTTTTGATAATGACAATTGCCCTACATGTGGCTCCTTAAAAGAATCAATTGAGCATACTCTCTCTCTATAAGATCACACGAGAGTTAACTAGTTTGGTTCCAACACAGGAATGTTATCTCATTCTATTGCTCCTTCTAGGCTCAGGGATCAACGGATTTCTTTTATGGACTTCTCTAATATGTCATTTCACCACTCTCTCTTTAAACTAAAATCTGGATCCTTGCTTTATGGTGGGCAATATGGAAAAGTAGAAATTATTTAATTTTTAAGGGCACAAAAACCCAACCCTTTCGTATGATTAATATTGCTAAAAGGTATGATTGATATTTCCATGGACAACCCCAAAAAGGTTTGGCAAGGATTGTCATAATCTCACCATGATTTTAGTTTTAGTGTGAGTAGCCCTATAGGCACAACTCTTGTGTTCTCATATGCGTCTTTTAAAGTTGAAGATGGAAAATCAGGTTTTAACTTTGCTATTTGGTTTGATGATTCTTGGGTGCTGTAATATCGTTGGATGAACCTAAAGTCTTTTGTCCAAATGAAGCAAAGGTTAAAGCCATCCTTTTTTTGCGCAAAAAGAAATTAGCTTACTTGGTTTTTTCAGAATTCACATTTTGTGTTGATGCCTTTGAGGTGGTTCGAGTTATGAATGGATTGGTCTATTCTCTCCATTTTGTTGGACATGAAAGGGCTAGTCTCTTTCTATTATCATATTATAGTTTTCTCATATCCCTAGGATCATGAATGGTTGAGCATATTATATTTGATCATGTTTTTATCATATTGTATTGTCATGCTAGCTTGAGCTCAGCTCATAAGGCAACAAAGACAAGCCATGCGGGAGTCGAATGCCAATTATAGCCCAGTTGATTAGGGTCCATCCTGTTTGGCAGTTTACTAAGTTAGTAAAAGCAATGTAAAGCCTCAATTTTTTAGAAAAAAGTGTCACATTCCCTCCTATCTGTTTCAAAAAATAGTTAAAAGCAACTTTCTTTATATACTAAATGCAAAAATTTGCCCACTTTTTACAGGAAAAAGTAAAAAGGTTTCCTTACCAATCTAGATTAAATACAATCATAACCTCCTTATATATTATATTCTCTTGATTTGATGCTTTACTTTAATTTTATTTTACGATAAAATTACCAAACCTCTATCATTGTGTCAAGTCATGCTGGGCCTACTATCTGCCCTTTAAGCATGGACAGGCCGATGCTGCTCAGTAGACTAGTGGGGAAACGCAGCCCAATTTGTATTATAAGCCCTAATACAAAATTGACTTCGCTTAGCCCTAATACAGGCTAGCACAATGAGTGCGGGTGTGTTTACTAATAACTGAAAAATACATTCTATGATCCATTAAAAAAATTGGATCACATAAAATCATTTTCAAACATTTACTGACATCAAATTGGTTTAGATAGAGCATAAGATTTTAAAAAGAGAATAAAAGAAGAAAAGATTATGAGAGTACCTATTTTCTCTCAATCAAAGAATTTTTAGAATATAAATGGGTTAGAAGAAGTCGGTTAAAAAGAAAATAACAAGATTTGGAATAGAAATGAAGTTATATAGAATGAAAAGATAGAAATGAAGTTAGACAGAATGAAAAGTAGGAAAAAGATTTAAGTGATTCAATTACATATTGGAAGTATTGGAAGTGGGAGGAAAAAGTGAATTGATTATAGAACATGGATATAACTTTGGGAATTCACTTCAAAATCCTTCGTTTTAATATATTATAATTGGCTCGAGCCAAAGCATTGGGTGGTCCCGCCCGGTGGTGGGTCAAGTCTAACTTTCCACTCTACTACCAGGGTTTTTCTCTGCATCCATCCCAATCTCTTTTCCACAAACCCTTCGATAGAGTCTGGAATCCGCCATGGCGAAGAAGAAGAAAAGCAGTAAGAAGAAAGACGGTGTCGTTTCCATGGAATTCTCCACAGATACGAATCTTCCTCAGGGTGGGTACTCTTTCCTTCATTCTCCCCTTCTCTTTTGTCTTAAGTCTACAGTCTTGACTCCGACTTATGGATCCAAGTGCGAGGAAATGAAGTTCCATGGAATTTCTTCGATGTTTTCCATGGAAATTACTTTCTCGTTCTGGGAAATTTTCTCTTGATGTGATGATATCTTTGATGGGCTCTGTACAAACAAGCCCTTGATTTGTATTCAGATAACATTGTCGATTCTTTGAATGTGGGAAGATGAGATTACCAACTTTGGATACTGGTTTGGGGCAAAAAGTAAAAAGACCCATA